>JAUMHR010000047.1:4160316-4170697 GCA_032361145.1 Enteromius fasciolatus | reverse complement strand
CGTGTGCTTATGCACGTTCTATGTGGCTGAACTGAATCGGACCAAAGTTAGCAGTCCTCACGCAGCGCACGCAAAGCGTGGCGAATTCGCATAAGCGAATTTATATTCTAAATGAAGACTGACTGCAGACACAAACACGTAACCCATGCATGCCACATGAATGTTCGCCACTGGCAAGGCGAGGCAGCGCTGGCATTGATCTGTATGGTTGGCATGGCTCTATATGCTGGTGTGGTGATGTGCTGTGACAGGACGGCTTTTTGCTGGTTCCTGAGCTCTGTGAAGGAGGCTTTTTAATGGAAGCGATACTGTCCGCCAAGCAAAAGCCATTACAGCCCAGCTTGAGAGATGCTAGCCTTGCGTGGATGTGCATACAGCTCTGTGTAAACACTGGGAAGGATGTTTGACCAGGAGGATGAGGAAGTGGACATTTCCACAATGAAAAGATGGCTGTAGGGTTTGGCTAGCATCACGCTTCAGGTAACAGACCTCTTTGGGAACATTGCCAGGAACATTTCTAATAAACATGAAGTTTATCACCGTTCAAAAGTTATCTGGATGTAGACTATGATAGTAGAAGTTGCTAGTTGCCATAAGCTTAATCTTTTTTGTCAAATTGGTAATGTTGTCAATTATCTCATAAAATTTGAACAAAGCAAACAAAAACAAACCAAAGAAAAAAATAAATAAATAAATAAAATGGAATTAAAGGTAAAATATATAAAAAATATAATAAGATTAAATAAAAATAAAACATAATAAAATGTAATTAATAATAATAAAACACCTTATTAAACTACTGCTCTCTGAACTCAAGTGACAAGGCACAAGGTATTAAATAAAACTGATCTGAAGGTGAAAAAAAATATCAATGACCTTTGAGCTTCATCTCACCTGTGTTTGGTGTTTCTTACCTGTTTCTCTGCATTTACACGAGCAGATTCCTCTTGAGCCAACACCATTTCTCTCTCGGCCGTTATCTGTACGCTCTCACGCAAGGCCTCCTCCAGCTCCTCTATGCGATCGTCCTTCAGCTGCAGAGAATCCTAGTGAAAAAAAATATTTTATTGCTTTAGCAAACATGCAACAAGATGCTACAACGTCCAGCTGACAAACGTGCTTGTTATAGAAGGCCAGTAACAGCTCAATACCTAGATTTAACTGCATTGTAACTGGAAAGCATTTAGAAAACAACATTTCTGACTGTAATTGGATAGGCTGCATTCAAAAGTTATACACAGTAAGAGCGCAGGCCTTATTAGAACATCGAAAGTGACTGCTTGTAGCTAACAAGTGTAGCAGCAGGTAGCTCTGAGAAAGCAAGAGGGAGTCAGTTCACAGCATGTGAGGTATAAACATTATGAATTCTTGGACTGCGGTAAGTGAGGGCAACCCAAGCCGTCCATCTCATCGACGTGACTCATCTACAGTCTGCTCCCATAATGACTCAGCGCAGATCTATGACTTGACCTTAAAGAGTGAAATCACTCTACTTCAACTATCCACTCTTGAGAGAGTCAAGGTCAAAACCTAGTTATCATGAACGTCGGCGATTGATTGTATCAGGAATTGGAAAAACAGAGGGAAAATGATGGAAACCAAGAGAGAAAAAAAAATATCTGATTGAAAGTGTGCTAGAGAGCGAAAGAACGCAATGGTTAGGGACTCAAATGAATAGGCATTGTGGGATACGTGGAGAAACGCCAGAGCGGTGCTGAATATGGGAACAGTCTTGAGTTCATTACGCTGCTCCATTTCAAGGAACATTCACATTTCATTTTCCCCCCACATTTCAAAATCGGCTACAAAAGTCCTGACTCGTTTGGCAGGCCTGAGGCACTTAGTACAGACCTCTACAAACATGCACTCTGACGTACACAACCGAGCAAACAGACGCTACACACACATACACACAAACTGCCATTCATACAAATGGAGCTCTACAGTGGTAATGGCCTCCATGCTGAGAAACTGCCTTCCAGCTAAAAGCATCAGCCTTCAATATGAAGACGGAGGCCTGATGCACACGATCCCAGACGCCGATGATCACAGTGAACATTTTCATCTGGAATCCCACACCACAAATTCCTGCTAAAAGAGGCAACGTGAAGGTACACAGATAACTAGATGCATCTGTCGCTCTGCTGCAGACAATCCTGGGAGAGAAAAAAAAATCAAGAGCTTGTAAGCTGTTTATGAAGATGCTAGCATGCAAAACTGACCGTGACGGTGACTTAACATTTTCATTTTACATTTAGGCATTTGGTAGACATTTTTAGCATGCATTTTTTGAATCTAAAGCAAGTTCCTTTCATAAGATTTGCTTGTAATTTGAACCCTTGACCTTGGCTTCATTCATTTTAAAGCTACAGAAATGTACATTATACCTATGGAATGCATAACGGATTTCAGAAAACTCTGCAATTCTGAGCATCTTGAGATAAAAAAGTTACAATGTTACAATTTAATTATTAAAGTTATAATAAGTTTTCAAAGATGTTAATATGCCTTTGAAGGATTTATTTATCTACCTTTAACCAATTTTACATTGATATTTTACATTTGTTTTAATGTATTTGGCAGATGCCTTCAAGAAATATATGTTAAAGGTGAAATTTTTCCTTTTTTTACTACTACATTATTTTGGATTTATTTATGCATTTACAAACTATATGTCTCTGTCAAATGCACATACTTATATATCTATATTTATATCTATTTATACACACACACACATATAACAAATTTGCAACAATACTAACATGACATTTTTTAGGTCGTTAGCCCTACAGTATATTTTATTCCGGATTAATTTATGCATAATTAATATTTATTAATGCTTGATTTTTAAAAACGGTCTGTCAAATGCACTGTCATATGTAGGTATGTATGTTTGTATGTATATATATATATATATATATACACTGTATATACTGTACACACATAAATACATACGACGTACACTTAACAATATTGTCTTTTAGTGTCTATAGACAGAGGCCAAAGTTCCACTGATTCAAGAAATATTTTCTTTGTTATTATTGACATTTACTTGTTTGCATTGGGCATAATTCACACAAGATCAATTATCAAATCTTCAAGATGTCATTTTAAGACAGATCATTTTGTCTCTAAAATTCCTTTCAACTACATGCATCAATTTTCCCTATGAAGACAAGAGCCCTGATACACACAATCCCAGATACCATTTTCATCGTTTTCATCTGAAACCACAGCACAAATTCCTGCAACAAGAGGCAATGTCGATAACCAGATGCATCTGTTGAATCGGCAGGATTTTTCTGTAACCAAGGTCAGCAATTACAGGAAGTTCAGGACACGAGGAGGGTGACGGGGGTACAGATCACAGCATGTGGTATAAAGGCTCTCTCTTCTATCTTATTTTGACCATATTTAGCTTCCACTTTCCTCTTGCAGGCAGACCGCAATCACTTTGGTTTGATTTAAAGCGACAGTAATCCTTTTTGCTCGGTCAATATCTCATTACGGTAATGCTTTGGGTGCCAAAACCGCACAGATGATAGAAGGAGACACCTCAGGGAAGCCACAAATCAAAGCCACATGCCGCACCGTAGGGACCGTCCGGGTTCGGGTGGGGCTCGTTGGGGAATCTGCCCAGCTCTCCGCAGCTCGCACATCCAATTAGGAGATGAGCAGGATGAGCCTGAAGAACAAAAGCTCAGTTGGGGCAGAATGACTTGCAGCTGTCTGACATGCTCACACACACACACACGAATAATGGACCCAGGGTGTTCTAATTCAAGTTCTAGTTCTAGTTCTTGTTCTAATTCTAGTTCTAGTTCGAACTGCGGCTTCTTTTTTGACTGAAAAACCCGTTCGCAGTGTCCCTGCACTGTCCCAGGACTCGAGTGGTTTTAGAAGTTCATTAGGATGAGTAGTTTAGGTCATAGTAAGGCATTACTTAAAATAATCCAGGATGACCTCAGCTAAACGTCTAAGACAAGACGCAGCCAAAGTGGAGGGTTTGGTAGCAGATGTCCCTTAAAGCAGTCGTTTTCCCCAGCGGGAAGATTCTTCTGTACCGTTTTGGGTGTGAGAGCGAGGAATCACAAATGTTTATGAAAGAACCGGAAAGAGCAGCAGGTGTCCATCCTTCCTGGCTGGGGAAAGCGTAAAAGACGGCCAAAAGCATGGTAACATCAAACAACATATGCCAACAAACAGGCCCAATAAAAAAGACCTTGGAAGTCTATTAAAGAAATGAGAACATGCGGATGTGATTCGCCCCAACCCCCACCATCTGATCCCAAGCTCCCGATCCTGGATCTGGTTTGAGTTGCAAAGCACGGATACTGGCGAAACGCTCTGCCAGACTGGACCGCATTTGGTTTTGACTCTTTGGAGAGTCGAGAGACACAACAAACCCAATGTGAATGAGTTCATCGGACGTTCAGCGAATCCACAGTTTAGCGGTAGAACAGCCATCGCAGGAAGGAGAGAATTTGAGAGGAAGTATCTGAAAGTGGGCCACAATAAACTCAAGTGTTGTTAATTTGTGAACGCAATCAATAACAAGAAGGCCAGGAGAGGAGGGAATTAAAGTGAGTGACAAGCAGTAAGAAATCTAAGCTTCCATGACGAGCTCAAAACAGGGCTTTGAAATGCTCCCAAGAGAGCTGGATATCAAGCCTCTGGGTGCTGTGGTTACTGCAGATCTAAGCGCTACCAACACTGTTTACTTCATTTCTATAACCTCCTGTGATGTGGTTCTTTGAAGCGAACCCTTTCCGGCATCTTCCAGCTCTTTCTGCATCTTTCTTTCAACCCTTCTCTCTCCCTCTCTCGCCCATATTACATGGCTTTCTGCATGTTCTACATCAAGATGATGGCTTGATGTTGGGGGAGTGGGGTAAGACGTGTCATGTCGTAAATCTAGCGAAATGAAATATGATTATAGAACAAATCCATCCAGTTCTGCCCATGAAAAGTAAAAGCAGTTTAACTAGTTAATAATAAAATGCATTTTTTTTTTAATTCTAGAATTTTATAAATATGTAAAATGCTGGTGAATTGCCATGTAAATTATTTACTAAAAATTTGTCACAAACGAAATGTTGTGTTAAATAGCATATATTTACTAAATAAACATTTCTCTGATGAAAAATGGTAAGAAAAACACATCTGTATATATTTTATAATATTTTATTAAAAAAGCAAAAAATTCAATATGAAGAAAAATGCATTGAAATTGCATTATGTAAAATCTCCTTCTCATGTTCTTATTTTTAATTTAAAATTAAAAAAAATATATATATTTATTCCACATGGAGTCAACCTATTATGTTACTTTTCTGACGCATGTCATATTTCTCTGGTTATAAGTAATAGATTTTTTATTTTTGGGTGATAGCAGAGCAGTGTTTCTTTAGTAAAACGTAAAAACTAATTAAATGGCTAAACTAATTTTTTTTTTAGCTAATATTGGCCCCTTAATATTTTAGGTTGAAGTGATAACACTACTACAACAACAACTAAAATGGAAATAAATAATAAAAAAGAAAATAAATTGAAAAGGGAATCTATAAAAATAAGTCAACATTATAATATCTACAAAAACTGTAGAAAATAACACTAAAATATAATATTAGTTTTATTTCTCATTATATGTAAAAAAGTGGAATAGTCTTGACTTCACTGTACAAGCATAAACACCCATTATGCTAAAAAAAAAAAATATACGAGCATGAGGACAACATTGGCCAGGTGTGTTAGACCTTTGGTTGCCTGTGGTGGTGGGAAGCTGAC
Source organism: Enteromius fasciolatus (assembly GCA_032361145.1). NCBI lineage: Eukaryota > Metazoa > Chordata > Actinopteri > Cypriniformes > Cyprinidae > Enteromius > Enteromius fasciolatus. Next base: position 4,164,910 of record JAUMHR010000047.1, on the reverse strand, counting down.
CTTTAATTCACAGGCCTGTGATCACTGCTGTACCGTACGTTGAACAATAGCGGGTGTCTGGGCACAACGTATCATAAAATAGGCTTCCTAAAGCATAAAGTCATTATCATCAAAGTATCTCTGCAGGGAAATTCTGCCCTCAGCAGGGAAGCCACTGGGCCAGTTTCAAAGCCACTAGTTTATGCACATGACAGTGGACCCAAAAAACTAAAAATACAAGAATGAGAGCAAGAACATCCCACACGGCTGGAGGCTAAACACTTAGCATAAGGAGGAGGAGAAAGACTTGAGATGTAGCAGAACAAAGATGGGTGTACACAACAAGGCTCTGTTCTGATTGAAGGGGTGGAGGGCCTGCATATGGGGCTGATAGCTATCAGATGGTGCAGCTCTGTGAAGGCAAAGACTTTTTTTAAGCAAGTCAGCACACTTGGTGGCCATTTTGGATCTGGGTAACATCCTCGGGCAGTTGTTTTCTAGCCATGCAAGCTCAGATCCCATCTATTTGCATGAGGAGAGAGTGAAATCCACCAAAGCTTTCGCCAACTTGTGTTGCAACAACACACACCGCAAAAAAAATTAAAATTCTTAATAAGCATTTTTTCATTGTTTTCAAGTTAAAAGATCTACAAATGTTTGAAACAAGAAATTAAGCAATGCATTAGAAAAGGGAGAGAGATCGGGAGAGAGAGAGAAAATGCAACTTTTTTTTTTTATACATTCACTAGATTCAAGATTCAATCAATGCTACGACTGATTGTATGCAAATAGTAAAAAAAACAACAATTAAAAAGCAATGTAATGTAAAAATGTAAGAACATTTTGAGAAGAAAAAATATGGAAAGGTTAATTTAGGTGTTTAGCTCTAGCCAGGCTATTTTTCTGTATCATCTCTCTCATGTGGATTTGTGTTCCTATTGTGAATGATCAGGTGATGTCCTTGCCAAAAAAAGCAGTAAGATCTTCTAATTTTAAGGCATGATTTCCTTTCTCACAGATGTAACGTTGAGCGCTGAGATTTCTACTATTCGTTACTCAACGACTGCTATGTCATACGCTTTCTGGCACAGGCTAGCAGCTCTGGGATTTGCAGCGGACAAAAAATGTTTTGGAAAGCACACAAAGAAAATGGCTGTTTAAGCAGTCACGCTAACACACCATCTCTAACATACACGAGACAATCGAACTGCTGCGGCCTGATGCATCCCTACAACCAAAACAAGGTGCTCTTGATTCCCACAGCTTGCAGTAAGTAGCTGATCTCTAGTCAGAGCTCCTCTCCACCAGCGCTTTGGAGTGTCAGTCTCGCGACTGGCGTCTGTTAGCTCCCTCCTGACCTGTTCGCGCTCGAGAGGTGATGAGTGGCAGAATCAAGGCTTTCATGTGTGAAGTACACTGCGCCTCTTGCTTTTCTTCCTGCGCTATTTCCATTCCTCGGTCTCGGCCTCGATTTACCTCTCTCTCTTTCCGTTTCCCTCTGAGTGTTGAGAATGGCTCTCGCCACCGCATTAGTGATGACGACCTTGTTGGGTGAGTTTTTACCACAGTTTTGTTTCACCTCTGCTCAGTGTTACCGCTAAAGTCTGATCTCTCGTCAGTGTTCAGAGGTTTTGGAAGACATAGTGGAACATTGGAGAACATTCCACAAAGACCTCAAGAAATCAAAAAAGTCCTAAACCTGAAGCTGCCAACGCTAATTTGCTTGAGACAGTAATGTAACATCTAATCCCAAGATGGTTTCTCTACACGCACAAAACGTTGTTAGGCCAAGCACAAGCAATTCGTAAGAAACATAACAGTTCCTCGCTGAAGGAAAAAACAGTCAGGTTTGCTGGTTTTAGCTGGTTAAAGGTGGTCTCCCATTTTATTGTCTCCAAAACACATAATAGAAAAAACAAAGCCAAACATAGCAAAACAAAAAAACAAAAGATCAATTACAAAATTCAAAACAAAAAAAGCTCAAACAAAAACCTCAAAGCAACACAAAAACTAATCTAAAACAAAATGTAAAACAAGAACAAAAAAAAAAATACCCAAAACTTAAAAAAAAGAAAGTTAAAAAAATAAAAAACACAAAAAACCTCAAAGCTAAACTAAATGTAAAAAAAATTAACAAAACACAGCACCAGCTAAACCTAACCAACAAGGTACGCTCACCCATTCCACTGAATCCCATTTCCTTAAACTGTCCAGTGCCAACTATCGCTTCTTAATGGATCCTGGATGTTGCACTGCAACCAGTCTGTTATGGCAGGTTGAGAAAATGACATTTAGGATGAAAAAAGGCCTCCCCCCAGGGACAGTAATATGTTCCCCCTCAATAAAAGCAGCGTCGGCAGGCCAGCGAGTCATAAAATGCTCCTGTTTGACTCTTTTATATCTGCGTGTTTAAAAAGGACCATAAACCTGCGATTCGCCTGCAGCACTTTGGCTTTATTAACTCCAGCGTCGCCATCACCTGTCAGATCTTTTCATTTGCCTGCAAATGCGAACACAAGGAGAAAGACCAGGGAGAGGCTGCATGATGGCAGATGTATACCTGTTACATAAATCTTTATATAATGTGTCTATTAAGGACGGGTCAAGTATGGTTAACTATTGAGGCTGACTAGTTTCGCTAGATTTTCTATCAGACACTCAAGAATCCCCTGCGCTCTCATAAATAAAAGCACAAAGCTGTCACTGGGGCACATGTTTGTAGCATTTCGGGACCTAAAAAAACACTAGAAAAAAAATATAAAATAAAAAGCATGAAGCTAAATCAACCTGCAGTGCAAATATATTAAGATATATTTAAAGAGATATAAGATATTATATAAAGAGACCATCAGCGCTTGTAAGAGCACAAAGCAGCATGATCCCTAACTCGCCAAATGTTATAAAATACTGTTCCACCATTGCACACTAAAGGTGTCACTCGAAGCTCTCTGCATTTGAGTGCTGATGTTTACAACCACACGAGAGCACATTGTGCCAAACATAAAAGGGGCTGAGAGACTTATAAACAGAAGACCTATGGCTTACAACTGCTATTCGTAATGTGCGGCACTCCGGCGTCAGTCTAATGGCTTCTCTGGAGTAGCGCACACATTGCACCTGTGGGGGAAACCCTTTACTGAGCTTGCTTTGATGACTGCACAAAGTATGTGGTGGAATATGTTCAACCCTTTCTGAACTAAAGCACGCTGATTGGATGTACCTTTCCATTCTTTAACCTTTCTGTGTTCTTTCCGACTCTCTCCTTCGGTTTTCCGCCGTATCTGTCTTTGATGAAGGCCGGTCAAAGTGGAGATTGGGATACAGTGGGGCCTTCTTGTCACAGGGCATGCTGGGAGCATTTGGCGCTGCACTCCTTGCAGTAAAAGGGAACAGACTCAACCACGCAGTAAAACAGGTATTTACTGGGCTTCATTATAATGTCATCTTTTCTCCCCCGCTGTCTCTCTCCATCTTGTTTCTCAGAGAAAGTCTTGATTTCTTCAGGCTGATGATATTTGATCAGCGGGAGAGGAGGAGGGGGTACGGCTTGATGATTCAGTCCGTATTGCACGTCTGGGAACTCTGTATCCGGCGGAAAAAGTCTCAAATGCTGAAGAGATGTGGAGGCCTATAAAAACCCATCTCCAGTTTTATCAGACTAAAGAGACATAAATGAAAAAGGATAGGGATGATTCACAAGAGGTTAAAGTCACGCTCATGCTGGCCATTGATCAAAGACCTTTTCTTGCATTGCAATTCTCTGCACATGCAGTGTCCGCACCTCATTTGTTCGTCTTATGGAAACTAACAGCTAATCTTAACTAACTGACCATTTTGATCATTAAAAAGTAGTGAATAGCACCCCGCTATCTGATGTTTTATGTGGTTTACAGGGTTTATTTCGTAGTTGTTAGTGGGCCCAAGGTTAGGGCCTAATGAGAAATTCAGAAACTAACACAAGAAAATGTTTTACATGAATTTTTTATGGTTCTTCTGCAATTCTGTTGTGTTAATTATTATTACTGAAGCATCAATATTTTGGTAAATACTTAGGTCAGGAAAAAAAAGTATAATTTTATCAACTTCTATCATTAGTAAACCACTGGTGTTTATATAGATATATGTTGCTTTTGCAAAAATGAAAACATACAGTAGAAGTTTCTGTAACAAAATTCTAGTGATTTCTCCAACATTCCAGAATATTGCGGGACTGGTCATAAAAGACAAAAATCATCCAATATTCACTCTTCAATTTTGGATGACTCACTTTTAAACATAAAAGCAAAACTTCATACAAAAATCCATTACAAATCCATTTTTGAATTTGATTTAAATTTCAAACGATGTTGCAAAAAAGAAAAAGTTACATTTAAATTTTAAATTTCATATAACCCTATAAAGCAGTGGTTCTCAACCCTGGTCCTTGCGCCCCCCTGCTCTGCGTTTTTTGCACCTCTCTCTTTGTTAACGCACCTGATTCTGATAATTAGCTCATTAGAAGAGAGCTCCGTGCATGGGTTGTGTCCCCAATCAACATCGTACCCTACACAGTGTCCGTTAAAGTTTACTTCACTTCGGAACATTAATTCACGGATTTGCACTGTAAATAAGTGAA
>JAUMHR010000047.1:4138126-4150521 GCA_032361145.1 Enteromius fasciolatus | reverse complement strand
ATTTTTTAAATATTGTATTATATGCATTATTATAAAAAAGAAAGAAAAAAATTGTAAAGGCAAAACACATACATATATGTAAATTGGTACATTTTATATTTATATATATATATATATATATATATACACACATATATACAAACACAAACATACATACATATACAGTATTGATGTATGGAATATTTGGCCCAGATACAACTATTTAAAAATTAAAATAAAAATAAAAATTTTGACCCATACAATGTATTTTTGTTTTTTTTAACCTAATTTAATTTACAGAAAGTCAGAGTCTGCAAAAAAGAGATAGGAAAGAAAAACAATAGACTAAGATTCAACAAGTCAGAGATAAAAAGAAATACAGTTATAGATACAAAATAAGAAAGAAAAATGAAAAACAGAATAATTAAAAGTAGAATGAAAGAGAAAGAGTAAAACAGACACGTTAAAAAAAGAGGGAATGAGAAAATGAGACAGAAGAACAGAAACAAAAAAAGAGAAAGACAAGGCAGGAAGCGTTCATACTTCAGGGAGCGATGCGCATCACATTTATTGTGAAGCATTTGTAGACTAAATCAAGAGGCCCTGGAGCTCAGCAGCAAATGTGTAACACTGGGGAAAATTCATTTCAGAGTGACATGGATTCCTTTTCATTACGCCGTGCCCCTTCATCTGGGGGAGATATCAAATCGGCCCTGTTTGTTGTGTTGCTGAATTCCACAGAATAAATCAGAAAAACCAAAAAACAAAGAGGAGGAGAAGAAGGACGAGCGAGAAAGAGAGAGAGAATGACAGTTCTGTCAAGTGCTCCCGTAACATTCGGCTTATTTTCTAGTGGAGCAACAAGAGCGGAAAAAATAAAACAGCTTGACAAGTCTCTGTTCCAGACCGAACAAAAAAGAGATGCAAATAATATCCATGATAAACAAGCCGAGCGCAGAGATCCCGGCTGTAGAGGGACAGGTCCGTATCGACGCTGCGCTGGCAGAAGAGGCGAGCTTTTCAACACCGCTCAGGAGAAAATGACTGATGGAGATTCTTTACGCTCCAATTAGAAGTTCTGCAAGGGCTCTCCCACGTTCTTTTCCCACATCCTTTCTAACTGTCATCCGCAGAAGCTCTGGCGAGGCCTTCGTTTCTTCTCCTGAGCAGACCTTTACAGTTAAGCTAGCATGCATTAACAAGACAAGCTCTTCTGTTTGTAGCGCCTGCTTGACCTTCCCAGGTTTCCTCATTCCTTCTTTTGAACCTTTAATCAATTCAGGTCAGAGCAATTTCTTTTTTTTTTCCATAAAAACTTTAGAAGCAAGTCCAAGGGGAGTGATGGAGGCAACAAGAGCAAATTGGGGTTAAGTGCATCGCCCAAGGGCACCACCACACCACAATCAACCGCTGAATTATTTTCCCCTCGTCTAGCGGATACAGTTTTCCCCCCCGCCGGCCCCTCAGAAACACAGGTCCTGGATCACTCGAACCATCCTTAAAATGATTTACAGAGCAGGCCCTGGTAAAGCGGCATATAGTTTGTGTTACAAGCTAAAGAAGTTGACTTGCAGTTGTGAGGAAGTGCAGGGGAGGAAAGTAGGCATACTGACCTTGAAAGCAGACTGGGAAGTAGACAGCATTCCAGTAAAAAGAAATGCAGAGGAAGAAAGAGAGAAATAGAGCGAGCTGGGTTAACTTGGAAAGCTGAGACAAAAACAGTGCACGAGCCTGATAAATGCATAGTGAAGGGAACAATACATAAAAAAGAAAGCACTGACAATGTCACATGCAATGTTCACATACATCTTCCTTTAAAAAAAAAGTACATGAAGTAAATCAAAACCATATGCTGCTTTGGTAAGTGATCATATAAATGTCTACAGATGAATGAATCCATTTTTTTTACAATTATGCATAAAATATGCAGAGAAGTGGGCTTTAAAATACAACAATATTAACAAAGAAATACATTACAATTTATTGTAGAGGAACATTTGGAGCAATTTGTCAGAATATTCAGTGTATTTTCAGGTTTATTCAAAATAGTAATGTAATATATTATAATATTTAATAATATAATTCATGAAGTAATTAATAATAATAATATAATAGTGTGTGTGTATGTATAAACATATATATATGAACAAACAAATATATATTAAGGGAAACATTTTGTACTTACATTTTATTTATAATATAATAATATAATTATAATGAAATTATTTATAATATAAAATATAATTTTATAAGTATAAATTACATAAAAGAATAAATATACATACAAATATATATATATATATATATATATATATATATGTGCGTATTTACATATACATAAATATACACAGAACACACATATATATATATATATATATATATATATTATATTTAATTTACATTATATAATATTTAATTTTAATATTTTTAATCTCTGACAACATTCCTATTTTATTACAAAATATACTATAGTGGGTGAAGTTCTACATATTCTGAGAAGGTTTCAACTCAATATTAAAACAACGCAAAAAAAAAATACTATATTAGTGTGTCAAATATAGTACTTAAACATTTGCATAGAACACACCCCATCTTTTCCTGAAACTCAAGAGCATGTCATATTTTGAGCCTCTTCTTACAAATAGCGCTTTTCATTTATTTTACCTCTATTTCTTCGCTACTCTTCCAGCTCACCCTCCCGTCTCAAACAGTGAGCCTTACAATCCTCCATAATTACCCGCAAATTCACCACTACCGAGTTTATGAAATAAATACCCCGATGCTCCAATTCACCCTCTGCCATTTTTCTCTGACTTTGAAGGCATTTCCGAACAAGGCCTGCCTCCGCACCACTGATCTGCAACAAGAGGAGCTTTAGCTTCTGCATCTCGGAGTAATCCTGACTCGTCGCTTCTACCTGCCACTCGCGTCCTGATTAAAGACACTGACGCTAACAGAAGAGGATCTGTCTCAACAAACTCTCCGTCACAACCACTTCAAGAGTGCAGGAAAAACTCCGACACGGGGAGAACAATGAGAGGTTTTTGAGAACCCAACTCCCTGGTGTGTTTGGAGAGCATAGCTCGACTCCGAGCGGTAATTAGCTGGGAGTGCCACGGTTAGCGATTGCGGCTGGTGTTTATTTCAGAAATCGTCTCTCGGTTGACATGAATGACGCATCGAGCCAAGCATTTGGAGTTTGTTTTAGTGTAATCTTCTCCTAACGCAGATCTGTTAAGAAAGCGTGAGACATTGAGTGCGCGTCAGATGAATATTTATGAATCAACAGAAATCCACCTAAAAACACTTCTAGCATCCACCGGCGAGCGCAAACAAATGGCCCTCTCAGGATTCCAGCTACAACACAGCTCTGAAAGGCCTGACGGAGGCTGAAAGGGAGTAGTACAGGAGTGTCAATGCACAACATCAACATCCGTGACCTCCACGACTCTTCACCTCCAGGCCAGACTCTTGTCTGCTTACACTCAAGCCCTATTTCAATTATTCATCTCCTTTATTTATTTATGAAAGCCGAGATGAGAGAAGGTCTATATCTGCCTTCCATTAATTAGACCAATTAAACAGGCCAAAAACACAGATGTTTACACCACCGGCTTTAAACGCAACATATTCTGGGAGGAGCAGACATGCAGTTGAGCAATCCATAAAGTTATTCTCCATCTCTAGTGGAGTGTTTGGGATCAGCAGGACTTTTAATGTTTTTATTAGTGCTGTCAAATGATTAATCACAGTTAATCGCATACAAAGCAAAAGGTTTTGTTTACATAATACATGTGTGTGCACTGTGTATATTTATTATGTATATATAAAGAACAAACACATGCATGGATAAATTTAAGCAAAATATGTTTATATAATATAATAACATAAAATAAACATTTATATATTTTAAAAATATATACTGTATGTGTATTTATATAATAAATTAACAGTGTATAGTACATACATTACGTAAACAAAAACTTATTTTGGATGTGAATAATTATGATTAATCATGTTTATAATGGAGTTTTTAAATGGAGACTCTTATGCTTACCAAGACTGTATTTATTTCATCAAAAATATTGTGAAATATTATTGCAATTTCTAATATTGGTCTCCTATTTCAATATACTTTAAAATTGTAACGAAGCATGTAACGAATGTAATGTAACGAATGTAATGTAAGCATGTAACGAAGCGCAGAACTTTTTAAATCAGTTATTACTCCAGTCTTTAGTGGACTAACCATGCTGAAAACTCAGCTTTGCTTCACAGGAATACATATATATATATATATATATATATATATGTATATGAAAATATTAAATAAGATTATTATTAATAATACTAATTAATAATAACAATAATGAAAATATAATTATTTTAAATTGCATTTTTTAAACAATTAAATTATTTTTGATTTTGGTGCAGTTTTTTATTTGATAGTTTCCAAACTTTTGAACGGTAGTGTACTTCAGGATCAGAGCAATGTGTTGGAGAGTTAATCTTCCAGACAATGCCAGCATCCCATAATGCTGTGGGGTGAGCGCTAAAAGATGCTCTCCAAATCTTCTGCAACTCATTTGTGGTCTAACACCAGAGGAGGATAAGAGATGACTGAGTGGGTGAGAATGGCAGCTAACAAAGAACACAAACAGAAGACACCCTCATGCTCTTTAAGCTCGTGCTCCAAAACCAAACAATGTTAAGAGGACTAATGTGCACCCATTGGCATACACAATGATAAGAACACCCTACAGTCTTAAATAAAAAAAAATGAGTTGGTGACTTGTTATCGGTATGGATACAGAAATATGTACATGTAAACTAGGGTTGTCTCAATATTCAATACAAGGGAATTTTTTACTGACGCTGTAGAAAAGCTGATTTTCTTTTATATCTGCAAGCATTCATCAATCTTGCTTTGGAAACATGGCAGATGAAGAATGGAAAATAAATTGTGGAAGTTGCATGAATGAAAAATGTAAAAAAATATTGGGCTAAATACAAGATAAACTGAACACGGAACTGAAGATCACATGCATAGCAACAAATGTGGTAAAATAGACAAACAGAGTAGAAGGTTACATCCAATCATTTGGGGAGGGTTAGTCAATAGTAGCTACATAAAAACGGAAGTGGAAGTCTATGTTGTGTTCATTACGTCTTGATTAAGACTAAACATGTAAGTTTGTGTACCTCTCCAGTTCGCCGATCTTGCGATCCTTGTCGTTCTTCTCATTCTCCATCTCTCGGAGGATTTCCAGGAGCCGGTCCACCTCAGTCTGTGCCTTCCCAGCATCCTCTTTGTAACGCGCCACCTCCTGCTCGAGTGTGGCAATGCGCTCTGACAGTCCGGCATTTGTCTGAGCCTCAACTGCGATGGATTGAGCCTGTAGGGGCCAAAAATACTATCAAATACTATTTAAAAAATGTATATTTATTATTTAAAAAATTAATAATATAATTCTAAACTAATATAATAATACACTCATAAATTAAAATAAATTCACCAATTAAAATGGTAAAAATAAATTAATAAATCAAGATGATAATGTACAAAAATAATACTGTGAAATGCATTATTAAAATACGTTTTTCAGTATATTATTTTTTATTTTTAATGCAGATAGTGGTATCTAGAAAGGATTTATTTTTCATCTGGGTTGGGACATATTTTGCCAGTAAGATGATTGACAAAATAAAATAAAAGAAATGATGCAGATAGCGATATCTAGAAAGAATTAATTTCTCACCACCAAGGGAATACCTCAAAATAAAATAAACTTTTAAAATAAAATAAAATAAAATAAAATGACTTAATTAAAAAATGAAATTGCCTTATTTCAGCCTTATTTCATGTATCTGAAATAACCACAAATATCAGAGCATGTCAAAACATCCCAGGGACCCCAAAAATCACAGAAGGTTAAATTAGTGTTGCCTGAGATAAATTGTTTGCAAATATTTTATGTAGGACTTAATCACACTGCTTTGGGTGTAAACAAGCCTTACACGTCATAAAAAATTCACAAATCACTATTATATCCTCCCCTGAAGAGTTCCAGCAATTTTGGGTTTTGCACGGGTCTGTGCTGTGAATGGACAGGAAGACATGAGGCTCCCCTGACTTCAGCCCTCCAAAGACAAGCTGTCAGCGGTTAGACCACTGTCATGGGTATGTGTGTGTGAGTCTGTGGGCTGTTTTGAGATCTCAGACACTCGCCTCACACCTGCAGGCTCTGTGTAAGCTCCCCCATGACATCACGACAGGATACGCTCTCATTACAGGGACACATGGAAACACAATCATGCTGAAGTCATCAAAATAATTAGTGACATTACGGCCGTCTAAAGTGCAGGGTCAAGGGCCTCCTCTAATGAAAAGTAAATCAGTTAATTTCCCTGGACAATTAAAGGAGTCAGCCGTAATGTTTCTTTCATAAAAGTCCTCTAAAAGGACACAGGTGTCTTCCTGCTGCAAAAAAATACTGCTGTGAAAACACAAACACAGTGTGGGCTTTACAAGCGGAGGACACAAGAGTTCTGTGTCACACCATGACTACATGTGCACAAATGTGTACGTACCACATCTGAACGCAGAGAACATTCAAAGATAGCTTTAATGTGTCCAAAATATGGTTACCAAACTAACCAGGCATGAAAAGTGCTTTTTAGAAACCTGCTACAGTTCTGGTATAAAAATACAGCAAAGTGTTTGGCATCTGAGGTCTCTTCAGACTGGCACTGTGTGAAAGAGGACTGTTCTGGTTTATTGGGGATAATATTTGAAGGTGACGTTTAGGCCTCGCTAATTAGCTTTATTAAAGTCTCGGCCTGAGGTTGAGTAGGTTTCCACTCGGACCGCCAAGAGCTTGTCATCTGTGGACGGGCCGGCTGGTGCATGAGAGTGCGTGTAAAAGCCTAAGTATGGTTTGTATTCGAAAACATATGATACACACATTTAACGTGCAATTAGCATCAAGAATGTGTCAGAAAGAGGGCGGAGCAAAAAAAAATCTGTCAGTACGAGGCACTTTCCATGAATAGGGTCTACCACGTTAAAAAGATGTAAATGATGTAATTATTTATTTTCTTTTTCGACAAATAGTCATTGAGAGACGTGCTTAACTGCCAGAAAATGGTTACAAAAATATACAACTAAAAAATAAATATAATTTGAGCTGTTTATTTTCTATTCATTTTCTGTAAATGGAGGTTTACAACTTTTTCCAACCAGGTTACTAAGATTTGGGGTGTAAGAAAAAAAATGTAAACCATTTGTTATTTTTTTATGAACTATGAAAATTAAATGCAATAAAATACACAAATATATATATAACTGAACTAAAAAAAAACACCACATAATAATAATAATAATAATAATAATAAATCTAATAATAATAATAATAATTTGAGTTTTTTTCTTTTTTTTTTTAAATGACTGAATAAAAAAATTAATGAATAATCTAAAACAATGAAATTCAACCAACTGTTTTTGAAATGCGCGGCTGTTGATACAGAGAGTCGTAGATCACTAAAGAGTATACAATATAAACAATATCGTCATCAGAAGCGATTAATTTCCGATTTTGAATGCGAAATTGTGTAGCTTGTCAGTTTAAAAACAGCTGCTTGAGATTTACCGCTAATCAAAGAACCGGTGCATGAATTAATCAACAATTAAATTGCCCAGCCCTAATAGTATACTACAGTTATAAAATGTATTCATTATTCTTAATTTTTTAAAATTTTTTGCCCCTGAAACTCAGATTTTATTAACCATTTTTTATATTTTTTATAAAAGATTATGTTTGTCTGCAGATAATCACTTAATAATAATACTAATACATAAAATAATAATAAAAAAAATACAATAAAAAATAAAAATAAATAATTAATAATAATAAAATCTAAAAGAGTTTCAAGTATTTTTAGTAAAAAAAACAAGTTCCTTCAAAGCCCTTCACAATACAGACAGAGACTTGTACTTCAAACATCAGAAAAAAGGACAAAAAAGAAGCTTGTTGGTATTGGAAAGCCAGAGCGGTCAATCCATACGGCACCATCTTTCAAAAGAACAACCCAGCAGCAAACAGAGGCTTGTGGGAAATGCGGTTTAATAATGTTGTTTAATAATGTGTTTGTGTCTGTGCCTGTTTGGCTGGGCAAAATAAAAGAGCGGCTGTGTGAAACAGCACACATTTGCAGTGTTTATATGCATTTATGCTGACTTTCTTGACCTATAAATGTTCTTACGAGAAAACATCTTGGTGTCGAATGATATAAAAGTGCATATGTGCGCAGCAGGGGATATTAAAGCGAGTTTTGATGTGCGTCCATATGAAGTAGTTGAGGAAGTGCACTGGCTGGTTTGAGTAATGTAGACTGCTGGATGTCTTGGTGGTGTATCTGTTCTCATTTCGTGAGCCTCGCTGACACCTCCGTTTTCATACACTCCTGACGGTCACGCAGGGACAATCGAGGCCTCCGCCCCTTTTCTGTCTCATCCAATCACAGCAGACGCCCACCAAGCTGTCAGCGGGTTTTCACTTGCACTGCTATTATATGAGACCCTGTGCGAACACAGACGCACACTCGCTGCCAGAGATTTCATTACTCTTGGAACGGTCGATGGGACCCAGATCTTCTCATTGAGCCATGCGAAGAGCTCTGAATGTGCGCACGAAGGTTCATACGAGAGCTCAGCATCACCATTCAGGACTAAATGTACTTGCACAGATTTCATTGCAGTGTGAGAAAACTAGCAACCACAATCGACTATGAACATGCGTATGAATATTAATAAAAGGAATTATTCAAGATGTCATCATTTACTCAGTCATGTTGTTCCAAACTTGTATTATTTTGCTTTAGATCGTGCTTTTTTTTTTGGTTTGTTCGTTTTTTTCACCTAAAATGAAGAAAATATATAAAATGAATCAGTATAATCGCAATATTGTCTCTGGACATATAAATTTATTTATATAAAGAGACTAAAACAGTCTGTACTACAGTACATTTACATTACAGTACTCAACATTTGAAGCGGATAAAAAGTTCATAAGACATAAGTGTTGTCGTAAGACAAAGAGGCATTCTGGTTTTAGATTAGGGCTGGGCGATAAAACGTTAACGATATGTATCGCGATAGGCACGTGATCGATATCAATAAAAAATGTGCTCGATAAAACGTTCAATATTTTTTATTCGTCGGAAGACATTCTTGAACGATTCGTTGATTTTGAACGAATCTTTAATGTGACTTTGCGCATTGTTCTTACTGGAATTAGTTCACCTGTTTCGAGTCTTTTTGTTCATAACGTGAGTCGTTCGTTCATAACGTGACGTGACAGCCCCATAAGCCTATCAAATGCAGTCAGAGCCAGAAAAAGAATTGATTAGTTCATCTATCGAGTCTTCTGGTTTGAGTCATTCGTTCATCACGTGATAGCTTCATAAGCCAAAAGAATCAAATCAGCGTGTGCGTTCGTATCTACTAGGATTACTATTAAGGAAAAAACATATGTTTTATTCATACTTTTTAAAAACTGAACGTAATGAACGAGATCACTCGGAAAAAAAAGATTCGTTCATTTTGCTGAACGAGACTCAAATGAACGAATCTGTATGATGATCCTAACTTCTCATCAATAGAAAACAGAGGTTGCGAAGCTAGTTTGCTTGCATTAACAAAGGCGCTCGCTCTCTGGTAACCTAGTAACTTAGGAAGTGATACGCTAACAGCCAATCATGTAACAGTATTACGTTTAGTTTCACGCCATATCGTTGTTTCGTGCTGGTCTGCTGGATTCCTCTTCATAAACAGAAAATGAGTGCCGCAGCGAGCGAGGAAATAAAAGAGGAAAAGTCATCTCGCCAGTATGGCAGTTTTTTGGATATTATAAGTCTAACCTAGTCAGAACAATGTCGTCTGCAAATTATGCAAGACCGTCGTCCCTGCCAAGACTGGTAATACCACGAACTTGATGTACCACCTTAGGCTCGCTCACCCTTTGGAGCACAGCTGTATTCAACCAACAACATCTGTAGCTGGAGCACCGCACAAGCAGCAGACCACCACGAAGAGGTTCTCTGCATCAGTGCCTTATGACAAAGAATCTAAACGCTACAAAGATATAACGGAGGCAGTGTGTTTACATTTTAATTATTTGAGTTTTCCATGGTTGTTGACATTTCTGTCTTAATTACTGAGGGGATTATGATCAATGTTTAAATGTAATGTATTTTTCTCCTGGTCCTTATTTTAAATGGGTCATAAAAATATCAATAATTATCGACTGATATGAAACACTGATTTTGTGATCCAGTTTTTAGCCATATCGCCTAGCCCTATTTTAGATTAACTTTGATTAAGGCTTTTGATCCACTTCAGACGTTGACTAATATATTTTCATAAAAGGTATTAAAGATACACGTGTGTTTGCGGTGTATATTTATTATAAAGGCACACACATACAGCATATTATATATATATTTCTTTTTTTTTTTTAGAAAATTTACATGCATTAACATATATATATATATTTGCACTCATATAATTAATATTATATAAAATACATTTAATATATATAAACATAACATATTTATTTAATATTAAAATAAAAAATATACACACAAAAACTTTTATTTTGGATTTGATTAATCACAATCAATCATTGTTCAGCACTAATTAATATATACATGTTTATTTTTAAGTTCAAAAACTTTACATTTATGTTAATTCAAGCAATATATAGATGGTTTTAAAATTGAAATGATTTATTAGTAAGAAACAAACACTAATAAAAATCATCATCACACTGCCCATGTTCTATTCATACTAGTCTGGGACGACAAGAGAGAGAACAAATGATGACAAATGTTAATTTTTACAGGTAACTGTCTTTTTAAGACAACTACACACCGAAAACTATGTTTGGTATCTGTAAATGCACGTGCACACCATACTGACACAGCTCAATGCGACACATATCAGCTTACAAACACACCACTAAATCCAAGCTTCGCTGAGGAGCAACGTCAAACCACACCAGATCATCACTCTCAAACTGCAGATAAGGAAAGATCTCATGCAAGCAAATCTCAGAACACTCAGAGACTCCGCCAGCTCGCTAACATATCCTCTCTATCTCACATACACACAAAACTAAACTTAAGATAAGCATCCATCTCATGCAAGCAAAGCTCCACACACACAGTTATTAGTTACACACACACATATGCTGGCACTGCTAAGGGAGGCTTTTCACACCAAGATGCACTTACAAGATTGAAGGGATGGCCTGACATGAGCTCAGAGCGCTTTCAGAAAGAAAGAAAAAGAAAAACACAGAGGGGTTGGGGAAGAAAACAGAATTGGGTGATACACAAAGAGTGATGACGAAATATTTGTTCAAGCAAAGAGTGAGAACCGTTTGATCTGGTTAAAAATCAAGAGACGAGGCAGGATGAGGAAAGAAGACAGGAGAAAAGCCAGAAATAGAAGAGTGTGAAAACAGATGGCGAAGAGAAGAGAAGTCACAGACATGCTTGGAGTATCAAGCGGTGTCAGAACATCCCTTGTAGTGGTTTGAAGACGCATATGAGCTACAAAAAGAAGAGACGTGAGATGACTGAGAATAGGAATGCACGATATATGGAAATAATACTGATATTGTTTATGGTTGAAGCATGGCACTGTTCATTTACAGAACATGCATGCAGCTTATGATGTTTTTCAGCGTCTCGGAGCAGCTGAGTTCATTTACTGTGCAACAAGCCACTCAGTCGTGAGCTGAAAACATAAACACAATGCTATAATTCACTCAAAAACTAACAGTGTCAACAGGTTTTTTTTTCGACAATGTGCCGAAATACATTGTTATTGTAATTATTAGTTAATATTGTTAATAGAATAGTTAATATTAGTTAATATAATAATATGTAATATTAATATAGTAATTTTACACTGTATTATAAACTCAAATCAGATTTTTTTTATTACAATACTGTTGTTTTGACATTTTTATACTATTATTTAATAATAATGACACTTACACACACACACACACACACACATATATATATATATATATATACATACATGTATATTCAAATATTACATATTTATATATTTACTTATTAATTTGAATATATACATTTTATTTATATTTATATAAATATCTTATTTTTCCTCAATGTCTTACTTTTCCTCAATGTACACAAAGCACCCCATATTGACAGAAAAACACTGAATTGTTGACATTTTTGCAGATTTATTAAAAAAACTGAAATATCACATGGTCCTAAGTATTGCTGCGACACTCATGCTGCGACTTGATTAGGAAAGTCACACACCTGTCTATATAAGACCTTACAGCTCACAATGCATGTCAGAGCAAATGAGAATC
>JAUMHR010000047.1:4057362-4081671 GCA_032361145.1 Enteromius fasciolatus | reverse complement strand
TCTTAATTATTCATTTTCTATCTAAATTTTTTTTTTTTTTAAATATTTTTTTAATCATGTGACTGTTTTTGTGGCCATTAATGTGTGTATATTTATATATATATATATATATATATATATATACACACACACACACATATATACTTATATTTGTTTGCATTTCTTCCTTTTTAAATAAATAAATAAATATTTGATCTTTTATCTGAGTTCACACACATACATTTCTATTTTTTTCTATTTTGATTAGTGAAAAAAGAAATGTAAAATAAAAATTTAAAAAAAAAAATATTCCATGTCCTCTAAAATGATATGAAAAGACATCTAAAAGGCAAAAATAATAATAATCACCAAGCAGTTTTTAGGTTTAAAAAATGTTTGTTTAAGGCTGATTCTCAACTGTTATAAAATATATAACACAATTATTTCATATAATTTTTAATGATTTTTAATTTTATATAATATTTTAAAATAGTTTTGTTTAATGCAATATGTGTGTAAAAATTTCCCTAAACAAAGTGTATCTATACACTAAACCAATTTACATATTAATGTGTTGCTTGCTGTTAGGACAAAAGATTTTCCATAATGGGAGTAACAATTGGCCAGATTTTCATAATAATATCTAATATTTTTTTAAAGATTGATACAATTTATTTAGTGAAAAATTTTACATCTTTAAAGAAATATGATTATATTTTGTAATTGTCATTTAAATTTAATTTGAAATAACTTTCTAATTGTTTGTCATAAAACAACATCTCAGGAAAATGTTAAAGGAATTTCAATCCAAATATGACTCCCTGTTATGAAACAGGACATCATTTCAAAAAGGTGTGGTCATGGTGAAACTTCCAAACATTCAGTATCTCTGTAAAGCCCTGAAACATCCAAGCTTACTGTGGCATGTGAGGTCTCAGAGACATCCACAAAAATATTATGTTCATTACAGAGGCAAAAACTTCATAGCCGGATCTCAGAAGGATATATATATATAATTGTACAAATCATTTGATAGTGCTAAGGATTTATTTTACTCCGAAACTTATTCACTCTTTTCATCCTTTCAATCCTAAACAGTTACATCAGTTATATTAGTGAATAGCTGCTGATGTTTTTCATTTGACAGTTGTTGTGGATTAAAAGAATCTGGTTATGATTAAATGTAAATATCATCAGACTAAACAACATCCATTCTGTCCAGTTTTACCCATCATCACATCTTCAAACATTCTCCATATGTTCAGCACTGGAGTCTGGAGCTGTAGACCTCCTCCAGAACTGGTCTTCTGGGTGTAATTTAGTGTTTGACTGATATTGCTTGTGTAACTGAAGCATGACTGCAGGAAAAGGACTCTCGGACCCAAACCGCATTGATCAGGTTCAGGGTGTTTAGTTCCCTTCAAATAGTCTCTAGTCTGCTTTTACTATGTGATCATCAGATCAGCTTTGTAAGGAAATTACATCATCATTCTTACTGACAGCGTTTTCAAACCTATTCCATTTGCGTCTCATTAATACATGAAATGTATTTTCTGTTGTTATTATTATTAATGCTTTAGTTACTGTAGGTAAATCCAAAAGTCAAATTTAATTTACATTTAAAACTTCAAAGGGATTTATTATTATTATTATTTCATTCTTTATTTCCATTTGTCTGTTTCTATGACACACACACACACACACATATCTATATATATATAGTCCACTAGAGGTCAGTAGAGATCTTCCTTTAGGTCAAGCATCACACGTGATCGTAACAATCTCTCTCTCTCTCTCTCACACACACACACACACACACACACAGTTTTATGGGGACAAAGCCATTTTTAACAGAAAAGGTGCCAGAGATCATTGATACACATTAAACTGGATAGTAAACACGTATCTATAATAAACGTTTATTAACAGCTGGTACACTATGAAGTGTAGAATACATATTAGATAATGAATTTGTGTTATTTGATTATAGTTTTGCCTCTAGGTAACAACTAGACAGTCTATGGTAAATGTTATAGACCCTTTAAAATAATGCCCTTTGTAGAAATAAATAAAAAAGACCATAACATGTGTCTTCTGTAGTATAACAAATATGCAAGAAGGAAGTCTTTCATGAAGAATGACCATTATTGAGATCCTAAAACCAAAAAAACGTGAAAGAAAGAGTCAGTTTGTTTATTATACCGTGACATTCAACATTGCTTTTGTTTTCTGTATAACCTGTGTCTTACGGATTGTTTACTGCTTAGGATAGAGACCTGTCTTCTGCACTCCAAAAGCGGTGATGAAGATGTTGATGATGACGGTGAGGAACACCAGCACAGTGGCCACGTTGTTTATTATGTTCAGCTTCCTCTGATTGGTCACGTCATTGAGGTTTTTGCGTGCTGGGAAGGGAAGATTGTATGAAAAGAATTCACTTCATATGAAAACATCCTTGCAGGTTTTGTGTAGAACGCATGATGGATTTCGCTCTCACCCATGTGAACAAAGAGAGCCCCCGCGAGCACTTGGAAGAAGAGAGACGCGGCGATGAGGACGATGACAGTGAGGTAGTACTTGAACTCGGGGCCCTGCTCCAGGACAGCTTTCAGCTGAGAGGCGTTTGCCATCAGCAGCGCCACATCCAGCATGCTCTCTGCCACGCTCTTCTTAGTGGCATAATGATTTATGTTGAGAGGCTCTGCAGGCTGAAAGGGAGAAAGCATTTCAAATCATACATTAAAAATTCAATTACATTTTTGTTATTAAATATTAAATCATTTTGTACTATGAAATATGAAATATTTGTTTTATTAAATATTTTTCTTATGGTGTACATATAGAGTAGCTTCTGTCAGCACAGGTGGCAAAGTAACGTGATGCATCTATTGGGTCTAACGTATAGAAGAATATTTTCAGACTCATGCATACTTATTTCAGATGCGTTAATTCATCAAGAGTGAGCTAGAATATTGTCAGTGGAGAAAAACAAGAGGCCATCTGCCAACATCTTTAGAAGAAATATCAGTGGTTTCCAGCAACATCTGTACTGTGTGAGATAAGATCCTTCAAAGCCAGAGAGAAGTTCTCAGTGGAAGTGGAAAAAAGCTCAATGAACCCATTTAAATGTCAAAACTACTGAGAATATTTATTTTTCTATAATTAATTCTACTTTCACTTACACTCACTCTGTTCACATCAAGACAAACACTCCAACCAAATATTTAAAACACACACACACACTTAAACGTTTTTCCACATTTCATATATATATATATATATATAATTTCATGCACAAAATATTTAAGAGTATAACATGTATATTTATATAATTTACATTAAATAAATAATCTTTAACATAAATATCATTATATTAATAATATTTTAATTTATGCATGTAATGTAACTATAATTGCATACAGTCTTGAGTCTTATGTTTGAAGTTGGCAATTGACATAATATATGGCTTTTTTTAAAATGCTCTACAAAATAATAGGAATATTCGATTAAGTTTGTCATGATAAATGAATACACTGACGTACAGTACTGAAACTGACAGCTACCAATAGATGGCAACATTTCTCTATTCATTTTTTTATCTGCAACTTTCTTTTATAGGAACCACCTGGAGGCGCTAGATATCCTTTTACGTCATCATCTCTGGAATAGTTTTAAATTATTGTTGTTGATGACGTTGTAAATGCTTGTTGTGTTTTTAAAATGTATAAATATAACAATTACCAAAAATATTAATCATAAAATATAAAAATGCAAATAACAAAAAAAGGTTTCATAAATTAAGAAAAATGTAAAATTGTGAAAAAAAGTATATATTTTTCAGTACTTCTCCTGAAAATTAGTACATTGGAGGAAAAAGATTAATATGTAGCCTACTTGGTGAAACATATATAAACAGTGTGTAAGATGTTGCCCAATGCATCCAAATTCATTTTTGCTGATGTCACTTTTCTTTTCTATCCAGAGCCCTTGAAGCATTTCTACAAAATCTCTAAATAACAATTTTGCTTCACTTCATGTGTTTCATGACTCTTCTTTTTGACCTTGGTTGTCTTAACATGCCCTCACTGTCTACAGGACCTGTTAGAGACATGTGAGTTGAGCGAGATCTCATCTACATACACGTGACTCTATATACTGTAGAAGATCAAAAATGTGCCTCAACACTCGCCCACACGAGAAGACATCTTATCTACATCAGAACAAAGTGTTCTGTGGTGCGTCTGCTGCCATTCACACTGTCCCGCCCCTTCCAAACATACATGTTTCATACATGTGATGTGACATAAGAAGAGCCTATTTTGCATAAAAAAACTGAATCATCTCCACCAATCACGGCACAGTAACACTAAGACCACAGGCGAACAGGCTCACTGTTTTCCTTAATGATGGGGAACGTTTTCGTTTTTTCTTTTTAAAATAAACACCATGGGAGAGGTCAGGAATATTTTACATGTGGGGCCCGTGTCGCTGGCCCACAGGAAGTCCACCTCCCCACCCACTCATTGGCTGCTCTCACATCCAATAGCAAATGGGAACGGGCGAGGAGGGTTCGCTCAAATGAATAACTGTTTTTGCTCCTCTTGTCTGGGCAGGCCACATCCCACAACACGTGCAGATACACAGGAGGAGGGGTCCATGTAAACATTCAAACCCCCCGTACTGCTCTGAAAACACCTCGTTCACCACAGAAAAGAGAAAAACACGCATGTTGGGTTTCCATGCTTTATGGCATTCCATAGGCGTAATGTTTTTTATACAAACTGTATTTTCTATGACCTTACACCTAAACCTACCCCTCACAAAATACCTTTCGCACTTATAAAAAACATAATTCTGTATGAATTATAAATTTGTTTCCTCATGGGGACCGAAAAGTTGCTACCATCCAAAATTCCTGTCTTTGTGGGGGCATTTTGTGGATTTTGTCCCAATAAAACAGGTCTACCAGGACCACACACACACTTAATGTGTATAATATTTAAGTAAATAATAATTCAACAATATTTTTATACATTTAAGAATTTTAAATTTAGAAGAAAAAAAATCCTTTAAATGATGCATAAAAAAGAAAAAACACCCTGTAAATGACACATAAGATATTTATTTGATTCTGTTATATTTCATTTCATTTCTTTTCCTTAGACACTGGTAAACTGCAGATAAAAAAACAGCTATAATTAACAAAAGTTACAATAATATTTTGCATGCTATGATCCTAGCGTTAAAATCTAATATTTGATATTTTATGATGGATTTACAATGTGTTAAAATTAAAAGTAAAACAATAAAATATATATGAACGCATTTGAAAAAATAAGACAAATAAATGAAAAAATTGAGAAAAAAAAAAATTGTATAGCTAAATCTGTAAGTAATAAAACCAATTAGATACGTTTTATATTTTAATTTCGCTTCAATTGTAATAAAAATTTCATAATGCTGTTGTTTTTTTAGTACTTTAACCTACAATCAATCAAAATTGGCAAAAAGTGTTGCCTTGGCAAGTAAATTAAATATATTTTTATTTTATTTTATTTTAAGTGATGAAAATACCTTTGAATGGTTTCAGAAAATAACCCTTGTGGCAAACATGTCAGAAAGCACCTTATCAACCCCACAGAAATTCTAAATGTAGTTTTTATGGTTTGGAATTTCTCATGAAACAAAAAACTCTGAACGAGGACACCAGCACTGACCCAGCAGATTGATGTTGTGGGAAACTCTTAGTTTAGCCTGTGACTTAAGTATCATTTTGAAGTCAGGAAATGGTCAAATTGCCGAGTCTCTGGGTCAGATCCATCTCACCCTCCATTTCCTTTTTTCGTCCGTTCGCTTTCAAGTTATGAGCCTCTCACCTTTTAAACCAGAAACACCATCCCATGAGTTCTGTTTACTTACAATGACATAATCCTGTTCATTTAAAACCTTTAAAACAATGGAAGCATTGGAACGATGTTTTCCCCAAAGGCATTATAAGTTATGAAAGATTCTCATAAAAGCCCTTTCCTCTATATTGTGGTATGGGGTGTGCTGTAAAACAAAGCTCTTTTTGTCTCTATGGGTTTCTTGTTACGATGATAATATTGTGCGATTTTATGACTACAAGTTTTTTTTTGCCATTCTGTGCTCTGACATGCTGGGATAATGTGATGAAGGATTTAAAACCGGTTTATACGTTTCGACTGATACGAGAGCTACTTGCAACCATGCAAAATGAGCAAATTTTAAAGTGCTGACCTTTAAACGTCTATAAAACACACACTTCCTTCCTGTTGGACACTCTGGCAGTGTTTCCAAGTGAGTTCATATGTATAGCGTGGCCTCTGACCTCATATTTCTAGGCCCTAAATGTGAAAAAACACACAATCCAGTTACATAAGAATATGTCAGAACTTTAAGGTATTGCAACATTCACCATCAATGTTGTCACAGCAACTGGGGATGCGTGTAAACAGAGTCTGTAATGTTATATATGTTGCCTCAGAGCTTTCAGAGGTGAGCCAATCAGGAGCAGGATGCATTGACGTCCTAGCCAATTAGAGAGTGAATGGAGCTTTAGGAATGTGTTGACAGGTCAGTAGAGGCCCAGGGTATTCTGGGAATGCTAGATACAGTAAACCTCAGTTCCCCAGCAACTGTAGGGGACAAAAAACACATGGAGTATTACAACATATTTGCTTAAAGCCATTTTAAGACGTCTCATAAAAATCTTAGAGAGTCAGTATTTTACATTTATATTGCCCTGTACAAGTTTGTTTAAGCAGCCTTTGAAGAATTTGCCTTATTTGACAAATTGTTTTATTGGGAAAATTAATGTATGTCTCAAGAAAAGTGCAAGATGCAGAATAAATGAAAAAAAAGTGTCCCCATTATGGATTTTTGAAAATGCAGTCTGTAATACAGCTTTAATGAAAACATCCTACAAATTTTTAAATCTGAAAGTGGTATATTATATATTAAGTTTGTTGACTCTGAATCTTTGAAACGAGTCCCAAGCCATTTCATGAAATATTAGCATATCTTAAATGAAAATGCAGATTCATTCTTTACCACTAGGTGCCGCTGTTGGAGTGGTAAAACTGCCGATTTCCTGGTAACGCTGTACACAAAGCAGCACTGAGCATATATATGCTGCTTTATCAGACATTACAGGCATGAGGAAATGAAAATTAGACCAATCGACCAATCACCGCGGATTAACGTCACATTAAGGAGGGTTTGGAAAAATGAATACTTGAACAAATCGTTTGGGAGTCATTGAACAAGGTAAAAAAAAATGAAATACATATTTTAAGTGTTTTTTGACCTTGAATGCATGTCAACCTTTTGTTGGGGATTCCAAAACCCAAAATTTGAACCTTTCATTGCCCATAGAGGCACTTAATTCTTGCTACGAGTTACTTTGTTACCATTAGGTGGCGACATGTGAATGAGTCATTTGAATCATTTGTTTTTTGTTCTTGACTCATCACCTGATTTATTTAAACACTAATTTAATTTACACCTCACAAGTAAAAATGAGACAAATGTAGACGACCTCTAGAAGGCACATTAAAACAGCTAATTTCTGATTGAGTCATTGAATTACTCACTCAACTGGAGATGCATAATAGTTCTTTTTTTTTTGCCTTCCTTCAGTCTTTAATAGTGAAGCAAAAATAGACAAACTAGTAAAGTCTAAAATGAAACTTTCCCTACTTGTTTGTCTGTATTGTAGTATAGCATAGTTTCTTCGTTACGTATTTACTGATTTATAAAAAAAAAACAACGAAGGCCTTGTAGTGTATCGCTTCAGTATAACTAAAAGTATAAATCTGTGCCTGACCCTCAAGCTGTTGTTTATTCCTCCATTAAGAAAATAAGTGCTTGTGAGAGCATGTTTAACAGACTGCACATGGACAGTTTCAGTTTGTATAAACCAATAAAATGGGCCTTTTATCACTGACAGTGTGCCTGCATTTGTGCAATAACAGATTTCTTTTCTGTGTCTAAATGAAGTTGTCCGTGGGGCGTATTGCAAGCTGTTTGGATATGAAGAGGGTCACGCTATGTTTATGATGACAGTTGCTATAAACACTGGAACATCTTCACTTCATATCAATAAAGGGTAAAGTGGAGGTGGAGGGGATGTGATGGGACACACCCCTTCCCCGCCCACAGAGCCTGAGGCAGCTGTCACACCCAATGAACCCTGTGACCTCACACACACATATACCCATGCCATAACATGATCACAAAAAATTAAAAGTAATAATAATAATAAAATCAATTATTTGTATGTAAATAAAGAATAAAAATAAAGTATAAATAACGACAGAATGATGAATTATTCATCATTAACAATTATACATTTATTTATGTAATAAAATAATACAATTTGAAATATTAATAAATAAATAAAACAATATATATATATATATATATATATATTTATTTAAATAATACAATTTGAAATATTAATAAATAAATAAAACAATACTCGTTGTTAGAATAAATAAATACATAACTGTAACAGCAACTATTAGTAGTAGTAGTAATATCATCATCATCATTGCTTATTTAATGTATAGATTTATTTAGAATTACGTATAAATTATATAAACATAATATAGAATTACTAATAATACACTTGTGATTTTTTAATTTACTGAATTTTTCATTCATTTTTTAATTTTATATTTAATTATTTTAATTGTACTAATTATTGCTGTTATTGTTATCATCATTATCATTTATATATTTTATGTATGGCTTTATTTTTTTATTTATAATTACTTATTATTATCACCATCATCGTCATCAATGTATTTATTTCATGAGTATATTTATTTTAATAAAGGAAATTCATAATTAACTTAATTTTAATAATTGTTGCTCTTACTGTAAATACATGTGTACAACGGTAAAAAAAAAAAAAAAAAATATATATATATATAGTTATATTGTTTATATGTTGTTTATAAATAAATATATAAACAAATAATAAATGATAACAAAATGATATATTATTATTGTATGACTATAGATTCAAATATTCGATTAAAACAATTCAGTTTCGTACTTTCTGGAATACAGGTTCTAGAATGACACTGTGAAACTGTAATAAACTATTCAAGCTGACTGAGTAATTTTCTCACACAGACTGTCACCTGCGCTGACTTCCTGTCACTGTGCGTCTCTGCTGCAGCTATTGTGCTCGTTCGGGAGACTGGGAACCGGTGCTGTTTCACACAGGCAGAGGAAGGGGTTTGTGTATTAACTGTGTGGCTGACTTCATTTGAATTTGTCGTGCGGATGTGGCTCATTAGAGACTGAGAAAACAGCTGATTTAGATACAGAAATAGCAAATAGAGAAAGAAAACCCTTGGTTCTTCTTTTGAGGTGGTGGCTCACCAAATCTGTTAGACACCACATGAGACATCTGATGAAGAAAACCCCAGTTTCTCTTCTCTATATATGTTCACACACACATGAAGGCAGGCTTTGGGTTTATCTACCCACAATACCCCTCACCCACTCTCTCAATCTTCCTCATTTCTCATTTCTGCAGGGGGTCTGAGATGCTGGAAATGTGTTTTCTGTTAGACTGTGAGTCTTTGTTTTCACTTATAACCTTTGGTGACGTCATCATGAAAGAAATTATATCTTTATAGATTTACTGTGCTCATAGAACAAGAGCTTTCCTAAACAGGAAATTGGGGTGGGATATAAGTAAGAACATGCCAACAGTCTGCATTTAACTCACAGACATCAACATGACTTGTCATTTAATACTGGCAGTCAGAAATACAGTAGTTGGTATCATGGGTAGGGAAAGCATTTGACTGGACAAAACGAGTGAGTGCAGGATGAGTCATCAGCAATTTTTGGTCAGTAAATTTAAATGTGTATATCAGCCTGATTAGCTTTTATGAATATGTTTTAATGACATTAGTAAGAAACTTTGAGGTTGGAACTGCCAGGCAGGAGGTCTAGAGGAAGACCAAAGAGGAGATTCATGGATGCAGTGAGAGAGGACGTGAAGTTAGTTGGTGTGAGAGAAGAGGATGCAGAGGATAGGGTTAGATGGAGGCAGATGATTCGCTGTGGCGACCCCTGAAAGGGAACAGCCCAAAGACAAAGAAGAAGTAAGAACCTTTGAAGAACATATATAGAACATTTCAAGCTTCTTTATAGTAGAGAAAGGTTCTTTAGAATTTTAAAATGTTCTTCACACTTTGTTCTGATCACTGAATTGTTCTTTAGGGAACCAAAAATGGTTATTCTGTGTTATCACTGCTGAATAAATAAACAAACAAACACTTTTTGAACCTTTAGTTTTAAAAATGTGCCATGAAGAACAATTGAAAAATCTAAAGAACATTTTCCACTGTGGAACAGAAAGATTTTCTTCACGGAACCAGACTCCAATAAAGAGTTTTAGGAGATATATGTGAGGCAAAGGCACAAATGAGACCTCCGTGAGATGGAAAGGCAACCTCTCATAGCAATAAACTTGTCTTTGGGGTAGCAAACACACACACACCCTGTTTGGCAAAGAGTAAAGTCATAATGGAGCTCAAGGGAGATGCTGCTCTTCCAGAATTCATATATACCCATATCATCCCTGACCTTGTCATACCAGCGTGTGAGGAGTTAGACAACAGGAAATGTTTACTTTACACATTAAGCTTCAGGATAAAATCCCTACCTTTGCTTTTCCATGAACCCACCAAACATTCTTTATATTTCCTGTAGTGACAGGAGGATGAGAAAATGATCGGCTCCGGTGTCCCGGCACTGTCACTGGAGTGAATACATAATGACAGCAGGCTGAGAATATGTGTTAGTGTGAGGACTTAACTAGTGTTTGGGGGCAAAACTGTAAAAACACTAAAAATGTAAAAAGTCCCCAAAAGTGAGCTAAATCTGATCAAACTTCCCTTTGGGAACATTTAGGGACATCCTCAATTGAAAGCTTACTTATTAAAAAAATATTAATTTTTTAACACACATACTGTATTTCTTTTTTTTAATCATTTCTTCTCATAAAAATATGCTGAATTATTAAAAAAAAAAAAAAAAGAAGAAGAAGTAAAAGTCAGTTTGTGTGTGTACAGGCTTAACTATAGTTTTAGGCTAAAATTGTCCCAAAAAGTGAGCTAAATCCGGCCAAACTTCCCTTTGGGAACATTTAGGGACGTCCTCAATTGAAAACAGACTTTTGAAATAATTATTTATTTTTCTAACACTAAAAAATTTATTTATTTATTTTTTATCATTACTTCCCATAAAAATATAATTAATTATATTAATTAAAAGAAGAAGTAAAACTCAGACTTGTCTATAGTTTCAGGCCAAAATTGTCCCTTAAAGTGAACTTAAAAAATAATAATGCAAGTGTGTGTGTGAACTTGTCTATAGTTTTAGGCTACAATTGTCCCCAAAAGTGAGCTATCTGACCAAACTCCCCCTCTGGGAACATTTAGGGATGTCCTCAATTGAAAACAGACTTTTAAAGTGATTTTTTTGTTGTTGTTGTTTTTTTTCCCCAAGATTAAATATTATAGTAAGATATTTATTGTCATTTTTATCACAGCAGCTTTGCAGAAAAACATTTTTATATTAAAATAAAACAAAAAAAGTGAGTTTGTCCTGATTTCTGAGTGAATTTGACTGTGTTCAGCAACACAGAGCTGGAGGACTGGGGTGTGACTTCTATAAACTGGGTCATGATGTTCGGGGTTAACCCAGCAACGAAACACACACTCGTATATTCTCGTAAAAGTTGCTTCAGAAATGACATGCAGAAGGCACAACAGTCACACACACACACACACTGTCCTCCTCTGTCCTTTGATAAAGAGTTTATCTGCGGCACTGGGCTCAGGGCTCTCTGTCCCTGCCTGAAACAATAATAAAGAGACAAAAGAGGAGACAGGAGCGTAAATGGAGGAGCAGAGGATGTGTGGAGGTCTGTGTTTGTCAGTTCAGTTTTCCAGCACCATCTTATCACCCTGTTTCACTCTCTCTCTCTCTAGTCCTTCCTCGTTTATTCTATATAACCCCTGAGCTCTCTCTCTGTTGTCCCTCCCTATGAAAACATGACCTCAGAAAAACAGGACTCCAGCAGGCCGAGGCTCTGGCATGATGTAAACTCAATGTGCCCACAGAAACATCTCAGAACGCTCGACGCATGAAGCCTGAAATAAAGAGATGTTAAAGGGTTAATTCACCCAAAAAACTAAATTCTGTCGTTAATTACTCAGCCTTGTGTCATTCCAAACCCATAAGACCTTGGTTCATCTTCAGAACACGAATTAAGATATGTTTGATGATATAAGAGAGCCAGCTGACCCTCGAAAGGTAGTAAAAACGTCAGTGAAACAGTGACATCAGTGGCTCAACTTCAGTTTTGCGGCACCAGGAGAATACAAAAATAACATCATTTACTTAACCATTTTTTTTGCATGACTTACGTCTGCCACCATTTTAGAGAGTGTCACAACATATGCGAAGATGAACAAAGTCTTATGGGTTTGGAAAAACATGAGGTTGAGTAATTAATGACAGAATATTCATTTTGGGGTGAACTAATCCTTTAAAGAGTTTCATTTGATTAAAAAAAAGGAAAGAAAAAAAAAAAGCAAAGAAAATTATATTTCATTTAAATTCATGTAATTTCACTTAATATCATATATTAATACATTTTTATTGTATATTTAATTGTAAAGTTTATGTAATTATTGGGTTTATTTAAAATTGTATTTATCTCATGTAACTTTATTTAAAATACATTTATTAAATGCAATTTTATTTAAATGTAATTTTCATTTACAAAAATGTTATTTAAATTTAAAGTAATATACATTATATTTCACTTAATAATACAGTAATTAATTTTTTTGTAATTATCACAGCATTTAAACACATAATATATAAATATATATAAAAACTCTCTCTCTCTCTCTCTCTATCTCAATTAAGTTGATTAATTTCTTAATTGTAATATTCATACATGTATTTATTCCATGTAAATATTCATTAAACATATACATTTATTTTAACTGAATATATTTAAAAATGTATATATTGTCTATTTTATTCAGACCTCTTTTATGCACTTTTTGGTATTCATGGTTTCGTAATAATGTAGCTCAGTAACTGGAAGCAGTCCAAACACATGCCCACACATCTGACATTTCTCTGATAAACTCATATTTCTCTATTACCCTATGCCAAATCTTCTATGCTTGATCTGAACTGTATCCAGTGGTACATATTTGTATTCCCATCCTAGCAACAAGCCATAAGATAAAACTACACATTTGCAGCGAGACCAACCCATTTTCCCCACTTGTGAACAATTTCCACGATTCTCTCATTACCATCACCGGCCTGTAATCATAAAAGAGGGCACCAGATATTTTCAGGGAAATTCATAGCGCATTCAAAATAACAGATGATTATACTGCAGGCATTTAGCTCTGTCAGACTGACCTCGAAGTTCCTCAGATTTATACATTGTGATTATACCAGTGCTCTTTAATTGTGTCTTTAGGTTAACACACTCTAAAGTTAGAGGATGTGTGAATGTGTGTGTGTGTGTGTGTGTGTGTGTGTGTTGGTATGGGCAGGGCAGGGCAGTGAAATGGCCTGGATTGGGCAGCTGCAGCTCTGGAAAGCACCGAAGTGGCTGACAGCTTTAGTCATGGCTGCTGTAGTCACATGAGCTGGAATGTCTTTCATACTGAATACAGTTCAGAAACACAAATTCCTGCTCTGCTGGTCAGTGAGTTAACAAACAGCAGCTAGAGAGAGACAGGCCTTTCTCTGTGAGCGTGTGGAAGCATCATGGGAGTTATGGCCTACTTCACAAAGCACTGGTGTCATATTACAGTGGAATGTCCAGTTTGTCAAATGACTGCTGGAGTGGCTGAAAAACGCATAAGGTTTTACTATCTGCATGCGTGTGTGTGTCTGCTGAAAAGAGTCTCTCGGGCAGGCTGACTTCAGATTTATGTGGCTGTGATGACTCATCCTGCTCTGAAGGCATTGTTCACGGTCTCCTTATGGACCAAGCTGCTCGATAAAAGTGTTCAGAGAGCAGTGTCGGGAGTAACGCGCTACAAAAGTAATACATTACAGTAATATTTTTGCTGTAACGCAGTAGTGTAAGGCATTACTAATCAGGTTTCAGTAATATTTCACTCGGTACATTTCTTCTAATATATACAGCATGTGTAAAGCGATTGATTTAATTCATCTCACTCTCGCTGGGGGTAGTCTGTGTGACGCGGTCAAGTGAAGGCGTATTTAGGGCAGGTTTTACAGAAGTGACTAAATGGCAGATGCCGTCATTCCATTCTATTCCAGAGTATTACATAATTCAGAACAGTGAAGGGTCTACATTTATTTGGGTGCACTGACAATATCTTGAACAGAAGCGCTTCACAAAAAATTTACTGAAACTCTGAGAAAAAAGACAAAAGCAAAAAGCTTTAAATGACTACTTAACAAAAAAAAACAAATACTCAAATACTTAAAGACAAAGACTTTCATTATAATTTTAAGCCATAAAGATGACTTAAGGTGCATCAGAGGAGATGGCGAGTCAGGAAATGTATCTTTGTGACACGGACTAAGAAAACACTAAATAATTTAAATATTTTCCTACTATTTTCCTCAGACATATTCCTGGTAATTAGGCTACTTTTGCTGATGCTGTGACAAGCATTCAAATGCTATTGCATGCATTTGAATGCAGAACGCTTCAGCTGCGCTGACGGTGCGCTCTCTCTAGTTATTTTGGTGAAAGTAACTCAAAAGTAATACAGGAGTCATGTAACGCATTACAATTTTGAATCAGTAATATTGTAATGTAAGGACTTACTTTTAAATAGCAGTAACAAGTAATATATAATATATTACAGTTTGGAAGTAACTTGCACAACACTGTCAGAGAGGGAGGAACTGCTCAAAATTGCAAAACTGCACTGATGTGGTTTCACTGAAGTGACATTTTGTTTTTAAAATAGGGAAAAGGGTACACAAAATTAAAAATAAAAATGTATAATTAGTATTATAAAAAATGTATTTACTTTTTTAAAATATTAATTTTAAATAAATAAAATACTAAATAACAAAATTAAATACATAATGTCTTATTTTCCAACCACTCATTGTAATTATGTGCAGTAATTCACGTACAAATTTTATTTATTTATTATTTTATTTAATTACTGTTATTTTATTTCCATATTAATTTTGACATGTGCACATATACATTATAAATATTTACATATACATTAATGTTATTTTATCTTATTGATGTATAATTAGATTTCAATCTTTTAATTAGATTTTAAAATTTTAATTACTTGGATATTTTCACTTTAATTTTAGGTATAGTAATTTTTGTAGTTTTATAGTAATTAAATATAGTAATATATGTAAATATAGTAATTTGTAGTTTTAGATATATACAGTACATGGCAAACATTGTTTTTGATGAAAAAAAGGTAATAAATGGAAAGAATATAGTTGTACTCACAATATCAGCATTAATTTAAATGTTACCATAAAAAATGCTGTATTTCTTACCATATTCATTTTAAATACCCACTTGCATACATCATTTTTTTCCCCAATGGGCATATACTGTAGTGTGAGAATGTCATTTGCATATTTGACGTTTATGTGTACATGTGTGTCTTGGAAATATCAAAAAATGTGATTATTAGCCAGCGTGGAAAGTACATTCTGTTTATGAAAATACAACAATACAGCAATTCCTTTGTGAAAGTCAAAAACAGAAATCTAATGGCAAACACAGAGTTCAAAGATGTGGAGAAAAACAGAATTGTTTTTGTGCATTTGCGTGCGCACATCAATCAAACAGACAGGAAAGTCTCTGAACGAGTCGAACAGCCGACAAAAATATCTCAGAATACATCAAACGACTCGCGTCTCTTCTGACAACAGGATGGACAGATGCCAAACAGTGACAAGCTCATGTGAGCCGCTCTTATTACATAAGCGCTCGTGTATTCGTCTATGAAATTCGTTCCAGTCAGATGAAGTGCATGGAAACATGGCATCTTTCTTGATTCTTGATGTAACATTCAAGCTTGCAACATAAAAACACACTTGAACTGGTATTACAAAGCAATGCTTTGTGGTCCAGATTATCCAAGCACTGCCTGTTGACCACAACACATCCTTAATAAAAAGACTTCACACCTTTCACACTGCACAAACGACTCACTATGCCTTACACGCTACACGGAAAGCTGGAATCAATCAGTATATCATTAAAGCAGCTGGACTCTAGACGCGCAGGCTGCTAGGTCGCTGTTAGTGTCGTATGGGACGAACCAATGACTGCTTTTTAAATCCACACCCAAATTATATGAGTGTGCAACAGGCCAACAGCGTGTTTAACAGACATGCCTCTCATACCAGAGTACGAGGTCCTCTTTGTGGCTGAAGGACACAGGTTAATGCACAGCCTAGCATGTTCTAAAGAGAAAACACATTTGCCGAGTCTGTAAGAAGAAGAAAATGGTTATATAACCACTTACATATGCTTTATGCGCTGCTCAAAAATGGAAACACTAAAAAAACACATCCAATATATAAATGAATGAAATATTCTTATTAAATTAAATTAAATTAACCCATGGAGGTCCAGATTTGGAGTCACACTTAAAATTGATTTGGAAAAACACACTACAGGCTAATCCAACTTTGATGTAATGTCCTTAAAACAAGTCAAAATGAGGCTCAGTAGTGTGTGTGGCCTCTACGTGCCTGTATGACCTTCCTACAATGCCTGGGCATGCTCCTGTGCAGCCCTCTAAAGAAATGCCACCCCACACCACCCACTGCCAAACCGGTGATGCTGGAGGATGTTGCAGGCAGCAGAATGTTCTCCACAGCTGTGCTCAGTGTGAAGCTGCTTTCATCTGTGAAGAGCACAGAGCGCCAGTGATCTGTGGTATATATATATGGATAGCAATACAAAAGTTCATTCTTATTATTAGTTAATGCATAAACGCAATAGGCAAGACAATATATACATATATATATATATATATAACACATTATATATTATCAACCCAGTCGCACGGCAGGTCGTGACAATATCACGAAATTATCCTTTAATCTATTTATTCGTGTCAGGGACACGATTATTTCATTATTTTCGTGACTCCAGCACGACTCCATGGATTCATAAATTCGTGCTGGACTCAAAAAAAACGTGCGACTGGGCTGATATTATCCACATTATATATACTGAAGTGATAATGTACAGGCAGCCGGTAGTTATCACAGAAATAAGCCCTGACAGTGTGATAAGGGGCTTATTTCGCGATAACTACCGGCTGCCTCTACATTATCCCACTTATTATACGACTACTTGCTACTTAAGGAAAAAATCTGGACATGAATATGAATTTGAAACATTTCATTGACATATTTGTTTTAAATTAACATTTTCATCCTTTTGCGAAACGATATAGTACCATGTGACCAACATTCAAACGTTAGACAATTTATAGCATCTACATATGAATATATAATAACGGATGTATTTTATTTATTTACAAGTTGTTACATTGTTAATTGTGGTTGTCCAGTGTTTGTCACAAGATGGCGCCAAACGGTAATCTTTGTTGGCTCGGAGGGATTTTAAACATACAAGTAGTCCCGGCTATGCGTTATTACTTTGGAGCAGTTATTATTTGAAAAGAACGAACCTGCAAATGTCTCAACTGACCAATCAGAATCAAGCATTCCAGAGAGCTGTATATTAAATAAAAATAACTTTTCATTATTATGAGATTATAAAAATACACTTTACATCTTCACAATTGTGAGTTTATATCTCACAACTGTGTGAAAATACGTAAACATTGTGAGTTTGTATTACGCAATTCTGAGGAAAAAAGTCCGAATTGTGAGATAAAAAGTCGCAATTACCTTTTTTATTTTTTATTCAGTAGCAGAAACAGGCTTCCATATCTCTCAAATCATCTGCCTTCTCAGACAAATATTTTCACTGTGTGTTTCGCAATGCATTCTGGGATTGAATTTTCTGTGAAGGCCACACGCAATGCTTTCATCGCACAGTGGTAACATGATGTTTCTCTTCTACTCTGTGGAAGTAGAGATTTGATTCCCAAAGAATCTCGTTTGGAAGCAGAAGGCATGACCCCAGAAAACCCCACATGTTTTGCTTTCACATGTGACATCTCAGCATGAGACTTTCCCCCAGGGCTTTCCTGTCTTTCATTGAGCAGCACCCACTGGTTTGGCCCACTAAAAATTTCCTTTCCTCCTTCTCTCTGAAAAATACTGTCGAAGAAGAAAAGCATACAGATGTGACTGGATAAAGTAAGTTAAACTGACAGCTGACCCACGAGCGATCAATCATGCTGTCAGTGACAAGCCATGTTCAAACACTCATCCTGCAGTGCCATGTGTGTGTCCTACACCAGCGAAGCCTGAAAGACAACAGCTACACATGCCTGCTGTATGAAAACAACTGGAACAAAGTGTGATGGCAGCTGTTACGAGATCTGGTGGTATCAAAACTTTCTGGACACTTAAGTTACATTTAGAAAACTGCTTCACGTGTTTGAAAAGTTCACACAGGTGTTCATGACATTAATTACAGCCATGTCTCCCTAATATTTGACACCCACAAAAAAAATCATTTTCATATTTTAATTTATGCATTTAATTTTTTATTTATTTTTTTGTTAAAAATACAGTATAAATCTGTAATCTTATTACAGTTTTCTTATTACAGTTTTCTATTTAAATATGTTTCAAAATGACATTTATATCTGCGATACATAGCTGAATTTCCAGCATCATTACTCTAATATTCAGTTACATGATCCTTCAGAAATCATTCTAATATGCTAACTACGTGCTTATTTGTTATTAATCATAAAAAGCTTAAAGCATTAAGTTTAGCTGCTTAATATTTTCGTGGAAACTATGATACATTTTTCCGAATTCCTGCGGAGTTAACAGATTTCAATTAATTATAGCTATATAATTTTGTATAATACATAATCTGGGCAAAAAGTCAAAATATTGAGAAAATCACCTTTAAAGTTGTCCATACAAAGTTCTTTAGTAATGCATATTACTAATCAAAAATAAAGTTTGATATTTTTACAATAGGACATTTTCAAAATATCTTTAGGGAACATGATCCTAATGATTTTTGGTATAAACTTAAAACTTTTGACCTATAGCCTAGAATGTATTGTTGGCTGTTGCTATATACCCATAAACCTGTGCCACTTAAGATATGCCTGGTTTTGTAGCCCAGGATCACATACTGTATGTTATATTAAATGTATATTATATTTGACATGTTTTGAAAAATGTCACTTGCCTTGATCATTTGATCTTGCTTTGGCTCTTATACATCTTTAAGTGTAAAAAAAAAAAATGTAAAGGTCACTGCATATAAGAGCTGCTGAATTGTGTATAATGTCAAACACACAAAGCAATAATCATGTTGTCACTGAGACACTAAATCAAAAACTTCAAGGTGTTTCATCACAGACGTGACACTTTCACGACCTCCAGTTAGACATTATTCACTCATATAAAGCTGTAGTGTCAGTCGATAACTTTAAACAAACATTCTCTAGACACACGGCAACGGCGGAACCCTGCCAGTTTCAATTTTCTTTCAGTTGTTACTTTTTAACCATTCTATTAAAAAGCTTATCGGGTCCGTGGGGGGCTCACGGATGTGTTCACGGGCCAGTACCACATGTTGTGTGTGAGATCTCTCACAGAGAGGCCCCTGTAGATGCCCCATTCCCCTGTCCTACAGGTGAGAGGATATGCACATATCTCATTCTGATAGCTCTGACCCCTGAAGACCCCATCAGCCTTGAATCCAGAGCACACCGTGGCCTGTTGGGTCACACAGCCACTGTGTACACTGCATCACTTCACTGACATATACCAATTCCCACTACTGTGGGTGTCCCAAAGATGAAAAATGTAAAAACCTCTGACTCTGTTAAACATGTCAGTCTGCGAGGGTCTGATGTGATTCCAGTGGTATGAAGAGTTGACTCACTTGAAGGAGGGAGCTTGCACTAGACTGTCAATATCAGTGTAAAATTCACAGAACAATACAAATCATAAAGATATATCACAACATTTACTCTAAAGAGTAAATATTTCATCTTTCTCACTTTCAAATTTTAAAAAAGATAAACATCCATACTTCAGATAAGCATAATAATAATGTCAATCACACATTAAAAGGCAACCGCTAACAAGACTTCATCAAGATTGGCATGGCTGCTTCCTTTGTCAATCAAATAAAAAAAGAGATCCCTTTTTGGAAACAGTGAAATTGAAAGGGAAAAACCATTAATTTCTCCATTAATTAAAAATTCAATTATTGTTTCTCCTACTAAATGTCTTCATAAAAGCAGTGGCGATTTTGTGTTGATCTACAAAGAAACTATAGACATCTGCATCCAACTGTCACCACAGTGTCCAAACCTCCAGCCGACAGACAACTGCAGGAGGAGAGTTAAACATTAAACACTGTGTTATTATATAGCAAACAAACCTAATTACCAATAACCCTGTTTAATGCTCTAACATAACACATTAGCATTCAGTGTAAAACCTCATGCGCTCATGCACTCATTTACATTTCATTATGTGAGTGCACTTAATAGGACCCCTTCACAGATGACAGCATAACTGCAGATCTGTGCTTCATCCCACATCTGGAAACACTTAAATCTCCCAGCATTCCTGGGTGCATTAGAGCATTAGCTGTTATTGTTACTGCAACAGCAGCACTGCATCATGGGACACGATCCAGGGCCGCAGGCCAGACAGATCTATACATTGCTTAGATTTCCAAGGAAATTCAATATAAATTCCACACGCCGCCTTCTGAGACTCTCCCAGTAATGTAGAGAAAATGCACAAAAAGACACAAAGTTGAAGGAAATGCATTCAAATGTGTGACACTAGTGTGAGAGATGCCAGATCAGGTGCTACTGCCCACTTTAGAGCCTGGATGAAGTGGCACCAAGGTGCCATCAGGTCAAAGAGTAGTAGCTAATTCCCAGAAATGCCAGCCATCATGTTGTTCTTCACAAAAACACTCCAAATGTTTCAACTGGTAAAAACAGTCTAAAAAAATTCATAAAAAAACAGCAGCTGTGTTGCCGAAATTCTACAGTAAAAAATACATAGCAACATTCTTGTTCAAATTTACAGTTAAATACCGTAATTTCATTAACTGATATAACGTTAATATACCAACCTACTGAAGTACTGAAATCTGTTTTGTACCTTTGAAATACACTGATAACCACCAAAAGCAGGTGATGATGAGAAAGTCTCATGATGAGCCAATGCCCATCACGGGCAGCTTTTAAATAATAACATATATAGTGCTCAGTGTCATTCACACAAACAATTAACACCATCATGGTTAATTAAACATTCATTTGACAACATTAAATGTAGCATTCAACCCTAATAAACATAACTGGTATTTCAAAATTTGAAATGTAATGCAATTTATGGTTATTTATGTAAATTTTACATTATTTTTCACTTAGAAAAATGGTATTTTACTGTAAAATAGTCTATTACAGATTTTCACCATACCGTTTCAACAGTTTTTTAACCTTTAAAAACACAGCCATTTTTATAGGCCTAAATCTCAAAATGGGAAAAAAAATTGGAAACCTAACTTTTATGTAAGTGACATTGCTTCTTTTCACCCCTAGGTTAAAACTGAGCACCAGTAATGCATCTGAGGTCAGATGAACCTCCTTAAACCATTTTACATCCGTTGAACCACCATGGCCCCTGTTTTAATCAAGGCATTATCTGGCAATCATTTTCACAGGGATCAGTGTGCTCTGTAACATCATATAGTACTCCAACTGCCCTGCCTTTGAGCGCTGTGTAATCCTGAGGAAATGGGATCCTAAACTCACTGTCAGGAAAGTGGATTAGATTGGAGACCCAGCGAGCTGAGCTTCTCGGACACACGATGGTGTGTCATTCTGCAGCAAGTGACCGCGCTTAGACCTTAGTTTCATAACTTATTTCTGTCTTTGCTGCTCTGGCAGCATGTTATTGAAGATAATAACATAATGTTGTTAAAAAATTAACAGGTCAGCAGATACAACATTTGGACATTTACTGGCACACACTTAGCAAGATGGATATGAAGAGCAAGGATATAGTCCTGCAGGAATCTGTAATAGATAGATGCTCTGAAAGTTCACTGCAGAGCACAGAAGAAAATATTGTTCACAAGTTGGATTAGAAATGTTTTTTTAATAAAAAAAATACTGTTATTACGCAAGGATGCATTAAATTGTTCAAAAGTGGCATTTATAAATTTATACTAAAGATTTCAATTTATATTATTAAAAATAAACTAATTCAAAGAATGCTAAAAAAAAAAAGTCTATCAAAGAAAAATATGGAGCAGACAAATTCAGATTTGATATTGCAGGAATATTTTTTATTTTTTTTTAAATACATCAAAATAGAACATTTTATTAAAATTATAATGCAATAATATTCAAATAATAGTGTCATTTTCCACAATATTTTCTTTTGTGTTCCACAGAAGAAAGAAAGTCATACAGGTTTGCAATGATTAATGGATATTTATGTAAGTACTGTAAAATACAGACGACTGTCGTCATTTATAAGAAAAAAAAGAGGATATATAGGATTTTTAAGAGGTTTTAAAACAAAATCATTTAGAAATGAAATACAGTTTGAAGATCACCGGTAGAACTTCACACTGTATTTCATTTCTAAATGATTTAGTTTTAAAACCTCTTAAAAATCCTATAAGAAACAATTCAGAATTGCTTGTTTCAGTCATCTGAGATTACACGAGCCATCCAAAAATATCACGAAATAGAAGCTTTTTCAGAATTGCACTTCAACAGACTGATTTTTACTGAACATATAAACTATTTCCAGCTTTCCCAGTGTTGTCATTCTCTCCCTGAGAAGCTGTGGCTGTCAGAGGTTTGCGACAATCCTCCTGACCCCAGTAACAGTCTGGTAAGTGCATGTTGTGTTGATCATCAGGTACATTAAAGGTTCAGTCAGTCTTTGCAGTCTATCACTAATTAATATTTGATGGATTCTTTGAATAATGCTCAGCTTCAGAAGACAGAGAACTACATGATTACCTTCCTCTAAATACACAGGACATTCTGCACCTCGATGTGAGGACGGAGCAGGACAGAGAGCAAGGGAAAGAAAATAAGGAATGCCATGTCGCAGCCTCCAAAGAAATACCAACGGCTTCAAGACATCTCAGCGTACCTGTAGATCTGTACGTCCTCTTGCTGCTGGCATGGCTGAGGCTGCTGTTAAACGGATGAATCAGAGTCCAGATATGCTCAGAGTTCGTCAGAAAGGGAAAGTAGGCAAGTTGGTAAAAGCTTTTGAAGAAATTCGTGGCACATAGCAAGGACACCCGTCCAGGCAAACAAGTGTGTTATTCATTCTTTTTTTTTTTTTATTCCAGCCCACTCCAACCCATTGGACTGGGTCACAACAAAACTGAGCACTCCTTTGTAAACAGTAAACCAGTCAAATACACTAGCCAATGTAATCACTGTCTGCAAAGAGAAGAAAGTTTCTTGTTCAAGTGCCCAGGCAGTATAATTAGACTCAGATTCCCCCATCCAGTAAAAGGCTACATTCAGAGCTCATCCACTCACCCAACTCTTAAAATGCAACATTTTGATATTTTTTTATAAATGTGTGGTCAATATGTGGTAAGTGGTTTAATATAAAGCACACAAAAAGACTGAATTGGGAACACGGGCAAACAGTGATAAATGTGATGATGTGTCTAATGTTTTCAGAGGTAAAATACCGTCTCCTGCTAGTTTAAAATGCAGAGGCTATGTTAAGTAAGCTAGGCTAAATTTCCAGAAAAGTGCAAACACTGGCTATTTCAACAATCTGTTTGAGCGGCATGACAACTTCTGATTCAACCAATGAAATGCCTGTCTGGCTGTACAATGGCTGACAGTTTTTAATCCACTGTTATTTTTACAATTAGTCATGCAGAAACGACACACACTCTTAAAAAGTGCTAAAAAGGTTTTTTCACACAAAGGTTCTTCTATGGCATCGTGAAGAACCTTTATTCTATAAGAGTGCACTACAGCTTTAAAGCAATAGTTTATGTATCACGCTGAAGGGGCTTATTTCGCGATAACTACCGGCTACCTGTATATTATCCCGCTTATTACACGGCTACTT
>JAUMHR010000047.1:4032178-4046626 GCA_032361145.1 Enteromius fasciolatus | reverse complement strand
GACCATCTAAGTAATTCAAGGGTCAAAGGCCAAGCAGTAGCAGAGGTCTGGTCACTGAAAACCCCTAGATTGCTTTGACAAAGGGAGGGCACAGGGAAGAGAATCAAGGGGTGAGCAATACTAGGACATCAGGGAGGGTTGCTTTGTGTCTGCCCCCACTTTCTCTCTCTCTCGTTTTCAGTCTCTTTTTCATTTTCATCACTCTTTAGTAGTTGTCAAGTATTTACAGGCATCAGCGAAAGAGACTTTTCTTGGATGTAGAAGAGGAAAGAAGATTATCTAGTCAACTTTGTTAATGAGACCTCTAAACTGCTCTATTTCCCATCTGCCGAGCTTGTTTTTTTTTTCTCGCATTTGAGATCACTTGGTAATTTGTTTCTTGCATTCTAATGTTCTCCAGTTCCTCCATTAGCATGCAGTTATTA
Source organism: Enteromius fasciolatus (assembly GCA_032361145.1). Lineage (NCBI taxonomy): Eukaryota > Metazoa > Chordata > Actinopteri > Cypriniformes > Cyprinidae > Enteromius > Enteromius fasciolatus. The sequence goes on along the minus strand of JAUMHR010000047.1, from coordinate 4,046,201 downwards.
CATATTTAGTAGCAAGAATTGTGCCTTCAGTTGTTTGAATAGTGGCTTTAGTTACCCAGCATGCATCGGTAAATCCTTATCACTCTGAATATTTTTATTTTGGTTTTAAAAAAAGGGTCTCTCTTGTCCTCATAGCATTGGTATGTGTGGAATCATAGATGAGCTAGTAGGATGACAAAGGCCGACACCCCCTGCCCCCCAATTCATTCCTCATGGATTCAGGGAGATGCGAGAAAGGGCTGTCCTAATGGAAGCCGAGGCATCTCTTTACGCTTTTGTTTTTCTATTCAGCTGAATTATAATAGTAAAGACATGAAAGGGTGAGCAAGATCTAAATGCACTGTGAAGAATTCAGTCCCCCCTCCATCTCTGCACTTCATTCCCATCTATCTCCCTGCCAAATGTTTTCCTAAAATGCCAAATAGTTACAGAGCTGAAACAAAGCAGGGTGCAGTCATAATATTTTGGATGTGATGTTAATCTTCACTTAGCAAGCAGCACATAGTATTACTCATACTTGTTTAACAAACCCCTGACCCTTGTATTAAGCATTGGTGTGTAATGTGTCCTGTACAGTTTGTGCTACGAATGTTGATGATACTTTAAATTGTGTGGCCTGGTAAAAGAGAGATGTGGTGATATAGCTTGAAAAAAGCAAGTAACACTCACATATTTTTACTCCAACATCCATTTTTTTGGTAAAAATGGTATAGTTGTGTGTGATTTTAATGTGATTTTAGTTCCCTAAAGGTTTGTAAGCTGGTTAACGTCTACTTCTCCAAACATCACTCACATTTTTTTTTCTCTTCATGAGCTTTTCCAGCGGACTTGAGGAATGGAAACCACTTGCAATTAGTTGTCTAAACACATGCGCACACACTCACACAGGGTCCTATGTCCATACATTCACAAATGTATACTCTGATCCAGATGCAAGCTGTTGACTGAGGTTTTGACCCTAAACTATTTAAAACCGTGCGGCTGTCGCGCCATCAGCCTTATCACCATATGCTAGCTGTGAGATAGCCCAGTGCAGGAATTTGTGCAGGAGGTGCCTAAACACCGGGTCGGTTTAAAAGAGACATGCCCCAGAGAGAGTGTCGTCATTTGTGAATAATGCAGAGGATGTTAGGGGAACAGTTGAGGAAGAAATCCAATCCCATGGATCCCAGCCATAGCCGTTTCCCTTTTCATTGTTGAAATCCATTTTTTTTCCAAAGGAGTAAGAAAGACAAAGACAGGAGCAACGCTTCCTTCATTTGCAAGCGCTGATCTCCTTCCTCATTTACAGTACTGGCCCGTGTGTATGTGAGTTTATCCATTGTGTCTTACACTGAGTGGAAGGAAAAAAGATGTCATTGTAAATGGAAATATACTGAGGGCTGTGCCTTTGTTAGATACTATCTGATTGGCATTAAGTTTCACTTGGCTGTTTTATCTCCCCTTAATGTGGATCTGATGTTTTCTAAGGTAATCTTTTTTTTTAAACCTCTACAGTTGCACGATGAGACAAAAGTGTATGCAAAGCAGAAAATGTGTGCATTCAACACATACTCTGACAGCTCTTTCCTTAAAGAGATTCTCTTGTCTTTCTTGCCTTCCGCTCACGTTTTGAGGCTGTTGCGGTTTCACTTCTCACTAGATTCATAATAAATCTATTTCCTACTACTGAGTCTGTCAGTTCCTCTCATCCTCGCTTGCATGTGATAACTTGACATTTTTTGGCAGCGTTTTATTTGTTCATCTTAATGCACGTAGACGAAAACATTTTTGAATGCAGGTATCTGCATCAAGCAAGTTAGTGTATAGTGCATAGTAACTCTAAAGGACAGGTCTGCTGTAAATGCTTCACAGGTAACATAAAGCAGGTTGTACTCCTTCCAAAAGAATGCGTAATCTCATACAGCTGCTCGTCTGTCTCTGACATGAGAGTTTTTTGCCTGCTGAGGCTTGTTGGAGCCCAGTCCTCCAACACTGTGCTCATCTCCTCTTTGAGATCCTGATCATAGCGTGAGATATGAAACATTGTAATTCAAGTTTCAAGGCTTGTGAGGAAAATGTGGTTTGATCTCTTGCACTCTCCTCATTGTCTCTCTGTGCTGGTGGTTGTGTAGGTAGTGTAAGTGTGTCAAAGGTCACAATGGGAGGGCAATAAATTCCTCACGTTTCATTGCCCACCTCAGCCCCTTGTCCTAACTGCCCCTCATTTTATTCAATAAGCCTCTTAAGATTTTGTTTACACACGCATATAGTGCTTTTACCATTTAATTACCTTTACCCTACTGACCCCATTTGTTCTAGTTTGTTGTCAGTGGTGCATCATCACCATTTATATTTCTAATAGGGGTGCTAATAAGTTAGAACAGTTAGTCCAATTACATGCATGATATTCTGATTAGTTAATCAAATTGATTGCAGGTATTTTCTCAATCTAAGTACAGTTTTTCATTCTGTGATTTTGTTCCAATGACGTAGCATACGGCACGCTATATTTGGAAGCACGTAAACCTTGTATCCTGTATGACGAGCATCTTACAGGCTGCTCTTGAAGTGGCTTTTTGCAGAGTGGTCTGGTTGGACCCACAACTCCTCCCAGATTTCAGTGGCTGTTTCGCGTTCACATTCTCTGGATTCTTGTGGCAGGACGTCAGCTTTAAAGGAGGACAAAAAAACATAAAGGAGGGGGACATTCGATTGAATGAGGCTCTCTCTAGTATTGTCTGCCTCATCCAACCACAAACCAAGCTGAAAGCTCAGAATAGCTGGATGGATGTAAGATGTTTTGGAGTTTGATAAGCATAAGAAGTAGGTTTCTTTTTAGCGCTTGGCTGACAAAAGGTCCTGAAGACCTTTTAGCAGACTGTAAAATAGACGTGTGAAATTGAGTTTGCATAGCTTGAAGCGTTTGCATTCACTTATTTCATGTGTGGTCTGTAAAAGTAAAGCATGTCAGCATATATAGCAGACCTGGCTTTAACTGTGTTTGTTCTTTCATCTGACCAGTGTGAGTGCATAACATGCTGATTTTTCCAAGAAAACCTGAATTTACTGAAAGGCTGTTTTTTCCCACTCTTCCAAATCTCATTACAGGTATCTGATAGTGCTCCACTCAATCCGAAGGAATGCGTCTTGTTTAATTGGAGCTGCAGCAGGCTGTTTCTGCTAAATGTCAGAGAGATTTTAGCACTGTCACACCTTTATAAATGCAGTGCTAGAAGTGTAGTCTGAGCTGTATCAACGATAGCTGGTGTATATTGGGTTGTCAGGGTCTGTTACGTCATTCCAAGGCAGTGTTAAACCCCCTGTCGTGGGTGCAAAACTAGGACCCATTCTTTCCTGCCGGAGGTTGACTTGATTCAGGATGCTTAAGCAAGCTCAGCTCATCCTCTGCAGTAACACACATCCTTCTGGACACCTCTTAGTGACCCCAAACCAGGTAGCAAAAAATATGAATTCATTACAGAATCTTGATTTTCTTCCCCCATTTACAAGCTAAAAATAGCCACACCTCATCTGCCGCTGTCGTTCCACTCCATGGTCAGAACTGGAGCAGACAGTTTTGGGTATTGACGTGTTGCAGAGTTGGCCCGAGGGAATGTTTCAGCTCTCACATGAGCTTCAGGAATGAAAAACCAAGTCTGGCACAATCTCAGCTCAGCTGTTGTGCCCAACTGTACATTGATGCTCTACGTTGGTCACGGTGACCCTCCCATGTCATTGTATACGGAGTCTCAAATGACTCAGCCACGATTTGTGGATATTGCACATAGATTTTGACAATCTGGCAAGCTCTATTCTTATTATATGAGTTATGCAGTTTCTTACAGTAAACCTGTCAGGTTGACTGTCCCACACTTGTGAAATGATAGTGATTTGTTATTCTATGAATATTATTCTTGTGCATTTTACCTGAAATTGTGAAAAATGTGAATCCATTTCCTCATAAAACTACTTCCTACTAAGTCCCCAATGACCCTTCAGCATTCCTTCCCTTGCAGCAGTTTTTCTGTCTTCTGCCTCTGCCGTGTGGAATGTGACAGTCAGGTGGCTGGTTCCTGCCTTGCTGGACGTTCCCACGTGATGATGACCTGTCTGTGACCCTGCATAGGTTAGTGTAGTTAGATGAGCACATTCCACGTATGTAGATAAACCTACTCTTGGATTCATTGTGTGTATAAATGTGAAGAGCATAGGCAGTCTAAAACATTCAGTCCACCTACATCTTCATAAATATTGGAGTATAGTGCTCAAATGCTTACTCTACATAGAAAGCAGTTTGAGCTCCAGTGCTGCCTAAAATCTGTTGTCTTCCTGGACTCTTGTCTATGTGACATCCTCTCTGCTGTCACAATGACAATCCGCTGTATGCCACTGGACCGGACAGCAAAAGACAGAGAGAATGCAAAATAGTACCACTGCAGTCTTGTTCTTGTCGGGCCATCCTCATCGCTGTGAGTTCTTTTGATTCCAGACAGAGCCAGTCAGAACGGCGGTGCCGTGACGCTTCACATGTGATTCTCCCAAGCCGAAGGAATGCAGCCCTGATGCCCTAATCTGGTACGCTTTGCTCCGAGGCTTGTGATTGCAAGAACAAACATATTCACTCCACTTTCAGGCTTAATGGATTTGAGGCTGCCATGATGATCAGCGAACACCCTGAGCACCATAAAGCTTGTTACGTCATTGACGGGAAGTCTTGTTTCCAAAAGAGTTCATTACTAACTGTATTCTAAAAGTTTTGCTTTAGCAGAGTTCTGCATCGTCAACGGCACACCTATTAATAGACCAGCTTGTGCTACGCTGAACAGCATCCAAGAATTTGGACCTTGGTTGACGAAGCATCTCGATTTTCTCTGCAGCTCTCTTGCTCTGTCTGATGTTCTTGTTTTGCTGCTGTCTATTCTATCTTTGCATTTGTATCATCAAAAAGGAAGAGGAAGCCTTCAGCTTCCTGTGTGTAACACATCTGATGAGGAAGCTCACTATGTGCTGTCAGTGCTTACAAACACCGTGGCTTTTGCCCTAGATGGGTCAGCAATGCTTGCTTCCTTGTTCCGCTTTACTTTTAAACTCGATGTTCATCCTATGAATTAAACTTTACTTATTTGAAGCATAGATGTATCCCTCTTCTTGGAAAAAAGGGCAGACAAAGATTTAATTTGTTGGAGGTCACAGAATTTCACTTGGTTGTTTGTAGGTGTTAGGAGGTGTATCATGTGAGCTCCATTCTTTATTGGTAGTTGCCCAAATCACATCATTATGCATTTGCATAATGTTGAACTCTGCTTGACACATCACCAAAAGGTCTTATGACTAGCGCATTCAACAAGAAGTTTCGTCTCGATTGGGTCATTTCAAATACAAATGATGTTGCCCCTAGATGTAGGCTTCTCCTTCATCTATGTAGGGAAGCTGTGCCCATTGAGGGGATAACATTTTCAACACCTTGTTTTTTCAGTTTCACATCATGTTCAAGTAAGAGCACACCACATTAACGGCCTAGAATAGTGCAGAAGTAAATTGTGAAGAAGAAGATGCACCATAGGTTAACTTCTTACTGTACTCCAGGTATAAAAATGAGTCATGCCTCTCTCCACACAACTTCCTCCTTGCTGAGTTGCAGACACATGCAGACTAGTTGTGGTCAAATTGTGATTAATAGTTACTTGAACAGTTTTGCAAAGTTTCCTTTCAAAAAGAAGATCCAAGAAGAGCCAAAATTTCCTCATTGTAGCAACTGGTCTTTCACCTTTTTAAGCAAAGATCTACTAGCATGCTACCACCTGGGTTCAAAATTACAATAAGCTGTTCTTTTGTGTGGTCTATGTGCATAGTTTTGTGTAAACAAGAAGAACAATCAGTCATAGATAAGGCTCCAACTCCTGGGTCTTGAGCATGGAGGTCCCTTCAGGTGATGCCGGAGGGCAGGATGGCAAACGTATAATAAGATTTAGCTCTCCGTTCTGCTGGTTTCCGTAGACTGAGCTGAGTCAGTTTGGTGGGTCTATGGAGGAGGATGTGGTTGAGTTGAGCTTTGGAGCCTCTTGAGAAAGTTAGACTGATAAAAAGGCCTGATTCATCCAGACAAGAGACAGGTGTTCATGAGAGCTGATTAATTCAGTGACTCACCTACACCTGAACACATGCCTTGGCTTGTACTTCATGACAGCAGAGTTTGTCGCCTCTTCAGTGTACGTAAATGTGGTGTAGCATATAACGTCTGCTGGTGGTTTTCTGTGCATCAAGATGAATCTAAGCCTTATTAGTCACTGCCGACTCTTTCTTTGTTCCTGTTTCTCACACACACTCATAAGATGAAGAAATTATTAAGGCCCAACATTCTGGTTGGACGTTGCAGATTCAGCCCATCTAGAGCAAGCGTCCGAACAGCTTGCTTATCTTAAGTTCTTTGAAGCAGTCATTGGTTATCAGTGTTCCTGTTCAAGGATAAAGGAGGCACTGATGTGTACCCACTGTTTTATCATGAACCCTGCAAGATGTTGTTCCCTCTCTTACTCCTGCTTTGCATTTATTCAGATATTTCTGGGAAATTGAGAAAAAGCATCTCAATCCCTGACTGTATCTCTGTAACGCTCGCTACCTCTCTCTCGCTTGTTCCTATAAATAACTCTCATGTGGGACAAAGGTGTCAGTAGCGCGTGATTTACATTTTGAGCGCCACTTATTTACCTCTGCTGAACCGTGTTCTGCTCTGCTGAGCGCTCAGTGGTGCTTTCCCTTTACAGGGCCCTAATAAACACCCTGGGCAATGGGTGCTAACTCCGGGCAGAAGTCCAACATGCTCTCCTTTCTCTCCACTCTTACCCCTTCTCCTGAATTCTCTTCAGTCCAGCGAGCTAATCTGGGAAAATTACGTGAGGTGGGGGGTGGTATAGTGCATTTGCAAAAAGCTTTTTTTTACAGATGGTTTTCCGGAGAAACTGCTGTCATGATAAAGACACAGTTTGAAGAATCACAAAACCAGCTAAATTTTAGCGAATAATAACAAATCTGATTGACGTGCACAGACAATGTTATTTGTACGTTTTTACAAGAAAGATCAAATAGATCAACAATAAAAATGCCGTACTTTAACTGAAAATGTTAGGCTACTGTCTTGACTTGTCCCAGCTGTGTTGGAAAGCTGTCATTACATGAAAAGGATCTAAGGAGATTACTAAGGTTTGTCAAAGGGCTGCAGATTTTCATCAATTTCTTTGTGTGATCCTAGGGATTATAAATATACACATTTATTTTTTTTCTCCATTATGGATTAAATTTAGCTGTTGTAATTATTGACACTGAGTTTCCTCAACATACATCAACTTTAATCATCACTGTTAGGGATTGTTTATATAATCATCAGAAAGCATTTATATATAATTATTTTTTTTTTATTAATCTTCATGTTTTTGTTCATAGTTTACAAACTTGCTTTTCTCTCCCATGACTTGCTTTTCTCATCAAAGGAATCGGCACTGCATATTAACTTTCATGCGGTCACACACTTGTCATCAGTTTAGATTCAGTGCCCAAGAGATGAAGCGATCCACAACATGGCTGCCAGGCAGATGCCTGAACTTTGTGCATCTGGGCCCATTGCTGAGCAATACGTATCTTGTGTGGCCATGAGGAATGCTACGCTGTCACATTAAACCTGCTGCTTGCATCAACACACACCTCACCCCAACTGAGGGGTCTCTCCTGACCCGCCTTCTTCACCCATTTGGATGTCTGTCATCTAATCGGAGAGACAGAAACTTGATCTCTCTCCTGTCCACTTTACTCCACCCCCTCCCACCACAGCTGTTAACGCACCACCAGTACTGTCTTTTCTTATAAGTGTCATTCGCCCTTTTCTGATCAAGGAAGTGCCGTTTTCTAAATGATTTCCGGAGCATGTGTGTATCTCATGTGTCAAATCGCTGCAGAGGTCGTCCTCTTCTGTGTAAATTACTCCACCGTTGATGGAAATGTGCTGCCCTTGTGTTCCCGAGAGGTGAAGTTCTCCATCTCATGAGCATGTTAGGATTGAGGGCCTCACAAGAGTCCCATTGTTCAGAGAGGAGAACAAACTCTCCTGCAAAGATATAATGCATCATATGTGGGATAGTAACTATTATGGTCAGTTCCCTAAATGTGAAATGTATTTACTGCTGGGAAACCTCTAGGCAGACCTCCCTGCGAATGATTTAAAGACTTTAAAACCTTTTGTTAACATAACATAACATGTTAACAATGTGCTCTGTGATACACATGGCGAGCATTCACTGCAGCTGCCTGCTTATTACAAATGTATCAGAACCCTCTTTGCCAACAGTGATTAACAAGAGTGTGTATTCTGTCAGAGGTTTAATATAGGGCACAAGTTGTGAGCTGCTTTTTTTTTACTGTGTCTTGACATTGTCTGTCCCTATTTCCTGTAGGTTGTATGAGGAAAATACACATGGGACATGTTGTTAAATTTCTTTTGTGCTCCGCAGATAAAACGTCATGCAGGTTGCATTAGTTATTTTAAGTTAATTACTTTAGGCAAAGACCTGTGCATTTTGATTTCCCTTTGTTTATCTTTGTATGCAATAGAGTTATTAGTTGTGCTTTTGAGGGTCAGTCCTGACAGCTAAACTATAGGCCGGTGCAAAACTGGACCACTGGAGCCGATCACACCACACAGAGCGCAATTACAAATGCAGACCATAATCTCAGAAACCCTTTTCTTTGAGTTCAGCCCTAAATACACAGGCTGTAATCTTCAAATCACTCCAAGAAAAATGGGCTTCTCAAGCTCACTGGCTCCTACAACCAAATCTCCCAATAAAAAGCACAGTAGGAGAGCTGGTCCGATCACTGCAGTCATTATTCTTTTTCCAGAAAATCTGAGACTCTTCAGAGAACACAGTCTCTGCCTTTTACATAGCAATGAATATATAACTAGGACCACTCTATATGCATGCTCTGACTACGTAAGCCCCACTCTCTTGAGGGAGAAGATTAGTGGAATGCAGATCATCTAGAAAGGGTCTTTTTTCACAGTGTAAGAGAAACCTGTAGGGGTTTCTGTGTTGTTAATAAAAGCCAGGACACACTAGTAACTTTAACATATGTTTTCTTCTCTCTAACTTTTTTTGAGGGATCACACTGCTTGTAATGTGCTTGAAAGCTACAGCTCAACACACTAGTCAGGAGCTTGATACCTCTAGTTGCCCCCGTCCCTGGGGTGGCTCTGCTCTAACCAGCACCATGTGTAGATGTATGGCATATTGCCTTGACTGATTGACCGTATGGGTGAGGGGTAGAAAGGAGGAGGCTTAGGGGCCTATCAGGTTCCTCATGGCGTCAGCCCTGAGTCAGGCCTTAATGTCTAAGGATAGGCAAAGGACAACAAAAGGTCAGGTCTGGGAATCCCATGGGCTTTCACTCCATGCTTCAGCCAAATGGCCTCTGCTCTTTTCAGCCCATATGGTATTCCAAAAGTTTATTTCTTCGAATGGAATATTTTAGTGTGAGCTGATTGATATCAGTGTTTGCATTTTTCAACAACTTCTGCAGCTGTAATCAGAGCTCAGATGTCGTTCATTACCCAACGACTCAGATTACACTTATTTAACCTCTTGATCTCTTGTGTCTGTGGGATTTATGGCCTTTAAAACTGTAATTAATGGAATACGTAATCAATGCAAGCCTTGTTTCTTTGTAAGGGATTGTTTCATTTGGCAAGCCGCTGGATTCCAGTAGCTATTTGCTGTGGCACAGCTGCTTTCATTCTCAGGTGAAATCTTCATCCTCATCAAGCTCACTACAGGAAGCTTAATGTTGCATCATTCACTATTTCCTGTCTATTCATGTGGTGAAAGTGAACAAAAATGAATTCTGAGTAGAATAGATAGTTGTGTAGAATATTTAGGTATGGAAAATGACGACAGTATTTAATGGTAATAAAAATAAGTTTACTTTGTAATACAGATGCACACTTTACCAGCTTTGCTTTTTCACAGATAGTAAAATTATATAATAATTATCAGTCTGTCATGTTGTTTGCAATGATTAAGAAACAATAACAAAAATGTGCGACATCACATATAATGCACTATTTGGGAAATAGGGAGCAATTTCGGATGCGTTACTCATGGAGTCAGAAGGAAGGGGCAGTGCTCATACATGCATTTTATGTGATTCCTCATGATTGATTTATTTGGATGCCAGCAGAGTTTGATTGTCAGCTGATTAACAAGACCTGTAAACCCAAGATTCTTGGAATATTTGCACATTTCTTGCATTTTTGTGTGAGAGTGTTGTTTGCTCATACTGCCGGATGTGAATCTGTAACTGCACCTCAAACATTCTCACAATCATGAGTCACGTCCTGTAGGAAGCAAGCTCTCAATTGAGGTTGCTGCTGCTATCAGATTAACCACGTTACGAGCCTCAAACTTCCCTCTCATTGTAAACACACAAGCTGATTCAGGCCACAGCTGGCCGCTTGCACCACTTCCACAACTTAAGTTCAGCTAGTATGCTGCACAAAGGCGGAAAGTGTTAGTCTAATCACATATCCTCAAGTTTTGCCATGTGAATCTGGCTATGCCACTGGTTGGTAAGGTCACGTTGGGTTTGACTCACTTCAGTTTGGGAGCGCTGAACTGAGAAAGCTACACTGAGGAAAATATTCTGCTGTATCATTCCATTTAACAGCTGGTAATGAACTACGGTACCTGCTGTAGCACTGATGAATGATCATCATTTGCTGTTAATCACCTGGTGACTTTGTTACCATGGCAGCGGATCTCTTAAGGGCTTCCTGTTCAGGTAAAGCGCACAGCAGGTGTAATCGGGCACACTCCAGATGCATGGGCTGTGAAACACTTTTTTTTTTTCTGTGAGGCAAATGGCTTTGTCACGTTTTAAATGCACTGATGACATTCACATCAGCCTTTTTGTAAATTCGGAAGTTTATTATGTGTCATGAGGGTTTGAAAAAACAACAACATGCCAATGTCACGTCGCCCATCGAGTGGCAACAAGCCTAACAAAAACGTGGGATTGGCTCAGATCACTCATCAGTTGACTCACACGCCTCGGGCTGTTTGAAAACAGATGTAATATTTATAATGATAAAATTCTAACATGGGATACAGCGTCTTTATCATTGTTTCAATCATTTTGATAGTATCTGTAGAGCTCAACAGTGTAAAATACCATGTCAAATATTTTTGCCCAAACATTAAGGTCTTTTTAATGAGTCACAAGTTTCGTGGAAGTGGTGATACGCTATCTTGCAATTCTGAATGATCTTGACGTCATACCATTCTTCATTCAAGGATGTTCACACCACACATATGGCTCAGCAAGGTCTCGACATGAAGCAATAGTTTATCAGCAGCTCTGGAAGGAAACACCCTCGAGAAACAGCCTTGCTTTTTGTAGGAGCTGTCCGTACATTTGACCTCAAGTTGTCTACACCGATAAATTTGGCTTATTTGCCTTGCGATGAGAGGCTATAAATATGATTTGTTTCGCCTGGCTTAGTTCGACTCAAAATACCGTAAGCATGTGATTTTTGCACTGATCCAGAGGCCTCAGCAAAATAAGGCTCTATTTGTGCACTCCTTCTGTTTTCGGGTTGTTTTTCAGGTCTCTTGTTTTTGTGACCCCTCTTACACTCTTGCCTCTGATGTAATCAATGTGTTATGGAAGCCTGAAGGAGTGGGGTTTTTGTTATTTGGGAATTGCTTATTTCCTGCTTCAGGTGAATCCACAAATCAAACTACCTTTCTTGATATCTATTAGTTCCACTGAAAATTCCACAGCATACACATATTCCAAAGAACTCTTCGTTATGCATGCTTCAACAGAATATCACAGAGCATGTCTTTCATGGACCTTCTTACGTGCACAATGTTTGCTCATGCTTCTAGAAGGCAACCCACGTCAAACACTTCTGAATTCAGCAATGCAAACTGTCATTCATTGCTCTGCACAAACCACCTGGACTTATTTAAAGAGTCACCTGACAGCTTTTTTTTTTTTTTTCAGTCCTCCACGTCCTTCACGTTCACATACTTCAGTGGCCCTTTGCCACATTTAAATATATTGCATTACATGGCAAAATATTAAACAAAGTTTCACTCATTGGAACCAGTTGGTAATTGGAAAGAGGCTGGTTGCTGCTTTTTTTAAAGTGTGACCGCTGACAGCCCATCATGTCCTATACCACAAGCCAGCACTATTGAAAGTGTCTTTAAACTACTTGTCTTATGAGCCCTGAATATTTTCGTTTCCTCTAATAGAGCTACAGAATTAAACACAGTTGGAGCTAATGAAAGAATCTTTATTTTACTTGTCTCTGATGGCTGATGCTCCTCGCACAGGCCTTCGTAAAGCTAATTGCTCGTTATTTGCTCCATTAAAATTGCAGGCTTAGCACCATCTATTAAAGAATACAGGTGAGCCAGCCTCGTTCAGGGACATTGTTATAGAGAGCAAAGGTGTATATTAGCATCAATGCCACAGGCAGACAAGAGAATTGTGCCTGTACTCGTCCTTTCTTCCTTTCATCTACAAATAGCCCGCTCCTCATAAAAGTTCCTCACCACACGTCCTATTAACTTCGTCCGCCACCTCCCACAGCTAAAAACTCAAGTCCTTTGAACATACCCCCTCTCCATCTTTTCATATCTAAGGTGGCTGATTTGAAACAGACTGCATGGAGTTCATTCTGAGGTGAGAAAGGTTCATGCTGGGAAAGGTTGTGAGATCTTTATTATATAATAATCATAATGCCCAAGGCTTTGGTTGAGGGTATATGAGGTATCCATATCTTAAATGTCATTTCGCAGCTTGCTCTTGTTAATGGCTTCAGGAAGAGGCAACTCTGGCATTATTAGTTGTAAGTAGATATTTCTCAGAGGTCAAACAGCCTCATTAGCTGGATAAGTCAGAAGACTTTGTGGAAGTGCGACCAGCACCCTTGTTTTTAAATCATATGTAATGTAGCATGGCCCGTGTAGATGCCGGTTGCACAATTTTCCACAAGATTTGATTTATGCCACAAGAGTCATCCCAACATGGCTGTTACGTTACTCCTGGCAAAAAGCTGCATTCTTGTCCCGTTCTCTCTTGAACCGTGTCATGCCACAATGATAACTTGTAGACAAGTACCATCTGTTATTGATGTGTAGTCATACATATACGTGGGTCCCGAGATCCTATGCATTCCACCTCTCTGGGAATTCACACCCAAGTTTTTGTGAGTGTACGTTGCTATTCATAAATGACTATGTATTGCAGACCTTATAAAGGGATTTTTCAGAAGCATCAGTCATGCTCAGTGCAGGTCATCTTTTAACTTTTTATTTATAGTATAAAATTAGCCAGTACGTTTTAACATTCCTATTACTATTTAATTTATAAATGGCTGAATTCAGACCCTCCCGTTTGTCAGTGACTGACGTGTCATTTCTTCTACTCTGACTTTGTGTCATTGTTCTGAAAGGCTGGCCTCTCATTTCCATTCTCATGGTCTCCTCCTTTAACCATGACTTCTGCCATTTTAAATCCCTTTTTAATGGGAAGTAAAACCAAATGTTATGTAATTATCTGTTGTATCAGTTTCCTTTTGGATGTTTTCTTTGCCTATAATGTGTTGAGTTCTCAGTGCTTTGAAAGAAATGTGCAATGATTTGTGTTTTCATTATCTGCAAGCCAGATAAAGGTTGCTGGATTCTGAACTAGTAATAATTCTGAATCACAGTCATTATGAAATCATTTTACTAACTGGCCAGCCGGATAACAAATCTGTTTAAAATCTCTGACTGAGCATATTGCTCAAAGTGATTAAGCTTTATTCCACTTTGACCTACATTTTCATATGACGTGAATGAAACCTGCAGAATGCAGCATCCTCGCCCTACTGTTTACCCGTGGCGGATGATGAATCCACTTAAGACCCCTATATACAAACCTGCTTTGTATTTGACAGTTCTCACAGTAAGTTTTCCGATTTTCCCATCATGAAAGGATGGAT
>JAUMHR010000047.1:4003742-4027229 GCA_032361145.1 Enteromius fasciolatus | reverse complement strand
TTTTTGCAGTACATTTTGATGTATAAAATGAAGGGCATTTTTCATCTAATATTAGTGAAGGCGCATAGCAGTCCTAAATGCTTATCTTTGGTTAATCAGAAGGCATGAGCTGGGTCAGTTGGGAAATTTGAACCAATGACCTGGACTTCATGTGACCAGAGTAAGAGATCCAGTAAACATGATCAAATCATAAACAAGCCGCCAACATCTTACCAGCTGGGTCATTCTTTTTTTAAATAAAGAAGGTAGAAAAAATTATATTTGCAATTGCAACACAAATAATATTTATTATTGGATTGTTGCCTTTAGAAACGTTTCTATTATTAGATCTTTTCCTTAAATGGCTGCAACACACAGTACTGATAAGCTACTACTAAAGCAGCTTTGCAATTATTTGTATTGTTAAAAGTGCTATGCAAATAAATGCAAATTGAATTTAATAGAACTGCAATTTCTGCTTTAATAGCTTTTTCTGTGCCTTTCAACCTGCAGACGGAAAACGGGGCATGCACTGATTCGGACCGCTCAGATGTCAAATGAAAGTCTTATGATGTTTACAATGGTCTGCAAGAGCTAGAGTGCAGCCTGTGTAACGGTGGGGATTTTTTAACTTATGATCAGTTGTCCGTTTGGCTCCGAAACGCCCAGAAGGCTCCTTTTTGAACCGCTGCCCTTTTTCCACTTTATCAAGGCAACATGCAAAACAAAGACGGTGCACATGTGCCTAGTGGATGTGGTTCATACTCGTTTTGACGTATTAAACTCCTGTCACGGCTATTACTAAGTGCTGCTGGGAAATGGAGCACAGGCTTTCAGGCAGTCATGTGATTGAATCTGTCCATCAGCCGGGTTGCTCATACAGTTATCATGCACATCACAGCAGCTAAGCTGATTATTCCTTCACTCAGTCCGTGCAAAATTAATGGACTCAGATTTTTAACCTATTTGAGAGTATATAGTTGTCGTTTTCTCTCATCAGACTTTGTATTTTGGGGCTAGATTTGGTTTGGTATTTTATATCCACGCTCTACTACATGCCCAGCACACTACGAGCAGGGGAGGGGTGGTGGATGGTATTTTTAGAATCACTGTTTGACTGGCGCCCGTGTTTGTGAAATATGAATCCTGGAGAAGATCAGAGGTCCCCCTGGAGAACAGAATCTTTGTCTTTCCATTAACTCAGACTAAGTGCTCTGCATGCCCACAATCGCTTCAGGAAGTACACTGGTGAATAATGACGCTTGGCGACTCTGTGATTGCTAGAGTAAGCCACAAAAATACTCTATGCAAGTATGCAGAGGCTTGCCCAACATATGAATGTACACATACATACTTAAGACGAGTTCTTGCATTACTGCGGTGGTAAGAGAACCCAAAGGGATGTGTTAGATTTCAAACATTGTGCCATTAAATTGCAATTTGCTGACTGTTTAAATAACTTGCTTGCCGAGAATCTTGTTAAACCAGGGGTCTCCAACTTTTTTAAGGCCTCTGGCTGCTTGGTTGGAGAATCTGAGCTTAGATCTTGTTACATATTTTACAAAATGGCTCATAATAACATAAAGCAATGAAAATAAGCATTATAGGTGAACAGACTTGTTTAACTTCATACTTAAAGTTGTATTGTAATGAAATGAAGCTTTAATCTACTTCCCTAGAGTATGTTTTGTTGCTCACAGTTCCACTTTTCTACCACCTTAAACTTTCGCTCATCAATGCAGAAGCACACACTTGTTCGCTTCGCAGTGCATCTGGCACGAGTGTAAAACAAGAGGCCCAAAACAAGGTTCTGCAGTTTGGATCCTATTATTGTGGAAAAGTACTGTCATAGATATGGATTTGTGTTCTTAGAAACCAGGGCCTGGGGCCAGTTTTTTTTCCCCCCTTCGTTCTTTTTTGGCATGAGATTGGACAGATGTGACATATTACAGTGCAAGCGTAACAGAGGATGTGGTCTTCACTTCACGATGGTGTTAGCATACCCTGAATAAGGATCAACTGTTATATTTTGAACACGAAATAGAGAAATGAATTAGCTGTGTATGAAAAGCAGCTGTTTGTTCTGTAAACTGCTTGGGAAGTTCCCCTGCTGAAGTGAACTTTAGCATGGACAGTCAGGCTGTGTTTTAAAAGATGCGTTCATGGCTTGATGCGAATCATTAGATCTGTAGCCTGGCAGACACGGAGAACTCAGCAGCTGTCTGCACTCGGAGGACTAACACTTCCTCCTATGGCAGAGAAAATGAGCTTATGGAAGGCTTTATGTTTTGCCAGAGCCCTGTAGTCGATTTAAACAAACCCCTTCTGTTAAGAAAATCCTCAATGATGATAGCCCTACAGTTATAACTACAACTTTTCTGAACTCAAGTAGTTCGTTCCAGACTGCAAATTCATTCAGGCAAAAAATGCAATGTAATGCAATTGTTGTCTATCTCTTATTTCAAAAAGCATATTTTAGTTGGACATGGCAGTCTGACAGATTGGGTTATACTATTTTCACATTGCAAGTAAATTTATATAACAAAGGAATTGCAAATAACATTTAAAATATGTTTTATTTGAAAATATTTATATTTATTTACAGGTATAAATGTATATTATTATGTTACATATAAATACATTGAACATATGTACATACATTTTTTAAAATATGTACATGCATGTGTTTATATTTATATATACTTAATAAATCTACACATTATGCTCGCATCATGTAAACAAAAACTATTTTGGATGCGATTTATTTGCGATTGATCATTTGACAGCACTTTTTTATTGTCTCTTTTTTATTAATATTTTATTCAAATGTCTTTATTTTAATAGACTTGTTTTGACTAAACATTTATATCTTTTTTAAAATAAAATTCACTCTGTCTCTATTATTTTCTGTCTGTATTTATATTTTTCCCTTTTATTTAAATACACCTATTTAATGAATTAAAGACATTACTTGTATTTGTAATGTGACTTTCGATATAACAAGAACTTTTGTGATATCAATGCTAAGAGCTTGTTTTTTTTTGCTGTATGAAAATGACAAAATTTGATCAAACAGTACACCATAATATGAACTGTCCTAGATTCTGAAGTAGGGAATTGCAGAAGACTACATACTTTGTTTATGGCAAAATGACAGAAAGCATCTAAATTATCTAAATGTTTTGAAATTTGGTAAACGACAGAATTTGTTTGGTTCATGCAACCTCTGTTTGGACTCGAGCATCACCTGACCCGTTGCGCACATGGTAACCATCCCAGAGTTCAGGAGCCTCTAGTTTTATCTGTAACTGTTGAGGTTCACCGTTTACTGAAGCCAGCTCTTATCTCTCAGAGCTTTGATCTACCGTTTGCTCCATTCCCCACTGGCATTGCCTATGAAAATGCTACGCAACCCGCTAGCATGAGTCATGGCAATCCGTTTTATTTGCCTTTTTACAAATGCAAATCTTAGGGGTTATTCAAGTGTGCTGTTATTCACGGGCGGCTCTCACAGCTGCCTCTTTCTCAGCCTGCTCCCCAGATTTGATTCACTGATTGAAATGACGTTCGCTTTGCTTTTACTACATATTTAGTCCAGCTCTGTGATGTGGTCGAAACTGCTTTGATCCAGTTCCATCCACATCCACAAGGTCTTATTGCGTCTTATTGTGCACCCGCACAACTTCGGCAAAAACGCTATCAGGTGAGAGAGAGTCTCCCATCTGCGGGCTGAACACTATCTGTCCCATTACTCTAGAGAAATAGCACCGCAGTAAAAAAGACTCAGCCTTTTGAGGAAAACAGAGCAGCTCTGTGTTAATTCAATTTCAGGAGTTGGCATCGTATGCATTATCATTATTGTATTAGCATTTGGCTTATTTTCTCAGAAAAGAGCAGGGGTGAGTTTTCTAGAAAAGCTTGTTGCTGTATCTGGTTACTGCAGTATTTTTTGGCTTGTTTACAGACAGGAGGGCTCTGCAGCTGCGTTTATATCTCCATGCCAGGCCAGAGGTGTAGACCAATAGATATTTTGTGCGCGACAGTCGAGTAAACAGCTGATTGTTCGCCGAACTGCACAAGCTCACGTGACTGGCTAAGCAGAACTAGAGATAAAAGCTGATCTGTTTGCCTGTGAGTTAGTTTGTAGATAAGAAGGGCACATATGCAGTCTCTTTTACACCCACACACTCTACCTTCAAAAGTTTAAAAGTGCTGTTTTGAAACCAAATTAATGCTTATTTTCACAACGGCAGAATTGACTAAATTAATAGAGTCAGAAAGGTTAATAATTATTCAAACTGCTCTTAAATAATTCAGTGTTTTACCTTTTGAAGCGCCACTTTCAGCTGCCAAGAATTCAGTTTCTGTCTTCTAAGAAATAGTATCTTTACACATGGGTATCTTGGGTATTTAAAATATTTCTCTCTCTCTCTCTGGGTCTCTTTCTGTCTCTGTGCAGTAGTTGCCTTCACTTGCAAGGGTTTCCTTGGCTAATTTGTCTGTTTTATGTAGTTTAACCTAGAGTGTGTTGTCTGTTAACGCTGTGTTTACTCCTGTAACCAAACCCTCAATTATTTGCATCACATGATTAAGAAGAGCACAAGCACCTGTGTTTTTATTTTGAGAAGCGGGGTGCTAAAAGTGATGCTTGCGGCTTGCCAAGACAAGCTTGCACGAGGTGCCAAAGTTAAACGCATCACTTCCCTTACTCTCTCTCGCACGCTCGCCCACACACTCAAACTTGTTTATCCTTCCTGTGTCTTATCACCGAGAGAGAGAGCAAAATCTCCATTTAATTTGCAATCAGTGAGGTCTTTTTGCCCCAGACCTGAAGAGAGACTAGCAGATCTGCAACCCCCAGCATGCTGCAGAAGACCTCTTCCTTTGTGCTGCGTTATCAGCCATTGATTAGATTATCTACAGACGCAGTGAGATGGGAAATAAGATGGCCTCTGTTTACAGAGGGGAGACTCCGAGCACTGTCTTCTTAAAGTTTGGCCTCAAAGTTTGGTCTAGGGGCCCAAAAACAAACTGGATGCGAGTGTATGAATGTTTCCAAACTCAATTTTGTAGCAAAAGGGGCGCCAGAGTGGGCATCAGCGTAACCTGTTGTCTTCTGTACTCACTTTTTTCAGATCAGTTTTTGTTGGAGCAAGAGTTTGAAAAAAGTTAGTTAGTTAAAGTCAGTTAAACTGTCAGCCTGTTCTTACCCAACTACCTGAATACCACAACAGAAGTACATGTTTGCACTGCATTGGCCGAACGTTTGCATACAAGTTTGTATTTTCAGCATTTTCTCATTCTCCGTTTTTTTTTTTCCCCTCTCATTGCACTGAACCCTAGTCAATAGTGTTTACACTTTCATTCCCCCATCTAAGGCTGAATCCCTTTTGTTTCTCTCTCCCTCTACTGTCCTTTGGGATTAGTGGTACTTAATGGGTTGCAGATGCCTGCTGCTAGCACGGTTGTTAGTGCATTTGGGAAATGAATGAGTCTGTCTGCATTAATGTAGAGAAAGAATGCCACCATCAGCAGTTTAGAATGGCAGCACATCAATGACACCGAATAGACTGGTTGCAGATAGCCGTAGAATCTGTAGGTGTCCTCTCTGAACTCTTACATATAGGTTTTATGCAGGGCAAGTCTTTCGCAGAATGGAATTAGTGCTCACGTAATAAATATGATTTAAGCGCTTGGGTTGTACGAAAGTAGGCCACAGAAAAGTGGCCCTTTTTTTTCCCACAAAGTGCCACTAGATTAATTAATCACTGGTGGTTGCTGGAGCAATCATAATAATGATTAATGATCAGGCTTGTGCGCAATGTTTAAACTGCTGATAAGAGCTCAGCGTGCCCGGAAAGGAACTTTGATGTCAACGCTTGGATACCCAACATACGCAGGGAGGTGCGTTCCATCCAAAAGCCTTGACACTGCTGTGATTGGGCAGGTCAGGCTACCCTGGATAGAATATCAGTGAGGTTTTGTGGTTAGGTTAGAGAGTCAAGAGAGATGATGTAGTGTCCGGTCACGTTGAACCAGTTGCACAGAGCTTTTGTAGTTTCTTTATCTCATAGGTGCGTTTTGTGTGTGGTCCCTACAGGGATTAAGCACAGGATAAGAGGACCACTTTGTGTTTAAACTGGTTGAGTCTTGTCCCCTCTTGTGCTTTATGCTTTGTCTATAGAGGCTCTTTTGGAGGTCTGGCAGGAATCCGGGGTCGGGTTACGTTATTTAAGGTTGAGTGGACCCCCCTCTACTTTCCCCATGAGCTATAGGGGTTTAACGTAAATCCATGGCATTTGATTTAAAGCATAACTATAATACTCTCCGCACAGTGAGAAATGATTAACATGCAATAAATGGCTGTTAAGTATGCTTTCCGTAATTTAAGTAAAACAAGTGACTAAAAGGTTTATATGTCTTCTATTTTTGTCCTTGCAGGATCGGAAGTTGTCGAGATCAGAGCGCCAGCGCTTCAAGGAAGAGGCCGGCATGTTGAAAGGCCTGCAGCACCCAAACATTGTGCGTTTTTACGACTCATGGGAGTCGCCCTCCAAAGGCCGCAAGTGTATTGTGCTGGTGACGGAGCTCATGACGTCAGGAACCCTAAAAACGTTAGTAAAAGGCATCTGGTCCACTTTTTTGTTATATTGTCTGTCCAGCGTAATATTGCTTAAAGGTCAAATGCAAAATTAAAGTATGTAATTTGTGTTGTTAGGATTGTGGTGTTATGGAAATGATTAATAACACTTACATAAAGTGTGTTACCCAGGTTTTTCATACCCTCATTTTTTTTTCCCAGTTCACAGCATCTGCTGCAGTTATTATTGTATTATGGTACAGCATTCAAGTGCAGCAGGATGGCCTTTCAGACATGCTTTTCACCAGCCTCATGTCCATCGCCATTAGCGAACCGTCCACAGAGGCAGTGATTATTTGTTACAAAACACAATCACAATAGAGCGATTGAGTTAGAACTGTTACCAGAGTGATCGCAGGGGAAGAGTGGCATGTCACCTTCATGTGAGACAGGCATTGTGGGTACTGAACAGATGCTGGAGTTACAGCGAGATGAACCACAAACTAGACCAGCAGCCCCCTCCTGTGGATGTATGGGCTTTGACACAAAATGAGTCATGTACACCCACTTAAATCCTAGTACCCTGACTATGATACCATTCTTGCTTTTCCCGTGTTAGTTCATATAAATGTGGCATAGAGACTTATTCGATTTTCTTGCAGTGGAAAAAAACAAACAACCTGGTGACTCATGCACATGAAGACGTCACCAAGAAAAACAGTAAAGGATGCAGGCATATTAAGCTGGGTTGGCTCTTTAACATAGGCACAGACTAACAGAACTGATTGTAATCATTTGTTTGGAGTTTCCAGGATACATAAAAAGGAGTCCCACAAAGATCCATCATCCTCTGAGCGTCAGTCTCACGCAATTAGTTATCTGTCACATAGCTCACAACAACAGGAACGCCACTATCACTGCCAGGAGGAGACATGGGGAGATGAGCGAAAAGGAAAAATGAGAAACAATGTCAGGCTTGCTTTGTATTCATCAGCCCTGGCATCTCGGCAATGTGTGGCGTTCTGCATGGCTGCTCCTCAACCGCAAAGATAAACAGTGATCAAGAGGTCAGGTAGAAGCGGAGCGTCCTACAGACACGGCCATGCCTAAACTAATCATTGTTCTAATTTTCGTCTGGGTCGCCGAAGACATAGCTGCTCAGGGGGTTGGTTGTCCCTCACCCTGTTCCTGTATGCTATTTCGGGTTGAAATGTACTCTACATATACAGATTATTCAGACTACTGCTTTGTGACAGTAGTTGATCTGAAAGATAAGTCTGACAATCAAAATTCATAACATTCATTTCAATGTTTCAGACCTTTGACTGTTTTAAAGTAATTTAAGGTTTCGAGAAGTGCAGAGAGAGTCATTGTTGTAGCTGGAAAACAGCCTGTTGGGGCCCTCTGGGAGCCGCTGGGTGTGTTGAGTGATAAGACAGTTTTGAATCAGGCTTTGTTGCTTTCTCCAGTATCGCCTCAGGACTTACCCTTGGCTCCGTTCCCACCTGTCAGTCAGCCACCACACTCCATCAAAGCCGACCTGTACCACCACCCACCTCCTGCCATTGGGCGCAGCACTACTCACTTTAGTCTTACTAAGCAAACTACAGAGATAATCTGTTTACACAAAAACGCTCTTCTGATATCTCTTCTTGTGCTGCCTTGAAAAACCAGTTTGTCTGATCCCATGTAATTCAACCATTTTTCTTTAACTATGAGAAGAGGAAAAGGAAGAGGAAAAGATTTCTGAATCGCAATTCAATTTATCCATGTTTCCTCAGACAGTTATCTGATTCTTCTCTAGACAAAACAGGTTGGAGCGGAAACGGTTTGTAACAAATCAGTCAGCTGTGCAACTGTGTATGTTCTGTTTTGCTTGTGAACTTGTCTTCGCCTAGGGCATTATGGGATAAAGGGTACCCAGCTCCCCTTGTATTGGTGCCTGAACTGAGTAGATTGTTGTAATGAGGATTACAAGGCCAAATCCTAGCTATGGCTTGGCTCCAAGATTTGATTAGGCCAAGCTAATCTAACGAAAGTGCCTTCTTCACACGCTGCTGTTCTATCTATCCGGGACTCGTCGATGACAATGATGCTGTTCGTAAGGATGCTTCAAAGACCCAGACCCATCATTGTATAATCATTTAATTCTCCCGGATCCTCATATGGACTGAAATGAGATCTTATAGAGCTATTGAGTAGAGGGTTTTCTCATTGTTTTTTATATCATTGGTTGAAATCCATGACATCCGTTGATACATCTGCTGTTTGTTTTGACACTGTTAAAAAAGAAGATAGTGATAATCCTCAACTCTTTGTTCCTCAGGTATCTTAAGCGCTTTAAGGTGATGAAGATAAAGGTGTTGCGGAGCTGGTGCCGGCAGATCCTGAAGGGCCTGCACTTCCTCCACACGAGGGCTCCTCCCATCATTCACCGGGACCTTAAGTGCGACAACATCTTCATCACCGGTCCCACCGGCTCCGTTAAAATTGGCGATCTGGGCTTGGCCACCCTCAAGCGCTCTTCATTCGCTAAGAGTGTCATAGGTACGACCTAGCGCTAAAACTTTCTTGCTTTCCTCACCTGCCAAGTCAGTTCACCATGGTGTATACAATTCAAAATATGTATCATGTCACTGCTTGTCTTTTCAATGATAATGTGAAATTGGGAAGGTGGGGCATTTGCTGTCAGTTATGCTTAGATATGTAAGGCATGCTGTAGCTCCGAGCTACACTGTTTATCTTAGACCACAGTTTTCCAGGCAGCCAAGTTTTAATTTAGGGTGGAGACGTAGTGGGGTGTTGGGGGCGGGGGGTAGGAAACCAGAGGAGAATGTCTTATAAATTGGGGGAACACCTTTAGATCCTGCTGTTTCCCACCTGAAACTAATTGGCCTGTAAATGCAACAGGTGAAAACACTCTAAGTTTCCATAAACTTTGGGGTATTTGGGGTAATATGTGCCTTAAAAATAGCAACAAAGCCACATGGTGGATAACGCTTAGTACGTGTGCTACGGGAATTTTTTGCATCATTATTAACAGAATAAACACTTTGGTTTGGAACCTGTGGTCTATAATTATGAAGATCCTAGAAATTCTCTTGCTGCCAGTAATGTCTAACATCTTTTTCCAAAGGTTTTCCTGATTGCCTCATCAGGTTTTTTTCGTTTCAGATGGTTTAGATATTGCGATAAATTTCTTTCTGGATCCTTCTCTCTCTTTCCTTGTTTCCATTTTTTGTTTTTTATTTTCTTTCCTGGTTTTTTGAGAATTTTTTCCTTTAAACTGTAGGGCTATAATCTCAGAAGGTCTCTCTCCACTGTATGGGTTATTTAATGTCCTGCAGTTCATACAGTAAGTATTCTAAAAAATGGCGAGTAAGTGGTAAGTCAACAAAGCCACCTAATCCAAAAACGGAAATATTTTAAATATGACTCTATATGTTAGCTCGTTTTCCTGTGCAAGGCCTTTTAACACGCGCTAGTGCACGAGCGTCTTCGCTCACTAGCTATGGGCTTGCTCTGTGCTTTAACCTGCCTAACCTTCTCTCGTTACAGGCCAGTAGAAAGGTGAGTCGGTCATGTGTTTTCCATAACTGTGTTGTTGACATAGATCAAGTTCCATAGCTAGTCGCCCACCGCTGTCCGGTAGGTCATTTAACGTGTTGGCGGCATGGCCGTGTTGCAAAGATACACACGGTTCCAAAGCCTATCAATCAGCTCTAAAAGTAACCTGCACCAACGCATGTGCATCTGGCTTAAATCTACTTCCTGTTTGCGAGATGATGCTTGGCTGCTTTGTGCACTAGTCTAAGTACTGCAATAGAAAATCTAAAGGCCTTGCAGAGAAAAACTGGATTCTTTCACTGCTAAATAACTGAGGCCGGTTTTCCCCCTTCCTCTTTTTTTTATTTTTATTTTTCCTTTTCTCCATATCTTTTGCTCCCCCTCTTTCTCTCCTCTCAGGGCTGTACGGAGCAACAGTGCGGTTGTCGTCCTCATCCTCTCTCCCTTCCTCTCCCCGGCCCTGCTGGGGTGAGTAGAGATCTCAGGCACTGAGAGTTCTGAATGGTTCTTTTGATTTAAGGTACCCCTGAGTTCATGGCGCCTGAGATGTACGAGGAAAAATACGACGAGTCGGTGGATGTGTACGCCTTCGGAATGTGCATGCTGGAGATGGCTACCTCTGAGTACCCGTACTCCGAGTGTCAGAACCCTGCTCAAATCTATCGCAGAGTCACCAGCGTGAGTACCCTCGCACACTTTGGGCGCCTCGCTCTCTCTCCTTCTGCTATAATCTTCGCCAGCTCTGTCATTACACCCACACATTCCTCAGGATTCTGCTTATGAAATAATTCCATGAAAGAAGCTTGTTCTGTTTTGCGCTCACTGGAACCTGCCCACATCTGGAGGCGTCACACTATACATGAGATTATGTAAGCAACATACAACTGTGTCCTTCAAATTAATGGTTTTGAGTGACGAGGAGTGGGTGGCATGACCAAAATCATTTTTTATGTTACATGTGCAAAAGTACATACACTAGTCAACATTGAAAATGAAAAACCTTTTATCAAAGTTGTTGTAAAACTGAAAATCAAAATACGTCCTTGTCTTAGGACAGCTTTTATAAACCGTTTTTGATTTTTTTTTTTTTATTTATCCTTGTGATGGCAAAGCTGAATTTTCAGCAGCCATTACTGAAGTCTTCAGTGTAACATAATCCTGCAGAAAAAATATTCTAATATGCTGCACAGAAAACATTTCTTATTATAATTGTTCAAATGGATTTTAATTGAAATAAACACAATTATTTATAACTGATCTCATTTTTAACATTATCTACCCTTTTTTGGATAAACCAGTGAATTTATTATTTTAGAAACAAATGGTACATCATTTTTTATTTGTGTTTTAATGGAAAGGAAGAAAATTATTTATAATGAACAATTGGAAAAAGTCTGGCATCAGTGCAATAACATTTATAAGACAATACAGCTAACATAAAACGAATTGTGACTCTAAACTCTAAAAACAACTCTTAAAAAAAACAACAACTTCCGATTCTTTATTTTGACCAGTTTACTGGTCGTCATACAGCCGGACTTTATCCCAGACCCACCCAGAAAGAAGTAATTGTCCAAAATTAAAACAGTTGGATATCTGGATGTCAGGTTCTTTTTTTCTGCCGGTCGCAATAAATATTTTTGCTTTGATTAATTAAGTTTTACAGCCGTCACTGATATCAGCTTGAGGTGCGTCATGTGTTGACTTTCCATGAAGTCAGTCTCTTGGCTTGAACAATTGCTCTCTTCAGCTTTATTGCAGTTTCATGTTTGACTAACGTGCTCTCATTTGAACTCGAAATATTCTGCAGTAATTTGTTTTTTCAGTTTTACTTGGATTTATTTATTTCAGATTTTTTAAGCCATTGTGATGTAATCGTTATTCAAAGTGCTTAAAAGTGTCCATCTATTTATAACCATACAATGTTGTCGTCAAAACAATCAGGGTGAATGTCCCTGAGAGTACTATATATGAATCCAAGACCATTGTTAGAAGGCTGGAAAAGGCCAGTCATGTTGCGTCAGTTTATAAATTGAATCAGCCTTTCCCTTCATTGATGTCCTTTAATATCATTGGCAGAGAAAAGGAGGGGGAGCATAAAGCAGTCATGAGCTTTTTTATTCTCGTTCAGGTCAATAGTGCGATCATATGATGCTGGAGGTTGAAAATATGATCAGCAGAGGCAGAAAACAACTGGACTGTGATAAGCCAATGAGGGGCTCACCAGTAGGGAGCAGTACTGATTCTCCATACTAAATACTCTTCATTTGATGGAAAAAATAATCATAGAGTCCTTTGGTTGAGACAACACTGTGGTGCAGAAAAGTTTGTCTGTTTCTTTTCACTGTCACCATTGAGTCAGGTGTAGAGGTGTTAGCATTTCCACCTGTTAGTTTTGGAAAGTACAGAGCACATCCTAGATTTCACCAGATCTATCCGCCTGTCTGGAAACTGGTGTCCACCCTGCCTGAAGGCTTTTTAATCTCATGAAATCCAATCGTGCAGGCACAACAGTTCACAGAGAGAAGCAATTTAAGCTTTACGCAATCAGAAAGCATTTTAAGCTCAGCGGACCCGAGGTTACCCCTTACAGACAGATGTGGGACTTGTCCCATCTAGGCCTAGAGTAGATGCTTTTATTACGATGAAACGGTTTAGATTTGTTCTTACTGTCGAAACATCTGCAAACACTGCCTGTAATCTCAAAGCAGTGAGCATGGAGCTGTTTCAGCCTGACCGGTTTACTGGAGTGTTTGTGGAATTAGAGCTACCCAGGTTTGATTGCAATGTAGGTCTTCCCTTTTATTTTTTGTAGTGATTAAATCAAAGGCTTTAGAGGTGGAGCTGAAATGAATGGCACTGCAGCTAGACAGAGTGTTTCCATTTATTCACTGGAAAATTGGTTTGTTATTGTCTGTAGTTGTGCTCTTGCGCATCAGAATATAACTTAACAGGCACAATTCATGCTAACCAGATGTAAAGCCCTTCATCGCAGTTCGTATCAGAATTGTAAAAGTCTAGTTTGGATATCATGTCCCAGTCATTTGACTGTATCTCCCAACCCTTGAAAGTAATTTCAAGATGTGGCATCGAAGGAGTTCAACCAGAAAATAGTATTCTTCGGCATGCTTATGCATCATAACACTTTGCTTTGGGAGTTGGACAGAGTAGAAGTTGAAGATTGCTTTTGTTCCTTTTCTACATCCACCCCCAGCTGTTCCAGGAGCCTTCCTCTCTCTCTGCTTCGTTAAATACGAAATGATTGCTTCTAATTTTCCACCTTTGTTAACCGGTAGGAGAGCTGGGGAACAGCATGCATCTGGCTTTAGGGGACCCATTCACGGCGTCCTTAACAAGCTTTTTAAATCACCTTGTTATCGGAATACTTCAGCGTTCTGCCTTAATTTTGTTAGATACGCCGTCATCCTTAACTTAGTTTGGCACTGGTATTTGAGGGGGGTTACAGACTTATATAAGGAGGTAATGCTGAGACAGGGGGAGTTCAGGCAGACCACTCTTTAAAGCAACACAGTGTTCCTGGATATCACTTGTAAGTTTCTTGCGCTCTTTTTGTTTTAGGTGGTTTTGACAGCTCTAGCTCTGTAGGCTTTATTAATGTTCAGTATTTTTAAAAGGGTCATTTCAGATTTTTTAAATATACAAAGCAGGAAAGATGGCAGGCATTTTTGGTTGAAAAAGACTGATTTGTAATATGTTGGTTTTATCTCATTGTGGAATTTGTTGTTTTCCAGTGCTAAATCTGATGGCTGGTAAATTAGATTATGTGTTGCTAGAAATCCATTCTCGTTTATAGAGGCAAAGGCAAATTTAATAAAATGATTTGGGGTTTTGACTGTAAATTGAATGATACATTTTAACAATATTTAATAGTAACCTCAGCAGTAGAATTTGTACTCTGAGTGACTTCATCTTCCATTAGATATTAAATGTAATTATTATCTATGAAGGAATTCTGTTAATTTATGTTTTTGTATTATAAAATACTGTGAACAATTGGATTAATTGGATATTTTTTTATAATCGGATAATATTATCGAGTAAAAAAGAAAAAATCTTATAACTTTTTGCATTTTTTCCTCCAAAAACTCCTGGCTCAATAGATTTAAGCTTTCGTGATAACTGAGAAGTTAATTTGTTCGGCAAAATCAATGAATCTGTCAGATAAACGGCAATATCTGGAAGGTCACAGGTTTAATAGTGCAAGCCATTTATGCCATCAAAAACAGTTATTATTAATGCCTGCTATGGCAGACATCACTATTGCTTATACTTGTGGTTAGGAATCTGAATAAACTCTCAACCCTAAGTATTAAACTTTGGCTCATCTCAAACTGTGTGGTTTGTTGAGAAATTGATCAGATGATTTTCACATGGCAAGCACTAAAGCGCATAAAGCGTGCACCATACGTAGTCTCGTTGAGTCCCTGTGGAGCTCTAAAGGGATTTCTTTCACAGCACAAAAGACATGTTGATTTAATGTTCTTTTGTGTTTTTACCCTGCAGGGAGTTAAACCTGGCAGTTTCGACAAGGTAGCCATTCCAGAGGTGAAAGAGATCATCGAGGGATGTATTCGCCAAAACAAAGATGAAAGGTAAGGCTGTGCCTACTACCAACACCCACGCTGCATTCACAGAACCTATTCTTCCAGTCATATCTCAGTTCTCAGCAACGTGTGCCGTGAGCCTGCCCGCAGATACTCTGAACTCGCAATCTTAAAACGTATGGTCCTCCATATAGAATGTGAACAGTAGCAGTAGATAAGTGGTTTCCCACACGCTGTTTTGAAAAAATTCCAGCAACAAGCCACTCTCAGAAATGGATCTATGATCATACCAAGCCAGCGAAGAGTGCTCTGTGTCCTCACGCCACAGAAAATACAGAAAGCTTTGACCAGACTCTCTTCTTTTCAAGTCCATTTTGTATTTTCATTCATAGTAAATTTTTAGCTATAACTGAAGTATTTTTCCTAATAATTTGTGGAAAGTCATAAAGCTGATGCTTTGTTTTGCTACAGTGGATAAAAAAAAAAATGAATGGAAAAAACGCAAACAGCGTGTCGAGCGTAAGGTGAGACAACGTCTGATGTTCCGCTGATGAAGCACTGGAAAAGCTGACGTCTACAATATCCAGCTAATGAACAGAGCCCACTTGAGATTTTTATTTTTATTTTTTGCCCTGAGGTCTGACTTGGTAAAAAAGATTATGTTATCTTTTACCCTTATATCCATCGTTCCATGCAGGTGCCACGGATAAGCTCTTTTTAAATAGTGTTGCAGTTGGTCAACCCTGTGTGGATTAATTTGTTAATACATGCATGTTTTATTTGGAGTTCATGTTAAAAATTAATCGATTTCCTTTGGTTGGGTTTTGAATTGAGTGTTTTTTCCATGGAATCAAATGCAACAGGATAGAATGTTGGATAGAATATTTCTCGCTACAAACGATAAATATGATATTATACAACATCACCACAGAACGGTGCCAAATTATCAAACTTCATGTCTAGAGAGTTCTGAAACTAAGTGAACATCAATTAGATCATGAGACACTCAAATTCAAGTCAGGTGCTCAATATTTTTAGTTTAAATTGCTCTTGAATTATTCAGTTATTAATTAATCCATTCTGGACAACCCCACTGTTCCACCTTGTGCCTTCAAATTAGATAATAAACGTGATTTGGGTGATCTTTGTCATCCACGTCCTTCTAAATGTGTTTTATTGATCGCTATCCTTATTTAACATTTTAGGCTGATTGATTATTATTTTGCCTCTTGGTCAACAGATACGCCATCAAGGACCTTCTGAACCATGCCTTCTTTCAGGAGGAGACTGGGGTGCGGGTGGAGTTGGCTGAAGAGGATGATGGGGAGGTGATCGCGATCAAGCTTTGGTTGCGCATTGAAGATGTCAAGAAACTAAAAGGCAAATACAAAGACAACGAAGCCATTGAGTTTTCCTTTGACCTACATCGGGACGTGCCAGAAGATGTGGCTCAGGAAATGGTGAGTTTATCAACGATTCTCTGAATCAGATAGAGCACATGTAGATGGTAACATATGCTGTGTTTAAATACAGGTTGAATCGGGCTATGTTTGCGACGGCGACCACAAAACCATGGCCAAGGCCATCAGAGACCGCGTGTCGCTGATCTGCCGCAAACGAGAGCAAAGACAGCAGGTGCGAGCCGAGCAAGAGAAACGCAAGCAGGAAGAGGAGCAGAAGCAATTGTCCACCGAGGCTTTGAAGAACGTGCCTGGCTCTCAAGGTTCTACACAGAGCCAGTGTGGTTCCCAGCCTCCTACTCCTGGTCTCGTCCAGCCCGAGTGCGAGGAGCCTGATGTAGACCAGCAGCTTCAGTACATGCCTAGTGGAATGACCTGTAAGTGTCAGATGCGATCTGTAAGTCCATCAGCCTACCTGTCAATTCCTTTTTAATAATGAGTGTCGTATTTTTTCCCAGTGGCTGGCGGGACACTTGACAGTGGTCAGGGTTCATCCGTTTTCTCAGAACCTCACCTCAGGCAGCTCAGCATGTCGTATAGCTCTCCTGCATCGTCACAACCCCAGCAGATGCCTGGACAGGCCGCCTACCCTCCTAGCTCTCAAGCTCCCCAACAGCACACCGCATACCCCCAGCAGCCCATGGTAAGTCACAGAAGAAGAAGATGAAGAAATCAACACCTGAGTGCAGGTTCAGTCTAGCAGGTCACATGGTTGCATCCTTAAATCTGTTTTTTGCAACTTACACCTATTGACGAATTCTAAACCACATTCTAGTAGCATTTTTTTAGCCAAAATGATGATCGGTATACCATACCAAACTTCTCAAAAAATTCACTGATGCACAAAGCTGTTAAAATGCAAAAAGCTATTATGTTTATATAGCATAACTACAATGACAGTACGAGGGAAAACAAGAAACTGGGTTGTTAAATGCACTCAGGAAAACATGTTTCTAAATGGTAGTGTGCGCTTGGCTTTATTATTGACAGGTTAATTCAACAAATCATGTGGCCACATGTTTATCTTCATTAAGAATCTATTTAGTTCAAATGTCTCCATCTGTTCCCATCATTTTTCATGTTGTGCAAAGGCAAGAACCCAATGAAGCAATACAGATATGATCAGCAGATAGAATTTGTCTAGCCTTGATTGAGTAACAAGTCATGAATCACGTTCAATTGTATTTTGACTGTTGAATATGATCTCTTTGTGGTTGCATGTATTTATCTTTGGAGTTTGATGATGGTTTGTTATTATCAGACACTAAATGAATGATGCATGAGAAAGGAAAGCAAAGTCATAACGTCTACACTCTAAATGGGTTTGATTCTTTTCATACAGCCTGCTCTCAGTTCTTTCTCTCTCTCTTTGTCTCAATTTTTCTTTATTTTCTGACTGCCAAGTATATTTCCACTTCCCACGTGTACTTGAGCTGCCACGCCCTCTTCATCCTCTGAGCATTTTAATGCATACTTTGGGTTACTTTACTTTACTTTTTTTTTTTTGATTTCTCCCAAAAAGGAAGTGCCATGTAGCAGTGTATCATGCTGTGCAGACTGGTGGGCATTCATCACTTCCTGAGTGGTGTTTTTTTTTCATGATCATTTCAGTGCATCAGAGTCATGTCATTCACTTTTGGTTATAAGCACAAACCTGATGTCAAAGACCCTCTTCATTACTGTAATTTTCAGTAGGTGTGACTTGTAATGATTTACTTTAATACTTTAATAATATTATTAATAAATATTGTCTCACCTGACTTGATATGGCTGGTTAGTTCCAATTCAAAGTCTGCACGGCATTGATAACTGTTATTGTATTTTTGTTCTTCTGTTTTTATACCCAATGTGCTGTTTGTGGTCTTTGTTTTTGCTGTGCATATTTTGTACATACTTCTGTTTATGCTGTTCTTTATCTGTCATAAAACATCTCAGAGGAACGATTTTCTGTGATGTTTTCATGGACTTTGCTAACCTCAATTTGAATCCGTTGTCTACATGGTAGACTGCCTATTCTGTAGATTTCCTGGAGTCAGTGACAATGTCGTTTTTAGTGCCGTTTCTTCAGTTTTCAGCCATATATTCTGTGTAACATCATGCAACCTGATCGATCTCAGATCAGGTTAGACGAGTATTAATTTAATCTCAAAATCTGCTCACAATTTATGATTCATGAATCAGTTATTGATATTGTCACATCATAGCGCAAATGTTTCTGTTACTGATAACACATGCTGGTCATTGTGAAACTATTTTTGCTTTTGAAACATCATGAATCATCAGTTGAACCAGGCTCATTCTTTTGGGCTGACTCTACAGCAGATGTTAGATTTAATCAATGTCTAACCTTTGTATGTAGGTCAAAGTTTATTGTAGATCAGTGTCTTTTTTCTTTATGTGTAGCGTTTTAGGATGCAATGTTAATATTTAATCTTGTATCAAATCTTTCCTTGTAGATTTCTTTTGGTTATTTGGCTTTTTGTGTTATTTATGTTTTATTGTGGTTAATAGTCAATTCCCCTCCTTCACCTCCAGCCTCCTCCACCTCTTCCCCGTCGTCGTAGCATGTCTGTTTGCGTGCCCTGCTTTTCTACCACATCTGCTCTGTCGTGTCCTCCCAAGCCACCTTCCACCCCACCTCCAGTCGCATCAGCCCCGCTCTCACCCCGGCTGGGGAGGCCAGATGGGGAGACGTTTGCAGGCCGACTGTCCAAAGCACTGGAGAGTGTCCTGCCCCTTCACTCAGCCCCGCCCCGTCGCCGTGCCAGTCTCCCAGCAATCTTTGCCAGTCCTGTATGTTAGTGTCTCCCTGTGAACCAGGATTCACCTGCTGACCTTGGGTACAACATGGATATCTGTGAAGAATAATTTTATTAAATTAAGAAGACAAAACAAGCTTAAAGAGTTTTGGGAGTGCAAATATAATCATAATTTATGCAATAAAATTCAATGCAAATATGCAAATAAATTAATTTGCTTTCAGGACCAATATTTACATCCCCAAAACAACAAAGGTGTGATCTCAGAAGTATAGTGGCTTCCTTCTACATTTTTTAAAGTTAAATTAAGTCAAAGTGAGCTCTTCAGAATCCAAAAACATTACATTTAATCCTGATCAAGTGTTTAGTGTTAACATTAAAACCATTACTGGGCTTATAGTGCAAGCTGTAGTTTTTTTTTGTTTGTTTTTTTTAAAGTCCGTCTAGTCCCCAGCTGTTGTTAGTCTCTTAGGAATGTTAGTATTAAGCTAGCAAAAAGTGGCGTGGTATGAGTAATGCATTTCCCAATTAGCCGTTATGTATATATCAAGTATAAATAGCTTGTTTCTATCTTGTCTTGAATGTCAAAGTTTCATAGTTGCTTTTTCCCCTTTCACTTAAGCCAATAATCTGATTATATCATTCTACTGGTGGGTTATAAATCTCGAGAATATGAGGGGTTGACCACAGGTCAGTTTTGAGAATATTAAAACTGATATTAAAATCCTTTTCAGATACCCTTGTTATCCTGATCCACTCGGCTGGAACCCTGTGTTCACATTAAATACAGATTGGCATGAACTGCAGTCATTAAAAATGGCCCCTACAGCCTGTATGGCATCTGTATTTAATTGTAAATCTGTCATTGTCATCTCATTTAGCAGTTATACATCTCTTAACTTATTCCTTATGTCATCTTTGCCTAATTGGATGAATATTATCTGCTGTGTTTTCACATGTCATCTTTTTATTTTCTCTCTCTCTCTTGCTTTGTGAATTTTGTGATGCTGCTTTTTCTACTTCCTTACAAAGATGCTGTATGTTATTGTCACTGCAGCCACAATCGGTGAGTCAACCGTACGGTGGAGGAGGCTCAGGTCTGGTCGAGCCCACGCTCTTTTTCCCAACCATCCCGGAACGGCCCGTCTCGTTCTCCCCTCCGCCATCTTGCCCGCCTAAAGTTTTCAACGTGCAGCGCCGCAAGAGCACCTCCATCCTGGAGGCCCATACACGTCACTTCCAGCCGGCCTACCATCGTAGCTACGGAAGCAGCCTGCACCCGTTTTCTGGCATGGAATCTCTGGGCCCTGGCGTCGAACCCTCCCTGTTCATGATGCCTGGTATGGCGCCTCAAAGATTGGCCGAGCCACTGCACCTACAGCCCCCAGCAGAGGCGCTGTACGGATATAAGGATGTGAGGGCCGAGCAAGAGGAGACTGTACGCAGACTCAGCCTCAACCAGGCTGCACTAATGGACCATCTGGAAGCCATGGCCTATAGTGGCTATCCTATGACCGCGCAACAGCTAAGCCACATCAGCTTCCATCAGCAAATGCAGGTCGCTGCTGCTGCTAGCTTGGCCTATGAGACTCAATCACAGCCCGGGCCAGCTTACCTACACCCTCATGTCCAGAGCCACATGCGCTTGACCCACAGCCCAATCCCGCAGCTGCCTCCCATGAGTGTGTCTAGTTCAGCCTCTGCACCGCAGCAAACCACAGCTGCAGATCCAGGGTATCAGCCCCACTCGTTTCCTCATTCTGCACCACCCGTGTTGGCTCATGCATCCGAGCCGAGCACCACCTTTGAATTCCACATGCACAACCTCCAGGCAGACCCAGCCATGCTGGCGTCCAGACTCTACCGAGCCCGCCGGGGCTCCATGGACCTTAACCTGGAGGAACCGACTGGCAACCAGGGCTTGTGTGGTCGACTACAGCCAGTCACTGAAGAACTATACAGCTACGTGAGCCCGGAGCTGCCCCTTCCCCCTGGAAGCCTGCTTCTCCATGGACCTAAAGAACTCAGTCCTGAACCTTCAAGTGACTCTATGACCTCCTCCGATGCTGGGGAGTTCCACTCGCCTCCGCCTCATCAGTTGTACCAAACTCAAGACTGTTCCGCAGCTCAATCCATCCCACAAACGTCTTACTACAAAACAGATGGAGGGAGTAACATCAGCGAAGGGCACCCACCCAGTCAGAAGACGTTTCTGTTCATTCCACCTGAAGCGTCCGCCGCTCCATCCTCACACATCACTGCTCTGCACAGTACTTGGGCCC
The DNA here is from genome assembly GCA_032361145.1 of Enteromius fasciolatus. Lineage (NCBI taxonomy): Eukaryota > Metazoa > Chordata > Actinopteri > Cypriniformes > Cyprinidae > Enteromius > Enteromius fasciolatus. Next base: position 4,006,037 of record JAUMHR010000047.1, on the reverse strand, counting down.
GTCAACCATCCCTTCCACCGGACCTCACATACCACGAGCCTGCTATGTCCCATCAGGGCGCTACCTTGGTACCTAGAAATACTCGTTCTCGTCCACCTTTCCCCAGCACTCCCTGTCTCTATCTCAGTTACCTGATTTTTTTTAATTTTTTTTGTTCCGTGGTTGTGGTTTTAACCCTCTCCAGCCATAATTTAGGGCTCAGAAAGATTCACAAGGTGCATTGAGCTAAATGCATAAACCTGCTTTTTAAATCCCCTTGTGCAAAGACATTTCTGTGTCTTCCATTGGAAAGTGTGATTTTCTTTTTTTTTTTTTTTTGTTTATATATTTTTCATTTCAAATGCAATTTGTAAGTATTATTTTGTGTGTATGTTCATATAATGGTGTATATGATACTAGTGTGTTTGCACAGATATTGTGTAACATATCTGCAGATGTCATACAAATCTGAAGTTTTGATTGCCTCTTTCAGATTATCATAATGATATTGGCCTTTGTTGAAAAACTTAAATGCCTGTTTTTCAGACGTTTTTCAAATGTAGGTTTTGAAGACACTTAAAAAGAGGCGTGAGTGCAGGATTTGTATGACCAAACACACAGACACATACAACACAAAGAGGGGGTTTAGACAGGTTTGCTTGTCTCTTAAGGTTCCTCTAATCTTCTTTACAAAAAAAATCATGCTTTTTTTGTTGTGTTCTACCTTAACAGCTGCTTTTTAGATCTGCTACTACATCATAGTTGGCTGGAAATGGTTAAAACGTTTTCAGTGACTTTTATTTTTCAATTTTGTCTTTCAAGGACACCAGTCGAGAAACAGCCTACCAGCACAAGAACATTTGTTGACTACTTTTAGGATGTTAACTACATTAACTGAGAAGTAATCTTTTAACCCTTAGAAGGCTGGCATTTTCTGTGTCATCCTGCAGTCTCATTCTCCGTCCCTATTTGCTGCCTCTATCTTTTATACCACTGTTATTTTCATCCTCATATCTGCCAAGGCTACTTTATTTCCTGCTGCTCCTTAAAGCTCTTGCTAATAATGAATACATTCTTCAGTATAATGCCAAGGTAAGGTGATCTGCATTTGGAGCAACTATACTTGTCTGTGCCTCCCAGAAAAGAAGTTAAATGACAAGTATACTTGTAGCTTTCTAAGGGTTGCTTCTGTCGAAACCCTCCATGTGGGGGGTAGTGATCAAATTGAGCAATGTTAGTGGTCGGGTCTATTTTAGGAGACGCTTCCTTGGTTATACAAACAACTCCACATGCTACCCTGAGCTTTTTTTTTTTTTTGGTTAATAACATTCACCCGAACTACAGAGTCATGTAGAGTCACATGCATGAAGCCTACTCACTCCCTGGCTAACACCTGATGTTTGTTTGTCGTTTAATCGTGAGATGTGAGAAGCATACACAAAAAGTGAATGGTGACCTGAGTGCGTTACTCAGAAAGTTCACATTTTGTGTATGAATGGTCAGTATTTGAAAGTCATTGTTTTTCGCTGCAGCCACCAACATATTTTTGACTTGTATTTTTCTTTTCATCTCTCCACCACTGCCATATTTCTTTCTCTCTCTCTGTTTCTCTCTCTCTCGCCTGCCCCCATATTCCTCTTCATATTCGCAACAGGTACAGGTCCCAATCCCTCAATCCACAAGTGCCATGTCTCTGGTTTCCTGCAGCACCCCATTAGCCGCTTCTGCTTCACAGCAGGTAAGATCAGCATGTCTGACCAATCAGAATCTTCTTTTCTCCCATGCGTTAATGGATATAAATGGATATCCAATATTGGCCAAGGCAGATAAACCACTCATTTCCAAACACTCCACTTTTTAAGTTTTATTTTTGTTTAAATCTCTCTGGATTCTCTCCTGCGTGTGAAAGCTGTAGACATCAGAGGTGGCTTTTTTTCTTACAGTGTTGTATTTGTTTCTTATAGTATGGAGGTTACTACGTCCAAGCACTCCCTTCGCAGGTAGAGAAAAAGCCCATTCCTCTCTTTCTCTCTCTTGCTCGTTCTCTTTTTCTTTTTTTTCTCATTTACCTGCACTTTACTTTGAAGCTCTTTGCCTTGCCGTTTTAAGTTTTGTCATTTCATTATTGCGTTATGAGGTGCTGTAGATGACATAAAAGGAGTGAGGCTCAAAACGCTTGTCAGTTTCTTGAAGTGTAGAAATTAAATTAAGTCTTAGTATGTCTATGTTGAGTTGTTCTTCAAAGGTAAGTTATTTAAATAGTTCATAAATGAATGTTCCACCGTGAACAGCATCTCTGATGTGCTGTTGATGATT
>JAUMHR010000047.1:3961468-3973126 GCA_032361145.1 Enteromius fasciolatus | reverse complement strand
CATGCATACTGAAGTTTGCATATAATAAGTTATTCATATATGCTATTTCTATTATCTTTGTTGCTTTTAACTCTACATAACAAAAATAACTAGTTATAACAACTCAGACTTATATTAGAAATGCTTAGATTCCCTAAAAATACATAAATGGGTTCCATGCATATTCATGTATGATTTTTATTCGCGTATAAAGCTTGTATTGAATAATACATTGGAATGCATCTTTCGCATCTCTTCCCAATTTTCATGACCTCAATAAAAAAATGTAAAAAAAGTCATCATGCAAAGGTCATGGGTGGGGGTGGATATGGGTACTGTATATAAGCAGGCTTGAGGCAAATATTTGAACAGACAGAAACTGAGAAGACAAGAAGACTCCTGAACCAACTATAAAGTGGTTTTCTTCTAACTTGGACAAGGTAGGGTTTTCCTGGTTCCTTATAAAATAAAAATTTGTATTACCTTGAAATTTGTCTCTGGCTTGTAAATGTTGTCAAGTTCCTCTGTGACTTTGCTTTGCTAGGAAACTACTATTGTTGTCTTATCAAATAAACACCTAAAGTGCAAAAATAAAATAAATGTGCTTTTGTAACGGGGCTCCTGAGACACTGAATCATAAATTATTTGAATGACTCTTGGCAGTTGGTTATATAATGCAGGTTATATCATAGTTTGTAGACACTGTACGCAAGGGTTTAAATTAGCTGCTGATTTTTGTGATTGCATTGACTTTATTAAGCATAAAGATCAGAAACCATGCACACAGTAAATGATACTTTCACTTTTTGCGTCTTTTAAAATATTGTGTTTAAATTTCAGTATTTGTGAATGTTACATCAATATAACTGAATGTTTGTGTTTCTGGCAGCTATGGCAGTCTTTTCTCCTCTTAGGCTGGCGTCTCTGGCTGTGTTGATGCTGGTGTCTCAGCTGGATGTTGCCAGTGCTGCTGTTCGGGTGTCTGCTATATATGCCAGAGGCCTCACCGGTGACCCTTTTTACAACCCACCCGATCCATACATCAGAATCTGGTGTGGCTCTACTTATGGAGGACAGACACCTTATTACAGCGACAACGCTAATCCTACATGGTCTGCAGAGTTCAGCTTCTCAAGCTGCAGAGTCGGTCAAATCCTGATGGTGGAGGTGTGGGACAAAGACCTGATATTTGATGATCACTTGGGCACATGCTTCAAAACTCTGCCAAGAGGGTCTTTCAGTTCTGTATGTTATCTGAGTGCAGGAAGTCTTTATTTCACTCATAATGCTTGGTAAATCTCTCAGCGCTTTTTTAGCTGATTTAAGACAAACCTTCCTCCTAAAATGCTCTAGAGTAATAACTGTTGATTAATATGGATATCAAAATGCTTCTAGTCTGTATGTTAGCAAAGATTTGTAAGCATAATGTAAAATAAAAGTCAACTTTAAGTAGTCTCACAATCATATCTCATTCTCAGATGTTTGTGTAATCTGTTTCTCCTCTTTATGCTGACAAATGTATTTCACACCTGCAACAATGAATAAATTCCATACTGAAGTGAAAAATAATTGTGAACGAATCATTCATTGCTCATGAATCTTTTCAGTGAATCAATTGATCCAGTTCACACATCTTGATGTCTTATTCTGAATGATCCATTCAAGATTTGAACCGCACTGCTTAACATCTTTCAAAACATCTTTTGTGTCTTTGGTGAAGAGTTATTTAGGTATTTTTGTCACAGAAAGCTATTACATGTTTCATAAGGCTTGGAATATAGTGGGTGAGTCCTATATCGGATAAATTTTGTACACCCCTGCCTTAAAGGTGACATATTATGCCCCTTTTTACAAAGTGTAATACAAGTCTATAGTGTCCCCAGAATGTGTCTGTGAAAGTTTAATACCCTACAGATCATTTGTTATATCATTTTGAAAATGCTGTTTTGAGGGGAAGCAGAAAGATGCTGATTTTGGTGCCTGTTTCTTTAAATGCAAATGAGCTGCTTCTCCACGCTCCCTTTCCAGAACAGCGACATTAGTGCTCTGATTATCATGTTTATCACGTTGAAATCATGCATTTTAAACCACATAAGTTTAAACTTCTGATATATGGTTTTCTGAATGGATACATCTGAAGGACACTGACAGAAAGCGGCTGTCACAGCATGTGAGTAGCTACTAAACCAAGCTCTACGTTACAAGTTTACGTTAAAAGAGTTGCAGAGTTGCAGTCCGCTATGTTAGTGAAAGTAAACCAATCACATGTTTATTTAATATCTGTGGCAGCAGTGGTTTCTTCTACTGGGCTCTGTTAGCATGTCTTGCTCAAACATTCGCCATGGCTTTTGTACTGCTACGCCGTTGTCGCTTATGAAATCAAAATGACAGCAAAGGGGCGGTAATATTATAATGAGATCCTTTTGCTACGTCACTAGAGGAGTGAGATCAGGCGCGCTCATTTTTTTCAGAAGCTTGCAGAAAAATGCTTATTAAAACACAGTTACTGGATTAATCTTTCTGGATGAAGGAATGGTCTCTGATCTCTTGTTATGTGTTCTCCAAACACTTAGGCATTATAGGAGAAAACTCAGAACTGTTATATTGACAAATGGAGGTTTTTAGTATTTATTGTGTAATTTATCATGTATTTGAGAAATAAAATGAATTTCATGATGATATGTATATTATCCCCGGGGGAACGAAAGTGCTAACAAACATAAGTGTAAACACTCGATAAGGCAGAAGACCCGAACTCACGCCATCTGTAGGCCTTCTGCTGTACTACTGTATTTAATCGTACATAAATATTAAAAGTTGCAGTGTAGAGTCCTCATGTAACAACCCTTTTAGGCGACAGAATAAAGTAGGACACTTTAATGGAACTAATATGGCATCCCAGAAGAATTTATCCACCACTTTCATTTGGAGTAACCAGTATCATACAAAACAAATAAGTAAACAATAAAGTTTTGTTTTCTGTGTAAGGCTAAAATGAGGACATGTATTGCAATTTTCAGCAAACAGACTGAAAACATTTTGTTCAAATGCAATGTCAGCAGTGTGTAGATTTTAATAAACACATCAGAGCAAGACAAATACAGTGTGTTCAATGCATGCTTTATTACTACAGAGGAGGTTTGTCTCAAAGAAGCTTTACAAGCTGTATTATGTATTTGTATTATTTCCAGCCAATATATCTAAAAATTCTTCAATTAAGTAGGATTTTCTAGACAAGTAAAATGATTGTTATTTATTTATTGTTTTCAGAAAAAAAGTCAAAATTAAATTAGTTTTTATTAAAGATGCATTACCTCACTTGTAAATCCTGAACAGATTTTTCTTGATCCTCACCCCTTTTATAAAGCTAGTCTAATCACAAAAATGATGATGATAACTTGGGCGAGTGTCAAAAACCGGTACAGTCTGGGTCTGACAGCGGTAATTGTCGTATGAATGCTGGAACCCTGTTTTACAGTTCTGAAGCAGAATAAATTTGTTGACCTTTTCTCCAATCGCAGATCAGACTTAAAAACCCGCAAATGTGTTTATATCACACAATTCACACAATTGCTCATTGTGACTTTTCCTTGATAAAAATTGAATCTAATAGATAAGTGCATTTAATTTATCGGTAGATGATAGTCCTTGATATTTGTCCCACCTTCACTAATGGCATACACAGTATTAATTATTTATCCATGTGTTCGTAGTAGTCGAAGACAGTTAAATAGTTTTGTTTGAAATAGTGAAACATGACAACACTGAATTACTAAGCATGAATGTGGAGGTCCTTAAATCTTTATCCGTTGTTTCTGTGTGATAAAAGTGTAAATGACCACCTGCTCTTTCACATGTGTATGTGAACTACGTGTCTTATTCTTAAGCAAGACTTCAGTAGTAGGACTCAGGAGGGAAATGCTGATTTTGCATAAAACACTTTAAACAAAAACACTTCAATAGCCTACTTGTCTTCTACTGTACTAACAAAAAGTGTAATAATTCTCTCGTTCTCAGAAGTTTTTGCCATATTAGAAGCAAGTGATAAATGCCCCAAATTGAACACATACATTGTGCACATGTAGCACATTTGAAACTTCTAAACATGAGCATTTTACACCAGTTAACCCTTTTTTTTTATTCTACCGAAAGGGTAAATGTATTAAATAATAGGTCAGCTAGTATGTTTATGTTGCTGCCAGAGAGGAACATAGTGAGTTTAAGCAATATTCCAAATAGAGTCCTAATCAGCATTTGTTATATAAAATAACCAAGATATTCTTGAAAAATCAAATCGTCTTCCTAAGAAAAAAGCCTTGATGAGAAGCTTAAGTGCTATGTCATCAAAAAAGAATATCTGGCCTCATACAGATACACCCTTGCATATTTAGTTTTGAATAATATGGTTATTCACAGTTTTTACTGGCAAACGCCATACATTTGACTATTTTAGTAGAATTTGTGGGCACCAAACATAGTGAACACGTCATTTTGACTTGGAACAAATTAAGCTTTTTAATCATGCTTATAAAATCACGCGTCCCTAGCGTTAGCGGATGGTTCATTTGAATTGAATCGTTTCAGTTCACAGAATCGGTTTCAGTGATCCATTCACTATTCGAGAGGTCCGACGCAGAAGTATCAACAGCTGTTGGGAAGTAACAATACATTTGCTCTTTACACACATCTGTCATATCAATTACTATTAATAGTATAACGGGTGTGTCATATTGGACCGCTTAAAAAATATGTGATTGAGATCAACTGCTTCAAAACTTTAATTTTGTCTTCCACTGAGACCTCGACGTGATCAAGGCGAGTAAATGACAACAAAGTTTCATTTTTGGGGGTGAACTAGTTCTTTAATATGCATTTTAATGCTACATTCTGCAGGGCTATTTACCCACAACCTCAAGAGCACATTAATAGAGGCCATGTTTCGCAAACAATATGAACTTCAGAAAAGGATTTATTAGATTTAGGCAGGTATTAACTTACAGACACGGGTTATACATATAGAGTAACTCACCTCAAATCAACCTTACTACCCTTGCTTATTAAACAGAATAAAGTGCTTTAACAATTAACAGACCCAACAAACAAAAGAAAAACATGATCTGTTAACCTTTGTCTGTATAATGTGGGGCATTAAGAAGTATAATGAAACAGAACTGAGATTTCAGATCTTTAAAATATAGAATTCTCTCAAAATCAATAATATTAGACAAAAATATCTTTGCTACCAATAACAATTCACCCAGGACAGATTAATCGAAAATGTATGCCACACAGATTGCCCACCTGCAACATATATCTATATGTATCATTTTTTATTAATAGTTGACATTATAAATAGTCTTAAAGCAGCTTAATACTGTTGCTGTTATATAGGGTGTATTTGGAGTAAATTTAGAACCAAAGCTACACATTAAATCCTGTTTCACACCAACGATCTATTAATCTGAAATCATCCACACTGATATCATTAGGATGCAGAGGGTGTTACGGAAGCATTGCGGTTCAGGCTACTTGAAGGTAAAGCTATCAAACCACTAGTTCACATATAGGGGGGATCTGGTATGGTTACAAGGCAACAGGCTCAGATGATGCAATCCATGATGTGGATCTGCAGGGAGTCCAGGTCAGGTAAGACTTCCCCACATTTGGGACAAGCATGGTCTGGAATATTCTGCTGCTGCCAGTCACCTGTGGAATAAAGAGGTCTATGTAATCCTCATATGCAGTTACAAGTACAGTAGCACAAAAGTTCATGGACCTCTACCTCCTTGCGAGTGATGTGGAGATGCTGGCCCTTGTGGATTGGCCCCACCTGGCACATGTCTCCTTTGCATCTCAGTCATGGAATGCCTGTAGCATAAAACAATTCCTTTTTCAAAATCATTGAGGTCACATGTGCGCAAGTAAGTTTATGACGGACCTGCCAAGTGACTCCATCTCTTCCTGGAGCTGGGTGTTCTGTTTCTTCACGTACTCCAGCTGAGTGGCCAAGCGCTCTTTCTCCTCGTGAATCTTCTCCCGAGCTGCTCGTTCTGCGTAGAAATCGGAGGAATATATCTCTGCCTGTATGTGGTACACAAAAACACAGCATAATAAATCATGATGCCGTTTACAAGGAGCTTAGAAGGATGCCCAGCAATATAATCTTTCATACCTGAGCCTGGAAAACAGAGATTGTTTCTAGTTCCTTTTCCTTCTGGAAGATTTCCATCTTCATCTCATCGATCTTTTTCTGTTTGTCAGCCAGCGCTTTTTCAGCCGTATCAAACCTGGTTTGGAGGTCATCATAGCCTTCCCGTGATACAAAACCCTGCACGTAAGATGAAACACAGACATGTTTTGGTGCATGCTTAATTGTCCTTCAAAAATTAAGAGAATATTTGTAGTTCACAGATGGACCTAAATAATAATGTCTGGCCGAATACAAAAAAAGTAAGCCTACCTCTCTTTTCTTATTTTCCTCTTGGAGCTCATTGTAGTCTTCAAACAGCTTGGTGTAGGCATCTTTCAGCTGGTTCAGGTTGTTCCTGATGATGAGAGATGATGTGATTTTTATGAAAACATCATGAACACAATGTGCAACAGAGTCTTGAACTCAATTCAAAAATATGTGTTTTTGCAGGCATCAGATGGCGGTAAAAGCTGCACTCACTTCTCATCATGAGTTTTCTTCTGTTCCAGTTTAATAGCAGCCTGAAGGCTTTCCATCTGAACTCTCAGAGTGTCATTTTCAGCCTGAACCTTCTGTTTGTCTCCGAGCTGAGTTTTCAGAGTACCTAGATTATGCTCCATATCTTTACACCTGCAGAGATACCATTAGATGTGACAGACTGGAAACTTTGTAGACTTTATAGATCTTCATGCCAAAAAAAGGAGAAAATGTACATGCAAAAGGGATTTCTATGCATTTTACTTATTAAATGTGCTCTGCAAATCTAGGTTAAATTAATATAAACATGCTCATGTGGTGCCATTGTGTTGCATATAACGAGACTATTAACCTTTAGGTGATCTTATATATTAAAAACTACATTTGCATTTCCAGAAGAAACAAAATCAAGTTTGAAATACATATTACATGTAAACCGCTATAATGCTAAACATAGAAATGCATTTATTTTTATTATTTAAAAAAAATTGATCTGTTTTATTATAAACTGTGTCTAGGTTACAGTTGACTGATGTTTCTGACCTATCCTGCAGGTTTTTTTTCATGTTCTCAGCCTCGTCCAGTTTGATCTGAGCTTTTTTCAATTCATTACAGAGCTTCAACAACTGGTCCTCCAGATTCTTCACCTCCGCACTTGCCTGGTGAAAACAAACACAGAAAACAATGTCGCTTCCTCACTGTTAATGTAAATTATTGCCACAATCCCAACAATTTTCTTTCAGACAAGACTGTCCTAAAAGACCACAGTCACATGGATGTTTTGGTCAAACAACCAGTTCAAAAACTCGACATGGATAGCTATAAAAGTCTGCTTATCTTACATTGATTTCAGTTGTACAGGGAAGAGATGTCTGTGCACTGCTGTCAGCGTGTTCCAGTCTGCTCTCCAACTCGGCAATTCTGCAAACACCCATGCGCACACCATAAAAGAAGCTCAAACACCTGAAGTTCAGTCTCTGAGAGGGTATGTGAAATTGTGTCCTACCTCCCACGTGCCTCCTGGAGCGCTAGCTGCAGTTTCTCCTTCTCATCAGTCTCTGCTCTGAGGGAGCGAAGCAGCTGCCTCACCGTCTGTTCCTCCGACTCAGCCTTTGGCCTGCGTACACACACATATCTGCTTAGTTATCAAATCCAGGACCTATTGTGTTTCTCTATAGGCAGTGGCCCACATCCTAACTTTAACCCATTATGAACATTTTTGCATGCTTTAGAAACTATTTGAATACGTTTTACAACATAAGTCACTGGCATAAAGAGTTTTTGTCAGATCTAGAGCAATTTCTAGCTCACAAACTATAGCTACATACAGCAAATGAACAAACAATCAGAAGAAATCTGCTGAACTTCATGCCTCGTTCTGCACTGCTTACATGCTGAAAGCATAAGCGTCCTTTAGCTTGTCCGGTAAATCTTTGGTCACCTTTAACTCGTCTTCCTGTAGAAGAAAGCACAGAAAGTGACATTGAGCAACATAGTGTTGCTTCATTGAGTTTGTTTGTGTGTGTGTTTGTGTGCATACATACGGCTATTCTAATCTCAATGAAGGAATCTCTAGGTGAACCTTGACCCGTTTTGAGCTGGAGTTCAGAGTTTAATGCAACCAGATCATTCTTTTCGGCCTGAAGACGAGCAATCTGACCTCTCAGCATCTCCAGTTCAGTGTGTAAACACTATGGCAGAAATTTAACATTCAAGTCTTTTTATGATTAGATATTATTGAGTGGTATGATCTTTCACAGTTTCTATCCTGTCTCACCTCAGCTCCACTTTTTTCCAGCTCTTCCACTTGTTTCTTTAATGCCTCGTTCTCTGACTCCATAGAGTTCAGTCTGGTTTTAGCCTCCTCTAATCGTTGCTCAAGGAAGTCTCTCTCCTCCTTTTGCTTCTCCTTCCATGCCGACAGACCCTCAAACCGCTCCTTCATGGACAAGTTGGTTTGTTTCAAGGCCTCTGTGGGATACACACAAGCACTGAATGTGAAGCAACATGTTCATGTACTGTGATTAAGACTGAAAGAGAAATGAAATCTCACCCTTCAGTTCTCTGTTCTCTTTGATCAGGGTGTTCATTTGCTGGAGGGTCTCTTCTAAACTGCCCAGATTCCCCGAGCCGGACCCGCGTGGGTGATTGATGTCCCCGTTCATCATCGATGAACCAGATGCCATGTTTCTTGACCTGAGTTATATCACAACATGACTCTTAGTTCAAGAATTGTTTACGTGCAAATATGCAATGATCAGCACAAAATGAAAAGTGGAACTTTCAATGTACTAAAAAATGCATGTGCTTGTGCTGCTATGATGAAGATTCAATCAAGAAAAAATTTAAATCACAATAGTATCAGTTATTAATTAGATCCAAATCACTAAAACGATTGGTTCTGCTAATATTATCGAGTTAAACCCAGACTCGGTCAGCGCTTCAATGATTAACAATGACTTTCTCTATGCAAACCATATGGCTTGAAATGACATTAGTGCGAGTAGATGACACGTTTGAGTGGCAAACAATGCTTTACTGTGGTGTTCTCGTGGGATTGAATGCTAATCTAAACGGGAACTGTTAAAACCCCACTTGGGACGTCTCACAATACAATACATAACAAGAGAAAACGAAAGTTAACTAGAACCTTTGCGGTCGAAATTTACCAGCACTCGTAAACTACGCCCTAATATGTTTCGTAAGTGCGCAACACGTTAATACACCTACAGACACATTTTAAAGATAACAAATGAAACAGCTCGCTACATTTAAGAGCACTGCGATACTCACCAAGCGTTCACTTCTTCTGTACACCAAGTTGCTTTGGGAAATGCTGCGTTTCCTGATCCGGACGTCAGCGCAGCGCGCGGAACGCACAGATCTGTGATCCGAAAGGATCGGTGTGTTTACAGTAAGCCTTATGCAAGTAAATGTCTATCCGGTGTCATAAGGCTCTAGTCTCTGAAGCTGCTCCCATGAACAGCGCTGAACCAGCTGACGGTGACGTCACGGCTCGGCTGGGGTTTCCCTGCGCCTGTCCTGCTGAGGTCATCCCGCCTGACGCACCCAGAACTGGGGCAAACGGAGGGGCTTTTCTGGCACCCATAATGATTATTGTGGGCAACAGTCATACTTTCCTCTTTATATGATGACAAACTATTGTGGGTGCAGAATCAGCTTTGCGCTTTCCTTCCATGTGGTAAATTTAGATGTGTGGGTATTATTAAAACGCTTCAATGTAGCAATTCAGCAAAAGTAACAAGATTAAGGATAGATCAGTATCTTTATAATAAAAAGCTGTTACCGCTAATGTAAGGACTTTGTTGATGCACTAGATGGAGCTATTGAAACAGAGCTGAGCACCTATGCTTTCATGTTTTTTCGGTGTTTGATTTTAATGGCTTTACTCCATGGAAAACCTTAAAACAGAATTTAAAATAAGATTTGTGGTCTCAAAGATAGTTTTAAGGGAAATTATAATCTGGTTAGGTAATAATTAAAGGGAGACTGAACAGAATTTTTTATTTCCAGAAAATAGATACAGTCCATTAAAAACTACTGTGCTTTTTAATTTAAAAATATTAGTTTAACACTTGCATCATCCGCATAAAATTAAAGATAATATTCTGTGCTCATTATTTATATGATTCATTGATTATTTTGTTCTGCATTTTTGTTTCAGACTTGTTAGACCTCATTTAAGATAAAGATAAAAAGAGCAAAAACTAAACAAATAAATGACATCTAAATATTATGTGATATCCCAGTTAGAGAAGAAAATTTCTTAGGCATCTGGATATTTAAAATAAGTTAAAATGGGCAACTCAATACATGGACAACCTACCACATATTATTAATTAATTAAAAAACGCCCATAAAATATATATTTAAAAGTTATATAGAGCTGAACTGTATTTTTCACATTTTAAAGTAGTTTTTATTTCACCAGCACGAAATAAATTATTTATTTATATGATTTTTTATGTGATTAATTGATATTGTGTTCTGCTTTTTGCAAACTTGTAAACATTTTAACTTTTGCATGACTGAAAAGTAAAGGGTAAATTCCTATGCACTGTTTTCTCCCTGTATTATCAATAAAGACAAAATGCCGTCCAGGAATGCAGCAGTGAAGCTGCTGGATGGACGCAGAACGCAGCGCGTCTATTGGCTGTTTAAACTCCAGCGCGCCGATTGGCCTGAGACGAACTTCGTGATGATGGATCAAGGAGGAGCAGGATGGGAACTTGTACTTGTGAACCTAAAACAGTCGGGACTATGTGATCTGACCCCGGGCCGCTGCATGGATGTTTTCACTTGCATCGGCTATCCACTGAACCCGTGAACGAGCACTTTTACGCGTGGGTTTATTCACTGGCACGGGAAGCATGCACCTTGCGCTTCTGCTGACGTTGGGTGTCGGGTTCGCTCTTGCTTGTCAGCTGCCCAGCGAGTGGCGACCCCTGAGCGAGGGCTGTCGAGCCGAGCTCGCCGAGATCATCGTGTACGCCAAGGTGCTGGCCATCCACGAGGAGCCGTACGCGTCCAGCCTTTACAATTACCTGCCGTCCCTGAAGCACGAGCGCGCGGAGGACGCGCTGCTGTACGCTGCGGAGGTGGAGCTGCTGTGCGATCAGGCGTGGGGCAGCATGCTGGAGGTACCTGCCGGCTCGCGCCTCAACCTCACGGGCCTGGGGTACTTCAGCTGTCAGTCACACACGGTGATGGAAAACAACTCCTACATATTCTTCCTCAGGTGGGCTCACGTCTATTCAAAAACCAAGAACCAAAAAAGTTCAACAAAAGAAAAACGTTAAGTTGGCTTGAGAAAGCCTGACAAAAAAGTTTTTAAATGTTTCAAAAGTTTGACAGTTTTCAGTCTGAATTAGAAGTTAGTTTTAAAGCCCAAAACTTGATTTGAAGGCAATGCAGTCTGATAGATAGATAGATAGATAGATAGATAGATAGATAGATAGATAGATAGATAGATAGATAGATAGATAGATAGA
>JAUMHR010000047.1:3922515-3937459 GCA_032361145.1 Enteromius fasciolatus | reverse complement strand
TAACTAACTAACTAACTAACTAACTAACGTTAACAAACTCCTTACTGTGAAGTGTTACTGATATACTGTTATTATTATTTAATGTTATGTTTTTTGTACATTTACCATAGTGATACTTGATATATGGATAGAGCTATGATTCAGTCCTGTTGTATGAATTAAAATTCCATTGTATTACCATCAAGTATATTCTTGTATATAAATAATATTATTCATTTATTTTCTTATATATTTTTCATTAAAAATATATATATTTAATATAAATATTAATTATAATATTATATATTGTAATATTTAATTAAATATCATATATATATATATATATATATTTGTTTTCTGTTTTATTTTAAAATTCATATTTTAGTTTTAATTTCAATTAACAAAAGCTATATTTAATAGCAACATTTCTGACCTTCTAATATGAAAGTTACTTTTCTAATTCATTATTTTCATACTGAATGTTGTATCCAGCTGTGTGTGATTTATTTTGCATGCAGCATCACATACAGCCATGTTGCGGTCGCTCTAATCGCAGGGGAAAAGCAGGCGACTCAGGGGCAGTTCTGTCACTGTGAGATAAGAAAAAGCTTCAAGTTCAGATACAGGCCGCGCACAAATGAACCGACACATGCATCCCATGCAGTCACTCTTCAATAGCTAAAATATACGCATTTGTAAATAACGTGTATGGACATGCACATCTACAAAACACAAAATCACAAACACCTCAATCTCTCTCTCTTATCCAAACTCTTACCCACGTATCCCGGCGTTCCGCAGGCTGTGGACATGACATCACCTGTCCCCTCCATCTTAGACAAACCGAAATCACTAATCATGATCTTTGAGCCATCTTGAGGGTTGAAATAGAGCAGATTCTCTGGCTGCAGACAGAAAACGCACTCATGTTGAAAAAACAAACCTATCAAACCAGAGCAGAACTGTGAATGTGGGTGTGTTTCGCTCACCTTTAGATCTCTGTGCACGATGCCCATACTGTGGAGGTAGTTTACAGCATCTAGTACTTGTCTGATAAGCGTACTGGCATCTTTCTCTGTGTAGAAACCTTTCTCCACGATCCGGTCGAACAACTCTCCTCCAGACACACTGCAAATAGACAGAAAGTGAGAGAGAGACCACAACAAAGAGCAGAGAGACCACAAAAAAACTAATTCCATATTAATATATACATTTAAATCTTTAGTAGCCACGTGTGCCCTAATATACAGCCCTATTGTCGGGCTGTAATTGATGTGAACTGCCCTGTAGGGGGTGCTGCATGTCGACTCAGATCAGACAACCCCACCACAGTGCAACTGATCTGAATACAGGGGAGAAAAACGACTTTATCTTCGTCCTTGTAAGTGCAGAGACCAAGCTGTCACACAATTGAGCCTCGGCAAAGAACTCGATGACGTTTGGCCTCTTGATCTCCTACGCCTGCATTAGGCAGTCATTTTTATGTAAATTCAAACTCTACTACATGCAATTAGGCAAATTTAAGCTCAAAGCTGGCAGACATGTGCAGCTTTTCAGAGCACATTAATGCTTATTGAAAGTCAGAGGCTGGACTTGGTGTAATCTGAGCAGACTAAGACTATAGCGCCCCCTTTTGGAAGGAGATTCAATCGCTGTTGTTCATTGTCTGTATAGTGCCTTCTTTCGCAATATTACTGCAAAAGGTACCTTTTAAGTGCATGTAGGCTTTACAAAGCACTACTACTGCCAATTTTACAATTTACAATATATATTTTTATCCAATGCACACTGCTTATTTCATTTCCAAGCCTTATTGACTGCTGCCAGCGTGAGCTATGATTATATGAACCTATGCAAGGAAGGAAACCATAGAGACCTTTTGGACTTTAATTGAACACTCCTTCTCTAAATCCCCATGATGCACTATTTCAATTGTAGTCATTGGATTTACAGCACTCTCCGTTGCAGTGTACAGACGCCCTTAGTCCGTCCCTTTCTCTCTGTGTCCTCATCTAGTCCTCATTTCCCTCGTTCCAGTGCTGTAAATCGTGTCATATTGTGCAGTAGTGCCTGAGGACCTAACACGCATGTAGAAAACAGTCCATATCTGATTGAATTACACTTGCACACACACTTACGTAAAGAGTGAATTATGAAAAGAGTTTCTAAACGGCATCTGTGAGATCATACAGAAAGCAGATTGGTACTGTTTAAATATTCATCTCAACACCATATGCCAAAATGCTCTGTGTTTTTTCTCAGTGACACACACACACACTCGGCGCAACCTATTAACAGGGAAAAGAGGGGCAGGCTCCCGGCCAACTATCAAATTAACACTCTGGAATTCAAATTCTAATGCGGTTTTTCAGGGGCGAAATGAGGACGGAAAATAAATGTTTGTTTCCTCTAATCCGTCTAACTTCCCTCTCGCCTCTGCATCATCAGCATTTAAAGTTGAAATGAAATCAGAATTGACCCCGTTTATGCTGTTGTCTTCGTAATCTCTCATGAAAATGTAATAACAGGCTCCGTCCCTGAACCGAATTTCCTTTTTGGCTGACGTCAGCAGCAAGCCCTCCCCTGTAACCACCTGCCATAGAAACCACTTTCCACGATCGTGTCAATTGCAGATGGATGAAGTGCTGCGGTCCATGCACTTACTTTTCTTATCTTACACGTATGGGCACGATCATTCCAGTTTTTAAATACACAACCCACAGTGAAGCAACATCATAAATGACCTCTATGTAAAGATTACTCCAGAATCAATGATAGCTCTATTCTTATAAATTAATCTACAGCATAATGTTGATCAGCACAAACATTATTTGGATTTATCTCTCTTTTACTTGATTAAAAATAAATAAATAATAACTGAGTTACAGTTACAACGGAAGTGTTAAAATACTCAAAACATAACCAATATGCATGTTAATATATTAAAATAAAAAATCACTTATTAACCATTTCTGTGTCAGGTTATAACTAATGCTGCTGTTCCCATGAAAATGTAACCCCTAAAATGACTGTAAAAAATGCAATAATTTTTTTACAGCTCACATAATACAGAATAGTTTTAACAGAATTATTATAACTTAAAAACAAAAATAAATTTGTACCACAGCTTCATTTATTTAATTACAAACACAGTAAAACGATATCTGGTCTTAATACCAGATATTATTATAATTTAAAATAACTATTTTCTAAATATTTTAAAGTGTAATTTATTATTATTAATTTTATTATGTAATGTTGTTATTATTATATTATCTAATATTCCTGGAATGCATTGTCTGTGTCACATGATCCTTCAGAAATCAAATTATGCTGATTTGCTGCTTAAAATCCATTTCTTGGATTATTGTCAGCGCTGAAAAAAGTTGTTCCTTTTTTCTTTCGTGCCGTTTTTTGTCCAAACTGGTATATTCTTGTATTAATATAATTATCAAAAGAACAGCATTTATTTTAAATAGGGATCTTTTGCAACATTATACGATTTATACTATGCATCCTTGTTGAAATTAAAAATCGCATTAGATTAGAAGAAAAATTGTCAACGCCATTTCACTTCCTAAAATGCATCACTAATAACTAAATTTAACATGAAAATACACACACTGCTCGGATGCAGTAAACCATCTTTCATGCAATATTTATAAAATAGCGAGAGAGGGCTAATTTTTCTCTTTAAATGCATATGATACACACACTGCATGCTTTCCTTACATTAAGGTGTGTGTGTGTGTGCGATTGCAGTTTTGGACAGACATGCACATTCTGCTACCCATCACCGATGTTACGCAACGTTTCTACGTCAGCATACAGCAGCGCTCAGCCAACTCACTAGACTGCCACCCTCTCTCTTCCTCTCTGTCCAGATCCACATTCTTCATCTTCCAGTTCATCGTTATCTTGGTCGTGGCCCACCGTACCACCATTTTTTTTCTTATTGTTTTACAGATTAATTTTTGTGCATTCACGGGTCAGAACATTAAGCTCAGCGAAACCGAACTGAAGTGAAGGACAGTACAGAAGTCACTTTAATACTTGAGCGAGAGGTCAGACTGTCAACTGCTGTTTTAATCAAAGAGCAAAAACACAAAATCCAGCGTTTCTAAGTGCAGAAATGTCTGAGGATAGCATAAAGATGAGCAATAGAGCTGTTCTTATACGTCTAGCGTAAACGTTTTTTTGTGGGAATTTAGTTTTACGTGATCATTTTCCGACCTCTCTCTGACTCTTAGAATCAAATGGGCCTTTTTTGTTACTGTACTTTTAAGACTTCAATATGTAAACGACCTCTGTTATGATGGGCTAACCTCTTTGCATGTGAAATGAGTTAGCGACGCCCCCGCTGGGTTGCTGAATACCGATAAGGAGATGACGGTGTGGGCGGTAATATGTTAAAGCCATAGTTCACTCAATTTTGAAATGGCTGAAAATCATGGACCACAGACACCACCACAAGTGACAGGAAAGACATTTATGATATGAAGAGTCCTTTTTCAAATAAATAAAACGCGTATACATTAAAGGATCTTGAAAAAATACCTATCTTACCAACCCCAAATGTTTGCACATACACAAGCAAATAACTTGTTGGTTAAAAATTCCACAAAACGAACAGGAAGACAGGAGGAATGCAATGCATTGTGGTTAACTGTGTAAGCATCGAGCATACTCACAGCTGCATTATTAGGTAGAGGTGATTGGAGCTTTCATAGATGTCCTCCAACGCCACTATGTTCTCGTGCTTAATTCTGCAACACAAAAAACATAACATTCATTTAAATGCACAATTTGATATGTATTATAATCAGAGACATAAAAATATGCTAAACTTTACATTTGAATGGAAAAATGGCATAAAAATAACATGTATTTATGGATATTTATATATATATATTCAAATGGTGTAAAATAGTTTAAAAATCAATGCTAAATTGCAAAAAAAGTATTTATTATTATAAAGAGAACTTTGTGTAAGACACTGATTAAACAGCTAAAAAAATACTGCCCTCGAAAAGTTTGTAAACACCCCTGGCAAGGTGTGGTTCTGGATGATATCAGCATAAAGCCTTATTATTTTTGGTGCAAACACTGTACATTAAAATAACTTGACGTTATCATTGAAGATCAGCAATACTTTTTTTATAATTATATAATGATTACAATATTACATAATGATAGCCATATATAAAAGGTTGTCTAGCCACTTCTTACGGACATCACTGTCCAGGGCAATCCTTCAGGGGGCTTGGATTAATATATCAAGTCAACGTTTGAAAAAACTGACAAATCAGATGGCCAGATTATGCAGAACTGTAATAGCTGCTAATGCAGGATATTTAGTTGAATCTAAAATGTAAGTATTTTCTATGTATACAATGTTTATGTAAAACACATTTGTTTTCGTAGTTAGTGTTGTCCCTTATCAGTGCAAAATTATCACATATTAAAAAGGATTTATGTCTCAATATTGTCCAAAACCCCACTCTTCTAAGAGTGCAGTGCACCTATAACATTTTTTATACATATATATATATATACAAAACTAATTTTTACAATTATGCATTTAATATTGTTTTTGTGTGCGTGTTAGTTGCAATCTGGCTCGCTTTGCCTCTGGGTTTGTTTAGATATTTAAGGGAGTGGAACATTCTGGATCTTCTCATAAGCATATGAATACCTCAGTGGTGCACATTTCCATAAGCCCATAAAATGCACAATAAACACTGCCATGTTTTATGCTATGAGCTCGCATGGACTAGCATGTATGCTTTTACCACTGAAATTAACGTTCACTGCATATCTGTGCATGCATTTATGGTTAAGGTAAATAACATTTAAATTGAATTTACATTTGTATGTATATACAGTATATTGTAAGATGCCAAACCAAATGACTAAACGGCTTTTGAAGATTCTACAGCACTTAGATGCATAGCGAGTCTAATTGTTGTCATCTAATGGAGGCTGTTAGGGTGCCTACTTTAGAAAAAAAAAAAGGGGGGGGGCTTTTTCATCTCTGGCAATATTTTTTTGTTTTGTTTTTCTTCTCCTCTCCTTCCCTGCAGTTAACATCTCTCTCCCCTTTCGTCATGGTAACACAGTCACGGCGGCTGTGTGTATACACATTAGTGTTGCATTTTAAGTGAATTCTGATCAGCGAGTCCAACTGGCACATGATAACAGGCCAGGGAATGACGCAAGTGAGCGGACAATAACAAGACCAGCATGAGCGCACACTGGCTCATAATGGACATCGACAAGTACAGATAATACATTTGTTTTCTACTTCCCCCTCCCCACCTAAGTTTCCTATAATTAACTCTCTTTGTTCATCCGTATGTTCGGAAAAGGTTGATCCCCACAGGTAAGGGGCAATCATCTCAGAAACAGCCCTTTCATTGAGCCCGGATAAAACAGAAAAAAGGGTCAGTTCAGAGAAATGCTAAATAAAAGACTGCAGTAGAACGCCTCCAAGCAGCCAGTAGGTGTTGGTTTTTGTCAGAAATGCTCCTTGTATTGTAGTCTAATACATAAAAGGGTTACTGAGGTATGGATAAATCTGAGAGCAAGTGATTCATTTAGTGTTTTGGTCGAGTGGTTTCATATTGATTCACGATTCAATGAACTGGGAGTCACCTCTGATGCAGCATATTAAAACGTTAGCTTTGGAAACAAATGAATAAGCATGGACATGCACTGCTTTTTCTTCTCAAACAAAACCTGTAGGTCGATTCGCCCTTTGACGTATTGATTTTTCAAAACTGATTATGGAAAACCCGTCTGCTGGAGGATTACAAAGCCATTCACTGGCTTAATATCCCTCTTTCATGCGTTCGCTGCTTCTTCCCTGTTGTCGGTTTCTCTCTCTCTCTCTTTCTCCTTCAGCAGTGAGTGGGCAGAAGCTGTAGCACGACTCATTCGCTCCCTCTGAAACCATCTTCTCTTTTGATTCAAGAGGAAAAAGCACTAAGGAAAAGGGGTGAAAGCAGAACGAGGAACAAAAAAAAACACTCTCTTTTCTATTTTTTCACAAAAAAAAAAAAACACTCCTGAGTGCCAATAAAAAGAAATCATTTAACAATAAAAAAGGTAGAATGACTAGCTATTTAATGCTGAAAGCTGCGTCTAGCTTTCTTTTGCTTTTCGCTTTTAAGCAATAAGTGATTCACTTCAGCATTCACATTATCTGATGTGAAGTGAGACTCATTCTCATGTGAAAATACAAAAATACTTAATGATTCGTCCTCCACTTGTTCCAAACCTGTCATTTTTAGGCAAACTATACCTTTACATATTATATATATATATATAATGTAGTACCCAGGACAATATCTTCTGTCCTCAGATTTACTAAGATAACGGGGACCTCAAAAAAATGTGTTCTTTAAATAAAATGATTGTTTATTTTGTAAACTGTACTTGCTTCTTACTTCTCATCATACTTTACAGTTTAAAAAAAACCTGCACTTCAATGTTAACGTTGTTTTAAAAATGATGTGCTGACTAACAAATGCATATGTAAACTACTTTAGATGTAATACAGCATAACACACTACAGTTAAAATCAGTAAAGTTAATATATTTAAAATATTAATAAATTGTGATATCATCATTACAAATGTACTTAAATACATGACAAAGTCTCAATAGAAACAACATAAAGTGTACAGCTGAGTGTGATGACAAGGATTTACGGTTAACTATATACTTTTAAATGTATTTCAAAATCTAAATATTTATGAATTTACAACTGAAGATGTATATGTGTTACTCAAGTGGGTTAAAACGCACTCTAAAGTTCAGCTAATTGTAATTAATATAATTTTTAACAGTTTTCAATTGCATGCAATTAAGAGTCTGACATTATTTAAGTTCTCTTAGTAAAAGTATGCAAAAGTGTACTACTTTTTCATAATACTTGTACTACATGTCATCTATCTTTTTTGGTTTCTGTTCCATCTCCAAAGACATTTCTGAAAAAAATTTCTTGTGACACTGCTTATATTTAAATATAACAAGTAATAAGAGCTTATTTTTTTGTCCTGACCCATGACGAGTGAAGCTGTGCTGGCTAGCCCCACCCACCGTGAAATTTCATTGGTCCACAATCTCAATATTTCTTGATTGACTATTGCCTTACGCAGCATTTCCACTTTCAGTGCGGACTAAAACATTTATGACTGGAAACTTCACGTCATGCCTGATTAGAGCTCAATTATGTCTCGTGAGCTATGAAAGAGCAGCCTTTGAGCAATACAATTTTCCCTCTTGGGTTAGCGAGTCCCGTGTCTGGATAAATTGAATTGACTTAAATATTTAAACATAACATTAGTCAGTCAGGCAGCATGACTCCGAGGCATGCTGGGAGTGTACGTTAGTGAATCTCTGCAGGTATTGCGAAGATTAAATTCTAACCTATGAGGGCATCTCATTATCTCATTTGTAGATGCGAAGGAAATATCTTCCTCACATGCAGGCAAGACAAACAGACAACGAAGAAACGAACACGCTCTCGTTCGCAGGCTCTATCTAATTACAGGCCTATGGCATCACCCTGGAGATGGCAGACAAGCTGTCAATCATTTGTTGCTATGATATGAGATGAGGGAGACCGAGACTTGAAGGACAAAACTGTGTGTCCGATCTCCAGGGTACGATCGCTGTGACAACAGAAGCCCATGTCAGAATCAGAGGCAGCCTTTCCTGATGAGTCTCAGGGGAAACACCCGTCACACGCCATATGCCACACACACTGAACACACCTGCTTTCATTTGCATCGACAGTGGGAAAATTCCTGAGATATGTGTTAAGCTTGTTGCTTGTATGTGACAGCTTGGTTTGCTTTGCTTTGAGCTAGAGTGGGCAAATTAACAGTTGTGTGTTGAGCGTTAAAGTTAAGAAGGAGAATGTTAAACGCAGAGACATCTAATGCTCAGACATACTCTGTAATGTATTTGTAATATGTATTTTTATTGGGCCATGCACTAATTTTGGCTTTTATCAAAATATTATTTTGGATTGCATTCAAACGAAGCATGTCCAGATCAATTGAAGTGAAAAACTATAATTTCATATTTCATTTTATGTAAATATTACCAATTGAAATGTCTGCACAAAGGTAAAGCTGATATTCTGTCTATGCCAAGTCAGCAAGAAACACTTCATGAATATCAATTAGGACAAGGGACTAAAAAGTGCAAAACTGCCTGGCAACGTTAACACTAGCTAATTAATATTCATGAGCTCACTGATTACAAAAATGACTTCACAACCTGACGAAGTTCACTTATTTATGTATTTATGTATAAACAAATACTGTTAAAAGATTACAATTGAAAAAAAGAATGTTTTTTACCATTTTAAAATTTTGAATATATATATATATATATATATATATATATAATATATTAAATCGTTATTTATTCTTGTGATAGCAAGCTTAATTTTCGGAATCATTACTCCAGTTTATTCTAATATGCTGATTTAATGCTCAATAAACATTTCTTTTAACTATTTTGTGAAGCATTTTGTACGATTTCTGCATAGAAACATAATGTTTTTACTGTCACTTTTGATCAATTAAAATTAAATAAAAAAATATGAATATTACAATTTTATTCATAAATAAAAATGAATAATCAAATAAAAATAATAAATTGTAAAAAATATATGTATTTGAAAGGCAGTGTATGTTTGGAGTAAAACCGTTTGAAATTACAACATTTTTACATAAAACTGGATTTATTCGGAAAATTCTATCAAAATATAAATGATTTAATACATCCTTATTAAATAAAAGTTCTAATTTCTAGAAAAAAACATTTGAAAGGAAGCGTTTGATTGCATTAAAATCAGTTGAAACAACAGATTTTTTTTTTTTACAGATTTGTTTTTTT
Source organism: Enteromius fasciolatus (assembly GCA_032361145.1). Lineage (NCBI taxonomy): Eukaryota > Metazoa > Chordata > Actinopteri > Cypriniformes > Cyprinidae > Enteromius > Enteromius fasciolatus. Next base: position 3,927,565 of record JAUMHR010000047.1, on the reverse strand, counting down.
GTTTTTTTCAAAAAATGATATCTACTCCACTCTTGTTTATCACTGTGCAGACTATCTTTTAATACAACAGGAATCCAACAGTATATACTGTGCATTCAGTATGCAGTAAGCATGCACTTATTTTCTAGTCGAAGCCTCTGTCCACACTCACGGACACGGCTCGCACGCGTGCGGCTTCACAGAGAGAGAACATCTGCGGGAGCTTCCCTGCTGTAATTGGACGAGGGCACCAGAGTTACCAAGGTAACTGGAGGTCAAACCTCAGGCAAACAAGCTCCTATCAACTGGCAAACTGAGAGAATGAGTGTGGAAGAGAGGGGTGATGCTGTTGCCATGGGTACAGGTGTGGTACGGGAAATGGAACTCACTTGCGTAGAACGGCAATCTCATTCTCGATGCTGCTCTCCTTCCCCTTCAGCGCTTTTTTAGGGATGCACTTCACAGCGAACATCTTTCCCGTGGACCTCTCCTCTGCCAGGACCACCTCTGAGAATGCACCCCTTTAGAAGAGAGAGAGCAAAGAGGGTTTATGGCTTCATTTTTGATAGAAGAGCTGGGAAACACAGACAGTGATAGTTGGATGCGACAGGTTAATGTATGCAGCAGAACGAAATAGTGGTGTTGCAGTGCTGTCATTTTTGGAAGATTAAACTATGGCAATTTTTTAAATATCATGTAATATTATGTACTATAGAATATTAGGTAATACTATAAAACAAACATGTGAAACAACAAATTTAAATTTAGCTATAAAGCAGCTCTAAACAAAACTATAGTCATTATTTTATAAGTCAGTTCATTGTTGGTTCAATTCAATAACTGTAAAGTATTCAATTATGCTTAACTGACTAATTATATTGGTCAATTCACTGTTGATTCAGTTCAGTTCAATAATGTGCTGATGTAAAATCAATCAGTAATGAAAAAACTCAATTCAGCAATTCTGATTCCTTCCTAATTGACATTTTGCAATGATATAACTGAATTGAATTAACAATAAACAGACTCGCTGCGTATTGCTGAGTACATATTTGTCAATTTTGAAACAAATTTTATTCAGTTTTAAACATCTGCACAGAAGACAACATTATAATTATTCAGTCAGTCGTTCATTGATTCAGTTCAATTCAGTAGTAATTTGTTCAGAACTGATGGATTACGCAACAAGTGATTGAACTGAACCGAACCAACATCCAACTGATTCATTTAATGTTGCAAAACCCGTCATTTATGAAACAAACTAGATTCAAATGTAAGTACTTTAGCTCTACAGAAGAAAGAAGTGTTGAGTCTGTTGTTAATGTATGTTAATTCAGTTGAGTTTAGTGTAAATGTTGCAAAATCGAATTACGAAACAAATATCATTAAGCTATAAAGCAGCTCTAAAGAAGACAACAGCATCGCTATTCAGCTCAAGTCCGTTCTATGTTGATTCAGTTCAATTCTGTTACATAATAAGTCAGTTACGAAAGAAACTTGGTTTGGCTATAAAGCAGCTCCGTAGAATACAATAGGATTGGTCAGTTTAAGTTATAAAGTTATAAGTTACAATAATATTGCTGAATATTAAGTGTCTTTGAAACCCCAACTAAGCAAGCCAAGGGCGATGCTGGCAAGGATCCCAAACTCCATCAGGTGTGGAGAAAAAAACTTGGGAGGAACCAGGCTCAGTAGGACAAGTGAACCAACATGATATATTTAAAATGCCCAAGTATGTGTGCAAGAGTGCATGGAGCTCTGCACGTGCTGTCATTAGCAGGAGATGAATTCAGGCTACAGCACACACGCACTCACACAAATGAATGTTGCACACAGTCCAGTCAGTCTCAGAAGCACTGAATGTGATTAAGTAGTTTACAGCCATCAGCATCTACGCACTGGTGCTAAAAGCCTTCTGTTGTCCTCTCTGCTCTCATACACTATTCAACAGTGACTCTACAAACACACATATTTACAAACTAGATTTGCATTTCCCGAAGGAAACACCAGTGCTTGCAAGACATCAGCAGAGCGGTGTTAAAGTTTTCTGTAAGTCTGGTTAAGTTATTGCCAGTGCCCTTGAGCAAGGAGCTTAACTTGCATTGTTAACATGCAAGGAGCTTGACTACTTGCATAATTATTGTATTTTTGTTTTATTCCAACTGCCCTTTTTTATATTTATATTTTTTATGTAAATGCTGCAATGCAACAGAGGTAGCGACATTTTTTTTCTGCATTATGATGTACATCTGAGTGAAAAGGATTACTGTAAAATAAAAATATGGGTTTATAACTTAAAATAAAAAAAATCTAAACTGTGAAAAAAATTATATTTCAAATATTTTAAATTTTTTAAAGAGATTTACTTCAAATATAATAGGTATGTTACTGCCTTTTTATAATTATTTATGAAATTCACTAGCAATTTCTGTGCATTTTCAGTGTGATAAATCAAGCACAATGAACAAAATTGAAATGCTTGAATCAATTTAATAACAAGAAGCAACTGTAACCAGTCTGTCGAATCAGTTTACTCTGAGATCATCTTGGTAACACCTATTTTAGTTATTTTGTAGGTAATAAACATATAAGTAAAGCTCTATATTTGAATGAGGAACAATCTTGAAACTGTTTGTAAAGAATTTTATTTTATAGCATTAAAAACTGACAACAACATCATAAATGTAGCTTAAATCTCATTTAAACTGTATTTGTCAGGCTGGTCCAGATATATATACATGGCCACAGTAAAAAAAAAACCCAGACCTGTTTGCACCTAATCATTAGAAAACGTAACAAATTGATCTGCCTTTTTAACGTGAAGGTGGGTCTGAATTGTATTGACCGCTATGATTTATCCCACTAAATCCTATTCTTATACACAGTCTCTGATAGAGCTCACATGGCTAACACACCTGGAGCTTGAATACTGAGCTTACTGAGAATGAGATCAGTATAAGGTTACTGACCTTTACTTTTCATTTAAACTAAAACATGTCCATCAGATCTCAGAGTTCAGCTGAATTAAGTAATGATCCGCTGTGTGTGTGTCTGTGTGTAGACAGAGGGGTGGCCTGAGATTTGAGAACACCCATTTGCTGATGAGGTCCCTGAGAAAATCTCCATCTCATCTGCCATCTGCCAGCACACGTAAAAGCTTTTAAAACACTGAGCAAAGAATTAGGGAATATTTGCTTAGGCAATCTCACACTGTTGCTATGCTGCTGCTGCATACACCAAGCACACTCTTCAGCATGACTGGACATGTGGCCACAGAGGCTTCTTGTTACCAGGTCACACGCACACACACACACACACACACACACACACACATGCATGCAATGTAAAGATCATATTTCTGTTTCTGATATCGTCTATCATGTTTATCAGGAATATCTTAATACACGTGTGTGTGTGTATATATATATATATATATATATATATATATATATATACAGTATGTGTACAGTATGTGTATAAAATTTATATCATTTATAATATATAATAGAATAACAAATTCTACAAAAGCAGAATTTTAATATTATACATTCTCTCTCTTTCCCTCTCTTGCTAGATACATTTTTCTACAGTTTATTTGCAAAAAACAGAACTCCTCTTTTTTTTTAATCATGTTTTTTTAATGTTATCATGTTTTTATTCTGTTTTATTGTGTTAATTAGTAGTTAAACAACAACTGTGGTTTGACTGAGATTAATTTAAATGCATAATGAAAAATTTATGATTTTTTTTAACATCTTTAATTTTTAGTTTTACTGTTGTTGGATTCTTGACTTTTAAGCCATGCTATTTGGGATGTGCTTCCTTCTCTGGTGGACTGGGATTGGACAACACTCTTTGTATTCTGTGCTACATTGTAGCTGTAAGCCTGTGATTTTTGCCTTTGATTTTGAGATGAATTATGACCCAGACATGATTTTGCAAGATTCATGTGCTTGAAGAAAGAATATTCTAAGACAGGATTAAATATACAGAAATTAGTATAGAATTAGTCTTTGCAAATGCTATCCAGAATACCACATCCACATACACACACTTTGCAAAATTAATCCCTGATTAAGTCTGTCTTATTTTCTCAGCTTTGTTCAATGCAACATGAACATGAATCATAAGACATATTCAGGTTGGACTGCTACAGTAACAAGCATTTAACGGCGGAGCCAAAATCAACTCCTTTAAGCTCCCCAGCAACCTTCATCTCTGTACTGCCTTTCACACAGCAAGGAAAGAGGCAGTAAAGTAAAAGAGAGTAAATGATGAGGAGGACAGCATACTGTTATTAAAACAGAGATGAAATAAATGGCAGTATATTTTATGAGTTCTGGATGGTTACTAGGGTGCTGGTAGGCTTTTTCAGGTGGTTGCTACGCGGTCAAAAAGCAAGACTTTGATATTTAGTGCTCTAGATATGGTTTAGGTCACCCCTAGTTTGATTCTTAGAGCTGGGGGTCCTGATAAAACAATATGGCCAATATTGACCAGTACTTGTGCCTGATTAATTGTAGAAATTAATCAGTCTAAATCTATAACTAAATATGAATAGTGCACACCTCTTAGTGAATTTGGACTAAATTTTGTATTTATATTGTACACTTATGTATTTAAATTTAGCAATTTTGTGTACCATTTGACATTTGTATCATATTAATCACACTATTTCTGTGAATTTCTGTGTATTATATTGTAAAACAGAGTTATTTCAGTATCTGTAAAATGCTATTTTAAATTTTAATATTTTAAATTGGTTTTTATTTTTATTAGGGCTGGGACTTTAACGCGTTAATTTAGATGAATTAATTAACAAAAAATAAAGCACTTATAAAAAGCATATTTATTGCGATTAAAATGCAATTAATTTCGAATAATTAATTACAAAGCCGCTAATTAATAAGATACATTTTTTAAATCGAGTCCTGGGCCTAATTCTGGAGGGATAGACAGAAGGAAGGATAGACAGAAGGAAGGATAGAGTGATAGATAGAAGGAAGGATAGAGGGATAGACAGAAGGAAGGATGGAGGGAGGGATAGACAGAAGGAAGGATGGATGGAGGG
>JAUMHR010000047.1:3875234-3906143 GCA_032361145.1 Enteromius fasciolatus | reverse complement strand
ATATATATATATATATATATATATATATATATATATAAATTTTTTATTTTTTATTTATTTATTGCTTTAATTTAAATTATTGCATTCAATTTAAAATTATGCAATCATCACAATCACATAAAGCATGCCCAACTTTTAACTTTAAATGATTAGTTCTTGTTCTTAATGTCAACTACCTTTTAAACACTGTTTGGTTTCCTGGTGGACACCTGACTCCCGTAAGCTTGCTATTTTCACATGTATGTCCTGTGTTTTGCGCGATAGACTATCAGTAAGCAAACTATGATTGGTCCGTGAGGCCGAGACTACTCTAATCCCCCTTTTCTACTGCAATCTCTTGTAAGGATGCATTCAGAATCAGCGCAGGGCTTAGTTAAAGGCCAAGCAGATAATGAACAGGCTGTTCCAAAACAGTCTTTTTTTATTTAGCCTAGTTCACTTCCAGTGCCCTTTCCAATATACTTCACACTAAGCTTCAACACTGTCCTCCACGCAGACGGTCTGTTCCCCTGCAAGCGGTTCCAAATTATCCCTTAGCTCCAATCTCGCTGTAGGCCAGTCCTGGCTTTGCAGAGACAGAGATCGAGGAAACCACTTGATGCTTGTGAAAGAACTTAAGGTTGACATTGATACAGATTAATGTGGCTAACGTAATAGACTTAAATTGCTGCACTATTTGTCAGCGGGACTCACGGTGAATACCAAAGCCCTGAGCCGCTAGGCTAAATAAAGAGCTATATTCAGACCTAGTCACTACTTACAAGCGTACTATTTATATATTAGACTGATCCTTAAATAATGGTCAGTGCTTGTGTCTGAGCTTTATGTTTAAGTGTGTTAGCGCATGGAAAATGTGACAAGTGGAAGATTGTAGATAATCGCAGTAATGAACGCTAAAAGCTAATGTAGGTAAGGGAATCTTCATTCTGTCCCTCTATTTTTGGCATCAAGTATTCTAAAAGAGATACACTGAAATAGGAGGGGCCTCACAATACATGATTCACAATCACAGAAGCAACACTAAGTCATGCGCTATACACACATATGCACTCCCCACATGCAAATAACGCACAAATACACCATTCACACATCAATACATAAAGTAGTACTGAACGCAGTAATTTAGAATTTACTAAATTGCATTTTTATGCCCCCAAAAATCTATTATTTGGAATTCTATCTGATTTAGCTAAATGACCTGCTTTATTAAAAATAGGACATGAAACAAGCAAAAAGGTGGCTTTTTTTACAATGGCATGCTGCTTACTGAGTACTGCATGCTGTGTAGTATATACTATATACTAGAAGCTATTTAAGAAAATGTCACAAACAAACTAAAATGTGACCACATGTTGCACAAGTATAGTCCAGTTATTTGAATTTAATGTAACAATGTCATATCAAAAATTGTGAAAAAGTCAAGTTGAATGCACTCTATTGTCAGATACAGTCTCTCATGCACGATTAGGAAAATTTTTACCTGCCGTTACTCTTTTAAATATACTAATTTGTCCCTGTAGAAGTCCCTTGGTGCATTTCCACCAAAGGCCACACAGCACACACTCAATCCAACATTAGTGAGGCATACTGAAATACAGGTCTTCTCGAAGGCATCAATTGAAGCCCTTGCTGAGATGTAATACAAACCCACTAATCACGGGCATATTATATCTGCTACACAACAGGCAGGGCATTATTAATGACTCACATATGTTTAAAGGGGCTGCAAAGTGTCAATAAAAACATTGCCGGGGTAAAGCTTCCCTGTCTAATGGACTTGAAAGCTGTGTCAGTGAATCTAATCCTACTTGAAATGAGTGGTGTGAACTGCTGTCTGTGTGGGCAAGTTCTGTATTCGTTGTGGGCAGAACATTTCAGTGCGGGGACGTCCCAAAAAATGAGTACGGGGGTGTTATATAAAGGTCATTCAAGGTACTAAGTAATCCTGAGTTTCAGTCAGTATACTTTAGAGGCCAAAGATAATCTTAAATGTTAAGAGATAATCATGTGTTCAACAGATATATTTATACATTACAAAACTTTAGAGATGCAATTTGATATGGTAACACTTTACAATAAGGTTTCATTTATTAACTAACATGAACCATTTATTACAGTATTAATTCATCTTTGTTAATGTTAGTTGAAAACTAATTAGTTAATTAACAATGTTAACAAGCACAACTTGTGCTTTTAATAACGCATTAGTGAATGCTGAAATGAAAAGTAAGATTAATAAATGCTATAGAAGTATTGTTCATGTTGACTATAATGTACCTTATTGTAAGGCGTTACCATATACAGTATATGTGTGGTGTACTTTTTGTATACTATTAAATTGTGTCTCTAAAGTTTTGTAATGTGCTCCTGTGTTACCTGGGGGAAAAAGTAGGCATCAAGCTCTGGATCCTCAAAGTGATGTATTTATTGTACATTATAATGCAACTAAAGTACATCAAATGCAAAAAGAGACAAGTTGAAGTCTATAAATGCACATAAGACTGTTTGTGGGTGGCGTGTTGCTGTGCCCGTGTTGTCAGCAGCAGATGGGATTTGGGCATAATCTCATTCAGAATCTGCCCGCTCTTGTTAAGTGAACAAGCTTTGCTGATAAACATTGGTGACACGAGTACAGACGGTCGTCCCCTTGGCTGAAAGCGATGGCAGGAACCAGACCATACACTCGGATGAACAGAAGAGCGAGTGAGTGAGCCAAAGACAGCAGAGCTTGAGGAGAGACGGAAGGGAGCGGATAATCTCCAGACGGGTTTCCTCCACCGTGAATCCCGTTTGCTTTGATCAGTGCAGATTAATCTGGCACCAATGACCTCAAAGCCAAACAACTTATAGAGTTACTGTGAAACTCCCTGAAAACCGGCCTGTCAATATGTATTGGATGAGATGACTTTCATGAAGATCTTTCAAGACCCAGTCGTGTAGTTTCTCTGTAAATACCTGACGGATACACGTGCCGCACACGTTGATGGCACATAACAGATGGTTGTGTGAGCCACACACATGGGGGGATCTATTAGAGCTGATGTTTGCATCATAGGAAACTTGCAAAACTGTGCGTGTTTTTGTTCTCTAAAAAAACAGATTGTGCCACAGGGGCACCGTTTATAAGAGAGGGAGTTCTTGCAAAGCTGTCAACCTCTTCAGACCCCAAAACAACAGCACACTTTTCTGAACAGGTCGAGATGTTTAACAGCAAAAAACTGCACACTTCACCTTTAAGCAATATGTGATACTTTCTGTCAGAGGAAGTGTAACTTTCCCCTTTTTGAACGCAGACAGCGTTGAAGCTAAAGATTACACCCGGACAGCTGACTCAGGATCTTAGGCTTACCACATCACTGAACAACCGTTGGGTACACTTTCACAGACATGAAGACGCACTCTCTCGTAATAACAAACCCTTTTCTTTCTCTGTGTTTATTTTTCTTGTATTCAGTATAGGTAGCACAACATCTTTAAAATCAGGTGTACATCTCTTTTCAAAATGTGCTGTCCAACATTCATAATAACAGGAGATGTTAAAATGATTTCTGAAGAATCATTTGAAACTGAAGACTGGAGTAAGTTAGGCCTTTCCATAAGAGAAATTAATTACATTTTAAATACTGTAAAATAATACTGCTTTACTGTACTTTTGTTCAAATAAATGCAGCCTTGGTGAGCATAAGCTGCTTTCTTCAAAAACACACAAAAAACGACCCATCCCAAGCTATACATTTTAATGTACTTACAAAAAGAAAAACAAACCTATAAATAAAAAAATAAAAAAATCAAATTAGCTTTTTGAGTTTAATATGTTTTGCAAAGAGATTACGGGATTAAAAAAGACACTACAAAAACTATACTTTTTTTAATTTATTTTTTTGCAAAAAAAAAAAAAATATATATATATATATATATTAATAGAATTTTGCATTATTTAACTAAAAAAGGCAGATTATAACTAAATATGTTTTTTACCTAGCAATTGAAACCAGGCACTGTACATATATTTACTCACCAAAGAAAATATTTTATTTGGCCCATGACTTCATTTCATGAAATAAAACAGCTGTAATAATTAAAAAAAGCTAGCAGAGACCAACAAAACATTAGATGTAGGGGAAAGGACCTATTTAACAACAACCATGACAAACCAAGGAGAATGGTGTGTTTAAATAGTTTTTTCATTAAGCTAACATGATAGCTAACAAGTTTTTTTGTTTATTACATAAAATTTAGTATAGCTTTAAGTGACTTTCCACTCAACAACTCTGGCTTTCCTCTTCTGCAACCCAGCCCAATGAGTATCTGTGACAAAGATTTTATAATAGCATCTCATTTTGAACTCTAGCTTGCCCTGCAAAAGTCACTTTAATAGAGTAAAGTGAGGAGGGATGGAGAAACAGAGGGATATATGAGAGAGAGAGAGAGGGAGAGAGAGAGAGTCATTCTTAAATAGAGGACAAAGCCAGGAGCACAGGCCTGAAAATGGAGCAGGCAATTAAGGGCTTCATGGCCTCAATGTTTCCTCTCTCTTTTTTTTAATCTCTCCCCTGCCTTTCCTTTCTCTCCTCTCGAGTCACCTCACCTGGTGCAGGCCGTGTTTTAGGTTGTGGCTTTGAGAGTTTTCTAACAGTAGCATGCTGTACCTGCCTGTTGAGTGATCACATGACCTCCAATGGCCTCTGGGTGCTTCACATACTGAATAATTCAGTTCAGGGAACAACACTGGGGGTGTTCACACACAGATGAAACACAACACTGAATTCTCATGTCCCTGAGCTACTAGGCAGAGTGGACAAGAAGTCTATTTCTACATATTTATACTGTTGGTGTAAATTATTATTAATGGTCCTAGTGAAGGCAAGTCATTATTAATAATGCTATGGTTATGGTATTAAACTTGAATGTATAGCATTTTGCAGACATTAAAGACTCAGGATAAAAACAGTACCCAGATAGAAGGTGGCAAAAATTATTTTCACCAAAAGAAATCTGTTTAAAATGATACAGTTCATATTAAAAAATCAAATCTATTTTATCAGTTCATAAATAGTGAGACTTTCCAGTTTACATATGCAAACTTGCCATATGTAACTTTTTTGAAAGAAGTCTCTTATGTTTACCAAGGCTTCATATATTTTACTTAAAAACAGTAAAAATATTGTGAAATGTTATTATAGTTTAATTTAGAATTGCAATTGAAAAATATGTTTTAAAAAGTTTATTTGTGTAGGTAAATCTAATTTTTCAGTGGCCCAAAAAAGATCTAATTGACTCTAGACTATAGATGTTTTCTAAATTTATTGTAAAATAAAAAATTCAACCATTTAGTTTAGAAATTTATTTCATAAATATTTTGAATCATTTAATATGTTAATATAAAAAATATTAAAACACTTACTATTTAGTGTTCATTTTTGCTGTGCCATCACATATAATGTATAATAAAGACTTAACAGAACGCTGGTGGAGAGGTTATGCAAGGTCTAAAAGTAGAATCTGAGAGATGAGAAAATGATCTAGCAGTTGCGTGCACAAGCACAGAGCGCAAAAGCTAGAAAAAGCAAGTGAAGTAAGTCCTGTATGGTCATTCAGGGCCAAACAAGCTGGAACTGAATGATTCATGTAACTTCAAGTGTGAGATGCTGGGGAGAGGATGTGAAATAGCCCAGGTCTAGGAGCAGAGCCCATTTCGTCTCTGAAAACACACGGTTTTAGAAAGCTGCCCCTGCAGAGCCCAACTGTTGAATTTGACACATCCGTCAAGAAAATGGGCAGAAATACCCTCCGCTCTGTCGGAAACGCCAACACAGCTGTCGTTCTTCTGGATAGAGCAAACCAACAGGGTTGAAGGTATGCTGCGGCTTTTCCTCGCCATTTTAGACCGAATCAATAATCAATATTTCCAATAATAACAGCAAAATGTGAATACAGTAAAGATCAGGCATGCTGTGTACTGGTTTATAATGGCCAGTTGGATGTCTGTGGGTGGATAAATAAAATCTGCGTGTGCGTGGGAGGAAAGGGCCGTACGATGCCAGCAGCGTTTTTTATAAGGGGGAAAATGAAGATCGGTGAGACCCTCTTAATGGTGTGCTTGAACGGGCCAGTCGGAGTTGCCATGACTCCTGTCTCTTGGGTTGCTATGACGGCAGCATCTTCACATCGAGCCCAGATCCACCTAATCATAGGTTTAATAGATGTGTCCTCACTGACACAAAGCTCTTCCATTTCCAAACCTGAACTATCATGTTCAGAGTTTATTTACATCAGCGTAATCTTGTGACTCCTTGCTCTTGCTACTGCAATTATATTAAAGCCCCCCTGCAGTCACTAATTGTATCCCTTAAGCATCTTTGACAATCAAAATGACATTTAACTGTTTTTCCAGTAAAAATTACTTCTTTAAAATAGCTTCAGTATGACTCTACACCCTTGCCTCATTAGATATATGTGAATATGCAAATTCGGCCCCACCTCCACCAAATTACAAAACACATGTCTAATTACCTAAAATCATGACGCTTAGAATGCTAAACAGCAATTTATTACAATTTTCACACAAGTTACATTTTTATAAAGTGTTTTTTTCATTACTTTTTCTGGATTCGATTTTAATAGTTTCATTAAATATTCATATTTAAAGCATCTCTTTATTATTATTAATTCATTAATTTTTTTTCCATAAATTGTTGTGTATTTACAATTTTCTGTTAAATTCTGGTAAATATTATTTAAATGTTTTAATAATCATTTGTAATATCTTTAGTAGTACTATAATGTCACAGTTTAACCAGACTTTTATTTTGACAGGTTGCTGTGAAGATATTTATGATGATTTACAAAGACTTTTATGACATGTTTTTCTCAAAAGAAACTGTAAAATGCTCATAAAGTGACTCTCAGAGCAGATTAGGTTTCTGTTAGTGTACTCATATATTGAGGCGAAATTAATCCTTGCGGCTCCTGATGACATATTGAGGGCTTGTGAAGCAAAATAATCAGTCTGCGCAAGAAACTGAACATTATTTACTTTACAGTTCAATAGTGGTAGAGTGATGCTGCTTCACAGATTTGTGTTTTTTAAAATAATTTGATTAAATAAAAATAATAATGCATGAAAATATTAACAATTAATAGTTGAATTTGTTCTGCCTGTTTTTAATGAAATAATTTACATATTTCACGTCAGCAGCTATTGGCATGCATGCACATATTGTAGCTCTTTTGTTGATTTGATAATTTCTATTGTCTTCATTTGTAAGTCACTTTGGATAAAAGCATCTGCTAAATGCTTCAATGTGTAGCAAAATTTTAGTTTTAGGCCCTGTGTGTAAACTATAACAATTGAAGTAAACCTCTCAGACGTGCATTACGAAATTTGGACACAATCTATTCAAGGCCAGTCTTCCTTCAGTGCAATAATCCGACCTGGTTAATCCGACTCTCCCATGGTTAGCACAGAGAGATTAAATTACTGCAGTCAAAGCGACCGGGCGACCCACCACAGCACGTACAAACACTGTGCAGGCCTGTGAGGATGCATAATATAAACATTGCATTGGTGCACCGTGTACTAGTTTGTTTGTTACAGCAGATGACACATAGGTTCATCTTGATAGGTCCAGAAGGCATTTAATAAACTAACAACCTGAAGCAAATCACTTGTGTGGTGAATTAAATCAAGCATGCATGAAGATGCAAGTGGCTGCAGACTGCAAAACGGTACTACCGTTTGCCATCAAACACGTGCATGACCACAACTGCTGCACAAGCACTGTATGCGGGGTAACAGAAACCACCATGTCCCTTTACGCATTAAACAAAAACCAAAGCATGAAATAACTCCACCCAAAACACGCTCAGGCCATCAAAAACACTGTTTTTGCACTGCATTGCCCATTTAGTAATGAAAAATAATGAAACCACCATCAGAACATTATTGCTCCTCTTGTGTAGATACAACAAAACATTTATGCATGGCAAGAAGACCTGTTGGAAAATCCAGTTTAAGGTGGCTGGTTGGTTCAAAACCAGTTTGGCCACCTTAAACTGGCAAGCAAGTCAACCAGCAAGTGATCATATCAGACCATTTTAAGGTTTTAGTTATTGTTCATAATTGATTATTTACTAGTTTTCAATTTACCAACTAAACAAGAGGAAACTATTTGGGTTACAAAGGAGCATGGTAACACTGTAAAATGTTCATTATTATGATACATAATCTTTGTTTCGATTTAACTTAATATTTTTGTTATCAAATGTATATAACTCTATTCAAAGTGTTCATGTTTAAAGAATGTTATGGAATTGTTATTATTAGCCAACAATGCTTTTAAAACAAACAAGAAGACTATATACTGATGCTGTTTAAAAGTCATCACAAACTAGGCTATGTCTTATTTTACAGAAGTCTCTTCTTAAACTAAAACCCATAAACCAGTCCAAGATGATTTAGGCTACTGGTTTTAAGTGGCTTTTAATTGGCCAAACTGGTGTTAAACTGAGGGAAACCAGCCAGTAAGTCCCCAAAACCTCTGTAAAACCAGTAATCCACACCAGCGCATCAGTTTAAGTTGGTTATTTCAGTAGAGGTCATTAACTGCAGTAACTACGATGAAACTATGGGTTACAGCCGCGTGTCAAAGCCAAAACAAAAGTTACTCACGTCCCGAGCACCTCCTTGAATTCAAACATCTCCTTGATATCATCGACCTGCTGCTTCCACGAGCAATCCCCGCCGGCCTCTCCGTTCTCCCGAGCCATGGCGGAAAAAAACGAGAGGACCGTAGATGGAGAAGTGAGCGCTGGAGATCCCCGGAGATTTTCCCCGCTTTCCCACGCTGCACTTCCTGCTCTCTGCTTGTCTGTCTTCCCTCGCCTTTCCCGGTTGTACCGTTACCGAATAACCCCGGTGAGGATCTCCCGCGTGCGCTCGTCTCCCTCAAGGAGCTTAAACGGTTTGACGTAAATAGTTCGGAGAGGCGCGCGCGTGCGTGTGTCACCTTTACGGAGTCTTAACGGCACCGGTGCGGGTTTATTCCACCCCGCGCGGCTGCTGAACGTTGATCCCGAGCGGACTGATGCGCTGCATCCGTTGTTATGGCAATGAGGAGAGTGAGTGAGTGAATGAGGAGGAGGAGGAAGATGCTCTGCTCCTCACCGCGCGACCTGACAAAGAGCAAATGCATGAGAAATATGGCAAGCCGTTTTAACATGCAACTAACACGCAACAGCTTTTTTACGTGCACTTATTAGTATTTTAATGAATAAATGTAACATCGTCACTTTCCCAGCTGTGATAAGTGAACATTTGTTACTTGAAATACATTCCAGTATTCCAATCCCTACTTTTACCTATTCCTGTTAAACTAGTACAGATTCTTTGCTTCTTAGCAGCAAGTAATAATTTAACAACAGACCTATGAACAAGTATTACAACATTACATTATTACAGTATTACAATACACTTAAGTTTAAATAGCTTACAGTCACTGTAGGACTACTTTCATTTTGCACCTCCAAATAGCCAATAGCAGGGCAAATAGCTCATATCAAAACGTCACTTAAGTTTCTATCTATCCGAGGGGCACTTATTTAAATTACTAGTAAGTGCAATCAAAAATATAAACAAAAACGAAAAAGCAACATACAAATACTTAAGAAATGAAAGATTCCTTCTTAGCAGCAAGTGATAATTAAGCAACCTGTACCTACCAACAAGTACAACATAAGTATACACTTAAGCGCAGCGGTCCATCTCTTCTAAAATGAAATGTCTCAACTGAAATGTTTCCGGGCTCAGAAACTTAGTAAGGACATTGTTAAAATAATCCATGTCACATCAGTGCTTTAACCATAATTTTATGAAGCTAGAGAATACATTCTGTGCACAAAGAAATCAAAAACAATTACTTTATTCAACGATTCTTCTCCTCCAAATCAAATATTCCACCATTATGGAGAGTAATATGATGCATGCACGTTTCTTTCCTCTGCATGTAAACAAGACTACGTCAGCAGCATCGTGCATATGTGTTGTTTAAATGCAGAGGTACTCCCTGATAATGGCAGAAGATGTTATTTGAGAAAAATTAATGTTGCATGAATGTTGTTGAATATTTCAGTTACATTGCTCTTTATGAAAGGTCAGAAAGCTCTCAGGTTTAACCAACAAAATATCTTAATGTGTGGTCTGAAGATAAACAAATTTCCTATTGGTTTATAATGCCATGTGGGTGAGTAATTTATGACAGAATTTTCATTTTTGGGTGAACTATCTCTTTAATACTTTTAATGTTAACTGTACCATTTCTTAGTTATCAGTATTCTGCAAGTGACAAGTAACTACTTCAAATAAAAAATAAAACTGACTTTGTGAATTTAATAGAGACTAGTCATAAGGAATAGTTAATAAAACTGCAAAGTATATTATTGTATTGTTTTCTAGTATTGTGTTCTAGCAACAACAAATAAATGTTAAAGTGGCTTGCCATATGAGAGAGGAGAGGAGAGGAGGAGGAGAGATGTGTGGCTGTGTGGATTGTTCGCATTGCACCAAAAGCATGCTCAGATCCAACTGAAAAAGACATGCATCTGTTCAGATCAATTATTTTAATAAAGTCTAAACTCTCAGGAATACCCTGTAGGAAGTTAAATAGTGGTTGTTTCAATACAGATTCACTATGGAACATGAAAGAATAACATAGTAGTCATTGTTAATAGTTACTGCATTTTAATGCAACAAAGTCAGTCAAAATAGGTAAAATCAAGGTAAAATAACAGTTTGGCTACATCTGGTGGTAACTATTAGCAGGCTAATGATGATAGTAGCACAAAAAACACCTTTAGAGCTGTTTGTGTGTATCAATAAAATCCTCTTAAAATGAATGTATTGTTATTAAACAACACATCAAGACTCAAATAACACAAATTAACGCAATTGTAAAGTAAAAATAATCACATTTACTTTGCGATCAGCATGTGACTTCTAAAGGAGGTGACTGGTCCCATTCACCTAATGTCCCTTAAATGTCTACATCCCACATAAAACAGCAACATTTAAGGATTAAAAAGCATATCTGAGAGCAGATTTTAATAGTAGGACTGAAACTTGCTTGACACGTGCCTGATGTGGATGTCAGATTGGCTGCAGGCCATTCACATTTATCAATACAGTCAACAGAGAAGACAAAATGTGTGTGTGTGTGTGTGTGTCATCAGTCAGCTCTGCTGTAGTCTACCGCTCATGAGTATTCCAGCTGCAAACCACTGCAGTTTCTCAGCTCTGGAAAATCTGTCCCTCCCTTTGCATTCTGTCTCTCTCTCTTGTCCTCTTTCTCCCTTTACCAGCTCTTGAGTCAGCAAATCTAAGCAGTTTGATCTGACAGTCAGGCACCACTAACCCCCACTGCTTGTTTCCCCCCACCCCAAGAAGATATTTCTCCTATGATTCCCGAGTCCACCCGAGTGCATTTGTGTTGTCAGTCATTAGGAAACATTCTCAAAAAATGCAACCAAGCAACCATGGGCAAAAACAAGTGCTGATGAAGACACCTTGGTGTGCAGGGTTCGCTGGTAGTTATTAATTTCTTGCTAGATGAATCTCACTTGTACTATTGCATACATTTGAGTTCAGATACACTAAAGTGAGACAACTTTTGGAGAGAAAGAATATTAAGTAACAATATTTACAATATGGTTTCACTGGATAACTTTAGTTAATGCATTAGTAACAATGAACACACTTCAAACAGCATTTACTAATTTAGGCCAATATTAATTTAGGATACTGTTTATTGTCAAACTCATGTTAGTTCATGATTGATTTACTAATGTTAATTTATACAACTTTGAGTGTTAAAAATGCATTAGTATGTGTAATTGAAGATTAATAAACAGCTATCTATTGTATCAACTTTACAAAATGTACAGAAACGTAAACACATTGTGTATTCTTGTGTTTGGATCAAGGAATTTTAAATCTTTTGACCAATTAATTTCCATATATATTTTAAAATAACTGATTACTAAGTAAGGATTTAAAACAATGTTTTATACAGGTTGCAATTACACAATTCTTGAGACTGAAGTATTTTAAAGCGTAAAAAAGTTGTGTAGTAAATGCCCTATGTATTTGCGGTTTTAAAACTTTATTGAATTCCATTTGTTTTGACGTCCTATGAATTAAAGTAAAATTTAAGAAAAAGTTGAAAAATATTCCTCCAATTACAGATTATTCCTGTCCACAAAGTTAAGTATTTGGCGCCCCCACGTGGATGCAAAAATCGGTGGAAAACAAATTTAGTAAACTCCATAAACTATTTGGTGATACTATATTTTAGGATGGTATAATTTACACATAAACATTTTTTTATTATTATTAAAACTTTATTACTTCATAACAGTTTTAAATCTATTGCACTTTTAATTCATGTGTTTGATCACTACTCCAGATAGAAAGCAAAGTAAATGTCTTCTGCAACAGAGAAGCTTGTATATTAGCTGAGCATTTGACAGGGGCTTTATTGGTAAGCACACATCCCATTATATACAGCAATGAATCTTTCTACAATTTCCTCAATTTAATATTAACCCTGAAGAAGCCAATCATAATCTTCCAAAGCAAAAATACAGGCAGGTCTATTCAGTTTACTGCAGGAGACAGTAGCAAACTACTAAGGTTCCTCCCCTTCTTCATCAGATTCCTCCTCTTCTTGCTGGCCTTTCTTCTGCAATTACAGAGACAGGAAATACATAAAAAAAATGTAAAATCAGAAATGCTGACCACAGTAAAAAATTTTATTAGTTTTAATTTGGAACATTTGGATTTACGGAACAGTTAACTTAAAAAAGAAAATAAAACAAAGCAGATTTAGAGAAATGATACCAAAAGATCCTCTGCGGTGAATGGGTGCCGTCAGAATGAGAGTCCAAACCGCTAATAAAAACATTACAATACAGCTGCAGTCTATGAGTTAGCATCTTGTGAAGTGAAAAGCTTTGTGTTTGTAAGATGTTTCAACTTGTTTAGACCACTGTTGATCATACATATTTTTTCCTAATTTAGACCATATGTCTTTCTTTACTGAAACAAGCAATTTTATGGATCGAGGACTTGATGTTTTTATCAGCTGTTTGGACTCTGGTGGCACCCATTCACACATTTTTTCAAATCTGTTTCAGTGAACACTGGAAGGTCTGACTGGTGAGTAATTCATTTTTGGATAAACTATTCCTTAAAGGTACTCACTTGGTTTATTGAATGCAGAACTAATGTATGTGTGTAAATATTCATAGTTTACATTTTAAAACAGGACTGACAACTGCGTTCTGTTTTTTCTACAGAGGTCCTTGTTTCTGTTGTTTTCATCCCCATCTCACTCACCAGCTTAAGAAAATCAATGAGCTTATAGGCATCTTCCCCTGTGGTCAGGTCCAGGAAGTCTCGTGGGATTCTGTAGGACAGACATGGGCTGGGCTGCACTGTCACTTCACTGGTGGTGTAACGGAATGCAGGTCTGTCCTAAATACAATAAAATACAAGACGTGAGGCATTAATAGCAAAACATTTGTCTTTTCAAATATAGGGAGAATATATTTGAACAGAGTATGATGTAAAATATGTATCAATTTAAAGTAAGAACTACCTGCAGTGTGGGGTCGTCTTGTGTTTGACTGGCTGTGAGATTTTTTCCAGATGTTAGCTCCTCCCACGTGAAAAGCAAAGAGTCTGTGACTTCACCAAACGGGTTGAAGTCAATCAACCACACGCGTCCCTTTAGAAAAACAATTTTTATATGCACATGCAATTGATAATGTGCACTTGTTAATGATTCAACTCAAACCTGTTTGCATTATTTAAATGGAATTCTAAAACCCTTCACACCTTTGGAGTAAAATAACACATTTGTATACAGTAAATGACACATTTAAATTACTTACTGAGCTGTCTGTGTAAACATCCAGGACAACTATAAAAAAAAGGAAGAAAGTACACTGTTAATGCACACGTATAAGCTTTTAAAAACAAATCAAATATTTTCTTCCTCTCCACATTGATACACTTACAGTCTTCGTCTGGGAACTGGTTTTGGATGTGATCTCCAAAGAATTCCAGTATACAGGAGGAGATGCTGGCCTCTTGTTTGCCGATGTGCTGGTAATGTTGTGTGTAATCTCTCTGACTGATCGCTAAAAAACAAGACTTGATCTCAGTATGTAGAAATTGTTTGAAATGTTATACTTTCATTACATATATCATATAATACATACATATATTCACACATCAGGCTAACAAATGCACAATTTTCATACCGATTACTTTGTTTTCTTTCACAAAGCAGCGGAATTCCGCTCCAGGGATAAGCTCGCTCCATTTTCTCAACACCAACTGCAAAAAATGAGTCCCACAGAGTTGTCACTATAATATAATATAATATACAGAGTAAAAAAAGTTGCAAAGTTTTGGGTCAGTAAGATTTTTTTCATTTTATACATTTTTTTTTTAATGAAAAGAAGTCTCTTATGCCCTTTTGCATTTTTTTTTAAATACAACAAAACTGTAATAATGTGAAATATTATTACAAGTTGAAATAACTCTACACTATTTATATACGTTTTAAATGCAATTTGTTCCTGTGGTGCAAAGCTGAATTTTCAGCAATCATCACTCAAATATTCCAATAGTCACATGATCATCCAGAAATCATTCGAATATGCTGATTTCCTGCTCAAGAAAAAAATCTTATCAATGTGGATACAGTTTTGCTGCTTAATATTGTTGATGGAAATAGGAATACATGTTCTCATGATTCTCTGATTAATTATATCATATTGTATTACAATACTGTTACATTATCTTGAGCATGTATGTTTAACTGTTTTACTGTGATTCTGTACCTCATAGTTTATGGTTGGGTCTGGAGAATCATCACTACAGTGGAGGAATCTGCCAAAGGAAATCCACAATTATCACCTCAACCAACCTGCTTTCTTTAACTTCTTGAGAAATAACGTCCCATCACATACAGCATGACAGGAACTGAGAATATTTTATATCAGCATTTGTGCAAGATACTTACGGCTGTGTGAGGTCATGCGTAATGAAATCTGAACTTTTGAAAAGGAGGAAGATGTCGCTAAGACTCTGACACTGTAAGGAACTGTTCAGAGCAATCCAGTTAGCATCCTGAGAGGAACAGAGAAGATGAAGGATAATGTGAGTATTATATGTTAATGTGAATAAAAAGGAATTGTAAGTAAAATCTTCTCACCCGAGGGGCACTCCAGTTGAGTTTTGGGAAGACGCACCCACCTAAAACGTTTATTGCTTCTTGCACCTTTATATTGAACTCTGGGAATTCTGGGGCCTGAAGAAGATTCAAACAATCTGCCTTAGTGCCTGCACAAGTGTATGACATCAGCTGTGCTTTGATTGGCTGAGAGGAATGAGACGTACCGTAACGGCTGTTGTAGTTTCATCATCAGTCCACTGGAAACCAAAAGTACGAGATCAGGAAAATTGTTTTTTAAGAGATATCTCAATGTATTTCACACAATCACACACATACCTGAATGTCCTCCTCATCTGAGTCACTGTTATTAATCTGTGTTTGTGAATTGTTGTTCTCACTACAAACAGAACAACCAGATATATTTTCAATAACCAGGCAAAAACAGAAAGACTAATTTATTAAATACAAAACTTTTCCCCAAATCTCACCTGCCAGAAACCACAAGTGTCCCGTCATCTAATAAATAATCAATTACATTTTGAGGTATAGGTAGAATCAAGCTGGAAAATGAGAAAATAAGCATTAATTACAACATCAATTGCATAACTATATATGCCATATACCATAGCAAATGTTATATTAAAATGTAAATCTTGTAGTGCATCATTTTCTTATATCACCCTATATATAATGTACTATAACAAAGCTTGATTTTTTTTTGGTTTAACTTGTATAGAAAGAGAACTGTATACAGTACAGTGATGTAATCATATTATAATGCTATTACTAACGCACGATTTTGTGGACTTCCTAAGTTTTCCCTATCAATATAAACGATCTGACTATACAGGTAACTCTCTTACCTCTTAATAGTGTGTTTCTTGAACAAAGGATACCAAACAGAAAACTGACAGTTTACTACCTGCTCTTTCTTCATGCTGCCTTAAACTTACACTGTTAATCTGCGCAACCTCAAAAACATTCCGGCGTTACTACAGTACCGATAACTACAGTTCCGGTTTATGACCGTGCTTTGTTTTGAAATTAACCTGGATTTTAATACTTCAAGGGACGTTTGGGTTCAATTATATTATTTTCCTTCAATGTTAGTGGACAGGTTGACAATGTAACACGTAAAACGACAACCCGATCCACTGCACGAGGGGAGGAACTGTTTTAGCGGCACACAAGTAGGCAGACACTTACTGAGCATGTGACTGCTTGGACTAACTAACTAAACTGGATAGATCACTTGTGACTTTTTTGACATACTTAACGATTTCTCAGGTACGTACTCCGTTGATTGAAACCACTTGGAATGATCATCCGTTATTTTCTTATGTATTTACTAACTGAAATAGACGGTGGTCATTATGAAAACATCATGCGCACTGTAACTTAATTTCAGTCGTACGTGCAGAATTTCTGTAGCTGCTCCAGAGCCTAAACATCACTGATCGCCTGCACAACATGAGCTGTCCGAAGAAAGCGACCACTGAACCTCATGTCATCAAAGAGGAGGTAAGAATCTGTCTTAAAGTGATAGCTCACAAATGCTGTCATCCTGTGCTCATCCTCATGTTGTTTCAAAGCAGTATAAGATTTTTTAATGGTGCATTTTTCCACCAGGCTGTCAGTTTGCCATTGCATTGCTAAATAAAATCATATGCAAAAGGTACAACATGAAGGATCATTTTTGTGCAAACTGTTCCTTTGAAATAATGTGATTCTCGTAATGTTGAAATAATGATGAATTAATGTTGTGCTTAAAATACAAACTTATGAACTTGTGGGTAATGTGTTCTTAGCTGATTGTGAGCGGAAAATGGGTGAAGCTTGAGAAGACCACATATGTGGATCCATCTGGAAGCACCAGGTATTGATTTGCGATTGTATTTAAATGATGACCTCTGAACTGAGTGGACATGATACCACTGATTGGAATGGTCTAGTTTATTGCTGCTTTCTATCAATCAACCTAAAGCATTGATTTTTGATTATATCACTTAAAGTTTCCTGAAATTATCCAGATGCATATTTTTGTGAAACTTTTGTCTCCACAGAACATGGGAAACAGCAAAGAGAACAACCCGAGTCGCCAACAGTGCTGCTGATGGTGTGCACGGTCTCATGCACTTTTATTTAAATCAATTTGTTTGCTTTAATGCTCTAAAATTAACTCTTATGTTTGGATTCATGTTAAGGTGTAGCAATCATAGCCCTTCTAAAGAGGACTCTACATAAAGACTGTGTTGTAATGGTGAAGCAGTTTCGACCACCCATGGCATGCAACACACTGGAGTTTCCTGCAGGTCTGATGATGATATAACATATAATATTAGCACAGCCCTGAAGAAAATCTGCCGATTTGCATGAATATTACTTAATTTTATGATGCTGAGTTAAAATTAAAAATCTATGAAAAAACTTTCACCTTGTACAGTTTTTCACCAGATAAGAATGGTTTTTGAATAAGAAGATTTTAGTATACAGTATATGAGCTTTAATTCACTTCTAACAATAAAAGAAGTGAAGTGTCAGTTTTAGTGATAAAAATGTATTATTTAACGTTTATAATTCAACTCAATCTGCAAAATGAAATCTTGTGAAAAATTAAATGAAAAAGAAACCGTTTCAGAGGAAGATGGGAATCATATATTTGTGCCAGTTTTCTGGACAGTGTGAAACATTTCCTTACAGGTGGTTGTCAAAAGTAAATATGGTACAAAATGGATTGTATTTTGTGAGAAAATGTGACATGCTTGAACAAAACATCATTTTTTGAATCAGCAAACCAACATTTGTAAGAAACAGGTTGCAAACATGATGCAGTGTACTGTATTTATTGATCACTCTCTGTGCATGAATATTTCAGGTCTGATAGATGACAACGAGACTGTTGAAACTGCTGCTTTGAGAGAGCTAAAGGAGGAAACGGGTTACAAAGGGGAGGTGGTGGGCGTCACTCCAGGTACAGCTGCTTTAATGTGTGTGTGCATACCTGACAAAACGTATATATATTTGAATGTCTCATTCCCATGTCTTTTAGTCACATGTTTAGACCCGGGCCTGTCTAACTGCACTACACCGATGGTGATGGTACATATCAATGGAGATGACCTTGAAAATATAAACCCCACTCAGCAGCTGGGTGAGTGAAGACGCATCAGGAGGCACTTTATTATAATTTTTTAGAGAATAATGTTGTCAATATTGTTTTAAATTAATGCCAAGCGAAACTTTCTTTTTCTTTTTTGTCCCCATTGTGCATGTGTCTAGGTGATGGAGGTATGTACGTGTTTTCAAAAAAAAATTAATGAAAAAAAGTACTTCTTTTTTCCTAAAAGCATGTTTGTCTCTTAGAATTTGTGGAAGTCATTCTTTTACCTCTGGATGAATTTCAGCACAAAATTGATGGTGGGTAATCTTTTTACTGAATTCTGTCTCATCGTATTTAATATGGTTTTTATTCAATATGTCAGGTTTTGCTTTGATGTTCCTTCTTGTTATTTCTATAGAGCTGCTGCAGAAAGAGAAAATAGTGGTGGACTCCAAGGTGTATATTTATGCAATGGGAATGTCGCAGGCCTTCTTTAAACCCAGAGAGTTGCCTGTGCTGAAGCCATGAGATGCACAGATTTCTCACCTGGAATACACTAAAGACAGACTGTCTACTATTACTTGACCTTACATGGCCTTAGTGTTTTACATTGTTTACCTGACCATTCCTAATAAACTAACTAAGTACTTAATTAAAAGGTATTTAGTGTTTGCACAGTTTTACGATTCATTATTAGATATATGAGTATATAGGAACTGACCAAACTAAAAGTGTAGGTCTATTCTGTTAATTTTTTGAGTATATCTTGTTTACTGTTGGCCTGTAATAACAAAATAAATCGATAAAATTATAAATAGAAGTAAAATATTTATAGTTCATACAGTAGGTGTCACACAGAGACAGGAAATGTACTTTGTATAATGATCAGAACTTGGAATAAAGCTTGTAAAACTGACTCAAGGGTATTTTTTATGTGCTGTAGCTATATATTCACATACGGCCAGTAGCAATTATTATATATCGGCCATCCAATTGTCTACAGCACTGCAATACGCAGGTAATTCTAGAACTTTACAGTTTATGCTGGAGGATGCATATGCAATGCTAAATTTGATAGTTGAATTATTTTGCGTTTCTTTGTTCTAGCTTGTTCCTACAGATCTGTACATGTGCACATATATAATAAGAGTGGAATCCAAATGAATTGCCTAACGCAACTCTAGATTTCTTTGAGTATTGGTGGAATGCACATCTTACAACTTGGCGCTGAGTGCTTGTATGTTTCTATACATTTATAATTTACCTTTAATGTAATGAATAAAGAAATCAATACACAATTGATTATATTTAATGCATTTTTATTTTTGTAAAATATAGTAATAACTAATAATTATTTTAGATCAAAATTTCACTTTTATACGTCTATAAAAGCATTTTTGAATCTTTAATAACACACCTGAGGGAGAAACGATATTTTTTTGACAAATTAAGTTAAAAGGTTGTTGCGATAGGCCAGACCTGAAACCTGAATGTAATAAAGAGTAAAATCTATTGTTTGTTATTTTTTATTTCAACTAAAGCTTTAGTTTTTTTTGTAGAACTGTACAACTCAGCTTTATCTTAAACGTTACTATTTTGTTATGGACAGGCACGAAGTTTTCCCGGAAAAGTGACGTAGTTCCGGGGTCCTGAATATTAAACATTTTTCGCGCCAACGTTGTAACAACAGCTTTCACGTCTGATCCAGCACAGAGATATTTAATCGCTTTTATTTAAAAACATAGCGATCGAAATCAAAATGACAGGTAAGCTCAACGCATATCAATACAAACGCTGGGCTAGTTTATTATTTTTAGTTTGTTATTAAACTTCTGTTGAGCGGTCGTTGAGGAAAACAAGCTCCTACAGTTCCTGTTGAAGCAAGACGTTTAAATCTCTGTTACCGAGCAAAATATAATGTCTCATCTTACAGTATCATTAAATACTACATAATGTATGGCATGATATAATAATTTTAATACATTGCTAAGTTTTACCAGTGCTGATTTCGTTGTCAACAAGTTGTATTCTGTTGCTATACACTTTTGAGAATATTTTATATTCCTGATCATATT
This sequence comes from Enteromius fasciolatus, assembly GCA_032361145.1. Lineage (NCBI taxonomy): Eukaryota > Metazoa > Chordata > Actinopteri > Cypriniformes > Cyprinidae > Enteromius > Enteromius fasciolatus. The sequence goes on along the minus strand of JAUMHR010000047.1, from coordinate 3,885,729 downwards.
CGAACCTATGTATGTGTATTTATATGGTGTTATTCCTACTAAATGATGTATGTTGTAACCATACCGTAATAGTTTTATGTGAGCATATATTGTTATGCTATGTAGAATTAGTGATATTGTGCTTAATGAATCTGCCTTCATGTGTCTGACATCAGAGGAGGAGAATCTGGACATGTTTCTGTCTTTGTTTGCGGAGAGTGAGAGCCAGGAACAGGAGACTACTGCTGCTGGAGAGGGCAGTGACAATCTAGATGACCTCTTTGATGATGATGATGATGGTGATCCCTATATTGAGCCGGAAGAGGAAGACGTGGCACCTGAGAAATCCAGCTCAGCTGAAGGGGACAGTGACTTAAATGAGTCAAATGAAGATCTGCAGGGTAAAGCTCTGTAGTTAAATGTGCATATGTTGCAAATGTATGTACAGCCAGGTTATGAATGTGTTGCTGTGTGGTGATCCTGAGTCTGTTTGCCTTCCAGCTCAGCTGAAATTAATGCAGCTGAAGATGCAAAAACTACAGCAGCAGCTGGAGGCCTCACAGAAAGCCACACGGCCTGAAAACAAACCCTCCGTCCAGAGACAGACAAGCACTAAATCCTTAACAGCACCTCAGGGGGTTTTAAAATCTCCCCCACCAACAAGACTGGACACCAATGGCTCTCCTCCATCAGACGTCACAGCAAAGCTAAAAAAAAACAAGCAGAGGACGGCCCACCAACCCAAAACAGGTGCATGTTACAGTAATGCTTTTCGCTTTCAAATAGTGTTTGAAATCTAAAAGTCATAAACTCTTAATGAAATGATCTCTTTTGTAAACAAGCTGCCGCAGAAAAGCAGATTCCTATTCGCCAGAGTATGAACAACTGCCAGTCTCAGCCAATAAGAGACAGTGCAAAAGTAAACAGCACTTTGAAGTCACCGCCCCCTCCCAAGACTCCTCCCACTGTGCGGCAGGCCACGCCCTGTTCATCTGTCAGTCAACCGGTTGCCGTGGAGAAGTTCTCAGGTCTCAGACTCAGGTCAGTGGGCTTTTGGAAATTATTAATATTCCTCTAATTGGTTCAATTGCATGAAAAGTAAATGTACGTTTTGAATTTCAGTTATTCTAATATGCTTATTTCATGTTCAAGAAACATTTCTCATTATTATTGGTATTGAAAATAATAGTTTTGTGGGAATACTGATACGCTACCATTCTAAAGTTTGGGGTAAATAAAAAAAAAGTTATAAAAATGGATGAAACTTTTTCAAATATGCATCAAATTGATCAAAAGTGACTTTAAAGATATTTGTAATGTTACAAAACGTGTCTGTTTCCAGTAAAAGCTATATTTTCAACTTTCTATTGAAAGGTTTCTGAAAATACGTTTGCATAAAAATAAGTTTTAAATGTTAGTAGCAAGTATTGTGCTTAATACTTAAGTGCCAATAATAATTAAAAAGCACATATGACACTGACAACTGAAGTAATGATGCTGAAAATTCAGCAAAATTCTGAATATTTTTTTATAATATATTAAAATAGTTGTAATAAAATTGCACAATTTATTGTTTTACTGTATTTGTCATCAAATGAATCCAGTCATGATGAGCATAAGAGAAAAAACACCGTAAATCACCGCCGTTTCACCAGTAGTGTAAATATATATTTGAGATTTATTTCTCTTACTATTAAAAAATAAATAAATAAATAAAATGCAATGTGTGTTATTTCCCTGTAGGAATCCACGTCTGTCTTCCATAGACATTGAGCAAAAAATGTCCAGCCGCAGACTCATCAAACTCTCTCAGTTGCCTGATCGACTGGCCAGGGACAATTTAGAGGACAGCGACTGGGTCACTTTTGCAGTGCTGATAAATAAAATCACCCCACAGAGCAAAAACAATGTAAGGGACCATGATTTCTGAGATCTGATATTCTGTATATGAAATATTGTGTGTTTATTGCTTGTTCTTTTTTTCAGGGGAAAACCTTCAGCATTTGGAAGCTGAATGATCTTCATAATCTGGAAGTGAATGTGTCTCTCTTCCTTTTCGGGGCTGTTCACACAGATCTGTGGAAGACTGACACTGGGACAGTGATTGGCATCCTCAATCCCAATCCAATGAAGAACAAGGATGGTTCCAATGAGGTTTGTCTTATAATAATTGACTTTAAAAATACATTACATCAAAATTGGCTTTTACTTTTGTTAAATCCTGATCTTATTGTAAAAGATTCAACTGTGCAACTTGTGAATTGTTGTTTCAACCTCTCAGATATCCTTCCTTTTCGGCTTATGTCAGCAAGTCTTATTTAATGTGTTGCCTCTCCAACAAATCATATACATTTATACTGTAATATAAAATAAGAATACCAGAGTTGTTATTGCAAATAGATTAAAAAATAAAATAATGCTGAAATAAAATCTAAATATTAAAGATTTTTTTATTAAGATTATTTTTTTTATTTTGTTGTTGTAATAAAAATTAAAGTTGATATTCTAAAATAACTATAATTAAAATAAATTCAATTAAATAAAGCTAAATATAAATATCCTTAAAAACTAATTTAAATTTGAGGAAAAAATGACTTAATTTAAATAAAAATATAAAAATAAAAGCCAGATGTTAATAAACTCTTATGAAGTATAAACAATGCTAAAATAAAAATATTGTACATAACCTCTTTTAAAATCCAAGTTATAAAAAAAGAAACAGGTTGAGAACAGCTTTGATTGAGTTTGATTTCCCCAGGTCTGTCTGACAGTGGATCACCCACAGAAGGTCCTTATAGTGGGAGAAGCCATGGACTTCGGCACTTGCAAGGCTAAAAAGAAGAACGGAGACTCTTGCAGTCAGCTCGTCAACTTGGTGAGTCTCCAAACACGTGCACACATCATGTTTTACTGCTGGAATTCACAATCAGCCTATTCATTATTACAGTTTGCTTTAACAGTATGAATGCCAGTACTGCCAGTATCATGTTAAAGCCCAGTACAAGAAAATGAGCTCAAAGAGATCGGAGCTTCAGTCCAGCTTCACAGGCTCCGTCCCTGGCAAAGGAAGGGGGCGGGGCAGTTTGAAGGAGCGCCTGTGCCAGTCTGATTTCCACTACGGGGGCATGTCCTCGCTCGCCTGTGCACCCTCAGTGTGAGTTTACTGCCTTATTATATGACCGTCACCTCCCTCTAAATCCACCCAGACCCTAAAAATATTGCATGAACCATTTATTTTGACAGGTCTGCACCACAGCCAAAGAAACAACCCACTATACAGTCTGTTTTGGCGTCCATCCCAACTAAGAAACTTGGTAAACTTGTTTTTTTGGGGGGGGTTTTCCCGAATGCAAATTTTATTCTGGTGTTCATGTTTTCTAATCAATTCTTATTTCATGTAGTTCTGAACACAGGTGATGTGTCAGGCTGTTCAGATGACTTCAAAGGCCTGATGTCTATGCCAACGCCTGGAGCGCTTAATATTAAGAAGCACTTAGGTCAAGCCAAGAATAAGGGTAATGAAAGGGATAATTTACTCGCCCTTATGTTGTTCCAAACCTGTAACATAACTTCAAATCTCATTTACGCTTGTGCGTATTCAAACCATAGACCATCACGCTAGATTTGTCATCAAACACTGTTGGTTTTCACGTGTTTTATGTCATTTGAGTGCTATTGGTTGCACTTCTATTAACTGTGAATGTTCACTGATGCTGCAGTACTGTTTTGGGCCAGCAGATGTCTGAATGCCACACCACAATTGTTATGCAAAGAAATAAACCAAAAGCAATCGCATTTGTCACTGGAATATATAAGCAGGGTTTCTGTGGGTCTTACACAAATTAAGGCATAAAAAGGTGTCAAATTAGAGCAGAAAGTCTTGCATTTGAAACATCATGGCATAAAATATAGGTAAAATCTTTTCGACAAAAAACAATGCAAGACGACTTATTTTGTCATTTTTCTTTTCAAGTAAATATTTGAACATTTCCACTGGAAAGCAGTGCAATAGTTTTCTGCATGGACTCTTAACTTGAAATCTATCTTCATTAAACCAACAGAAACCCTGTGCATGACCCTGGTGCATACTAATGTAATTTCCAACTTGCCTTTATTTAATTTAGCTGTTGCAGGGTCTTCAGTTCAGTCTATATCTGCGTCTGATCTTCTCAAGCAGCAGAAAGAACAGCACCAGCAGAGAATGCTGGCTCGAAAGAAGAGGGCAGAAGAGATTCAAAAGAGGTGAGAGTTAATGTTGTGCGACTCATTGTATTTTCTTTGCATTACATTTGGAAGCTGATACATTGTTTAATGTTTCAGTGTTGAGTGTTCAGTCTCAAATCGTTTATGCTTATGATCAAGACCTTTAACCTGTCCCTGTAGTATATGTACTATAAAAATGAGCTCTTCTCTACCCAGGGTGCTCCAGAATAGTGCTCCCTCCAAGCCGAATGTAAGCAGGGGTCCCTTGCTCTCCCCGAAAGCAGCCTTGAAGGTTCCTAAAGGGTCTCCTGGCCTCAAGTCCTGTCTCTCAGGCCCTCCTGTGCCCACATTGGGCCGAGGCTTTTCAGAAGGAGAGGACATCCTTCTTGATCTGTCTCCACCTTCATCAAAGGGCCTCTCAGCCGCAAAGGTACAGTTTTGGGAAATTTGTTAGAATATTTTCAATACCGGAATATTTTGTTGTTGTGATCTCTTTTTATTAATTTTTTTTTATTGGAATTTCATGTGAAGTTAAAAAAAAAATGTTAACAAAAAGTAAAAACGTTTTATTAAACTATTTACTGAATTAAAAACACCTTAAATTAAACAATGCTAACATTAATTTTTTTAAATTAATAGTTAAAAAGCAAATTTAAACATTTGTACTTTTAAAAAAAATATGAATAATTTTTTATCAATGTTCACATATAATATTATTATTATTATTATTATTATTATTTTATTTTTTCAAACATGACCATAAGAATACACTATGCTGTAATTGTATGTCCCCGCTGGGTGCCCACTCTGGATCTAATCGATGCTGTCAGGAAGAATTCCAACATAATACAATTATTTATAATATCTATTGTTTATTTTTGCTTAGTTGGCAGCAGTGAGAAGACTCCAAGCTAAAGGCTCTGTCATCGTTAAAGACGACCCGAATGCTGTAAAACGCAAGCGAGCCCGCAGCGATGACATCACAGATCGAGTTGAGCGAAATCTCTCCACACCTAAAGGTACAGACATATCAGTTTAATGATTGACTGTTGGCTTGTTTGTTTTCTCCGTGGCACTTTTTTTGCTAATAACCCATCTGCAGTATCAGATGAAAATGCAACCGGTGAGGAGGAGGAGCCAGCTCAGAAAAAGAGGCGGGAACAGCTAGAGTACATCCAATCGGAGGAGTTTCAGCGCATCCTTAACGCCAAGTCCTCAAACTCGTGGATGATGGGAGAGGTGTGTATTTTGGTTGAACATCAGTCCGTGTGTGTTTTGATATGAATGTTGGTGCTTTTATACATGATGATGTCACAGCTTGCGGTTGTTTTGAAAGCGTTCAGCGTGATCTGTCCAGATGGTTTTATTTGATTTGGATTCTGTAGTGTTTCTTTTGCCACATGCAATATGAAATGATGAAAGTTGTGGCTTATTGGAGTGCATGTTTGACAAAATATCTTGCGTCTAGATTGAGGAGCGGGCCATGCAGGAATATTTTGAGCCGCTGGTGCAAAAAGAGAAGATGGAGGATAAGATGAAGAGCATCAGGGAGATGAAGTGTCGAGCTGTCACCTGCAAAACCGTAAGTCAACAAATTTTCAGCTGAAGAGACTCAGCATCTGTCCTTTATGCTGAGTAATCCAGTTTGTCCAGTGCAAAACGGGGGAGGAAAAGCACCGGATGCGTTTTGAAATTCAAGTGGTCCACTTGAAAATCGCTACAGTGTCTCTCATTCAGGTCTTCACAAAAACAGAGCCAAACATCATTAGTAGCTAATCAGTATTTATTCACAGCAGGTCATAATGACAGCAGTTTTAAACATGATTTGTGACATAATTAGACAATTATGTGGTTTTGGGTTGATTACACCTGTAAATCACGGCCTGTTTATGCGGATTAGTTTATGAGCACCTCTCGCCCGCAGTGTAAATACACCCACTTTAAACCAGCGGACCGCTGTGTAGAAGAGAAACACGACTACCATTGGCATGATGCCGTCAAACGCTTCTTCAAATGCCCCTGCGGTCAGAGAAAGATCTGCCTGGCACGGATGCCACATGGAGCCTGCAGGTGAGGGGACATGCCCCTACATTTATTATTTATGTGTTACGTTTTTTTGTAGCATGCTGAGAGTTTAATACTTAACTGTTAGATGTATATTTGTTATTGCATGTTGTAATAAAACAATTCACTTTCCATTTTAGCCATTGTGGCCTTTTTAAGTGGGAGAGAGATGGCATGTTAAAGGTACAGTTGAATTATTTTTTATTAGTTTTATTGTGGCTCCTTGATTTTGATTGCTTGACACAACTGAATTAATTAAATGTTCTAAAACTCCACAGCTATGCTGTATTATATTAGTGTCATGTGCTGTTATAGTACTTTTATTATTTTGTGTTGGCCTTTTTATGTGAATTTTTTTTTTTTTTTTTTTTTAAGTATACCTTAGTTAGTTTTTCAAAAATCTTAGTTGCTTTTTTTTATCACAGCTGGAGTAGTTTAAGTACTTATTTACATCTTTTTTAGAAATGCTTTACAGTAGAAACAACTTTTATTTTGGATGTGATTAATCATTTGTCAGCACAAATACATTATTTATATATATATATGTACATGCATATATAAGTGCTGTCAAACAGTTACTCTTAAACTTGTTGATTATACTGATTGGAGTTGATTAGGAAAGCCACACACCTGTCTATATAAGACCTTACAGCTCACAATGCATGTCAGAGCAAAGGTTACCAAAACATTTCTGCTGCACTTTGGTGATGGCAGGTTTCCATGTGTTATATAAAATACACATTATTTATATATATATATATATATATACACATACACATAATAAATAAACAGTTCACAAATATATATTATGTAAACAAAAACTTTTATTTTGGATGTGATTGATTGCAATTAATCAAAATAAAAAAAATATATATATAGATTATGTATTTCAAAGGTAACTTGCTTCAGTTTTGACCTGTCTCTCATTTTTTCAGGAGAAAAAGGGACCCAAAATAGGAGGGGAGCTACTGTTGCCACGCGGAGAGGAACAGGCCAAATTCCTCAACAGTTTAAAGTAGAGTCAGCTGTCCCGTGGGCGGCCTGAGCCCAGTCTAACACAGAAGAGGAAACTTCAGTGTCTTCACAATCAGAAAGTGAGAGTGAAGGGCCATCAGCATTACATTTGTGCTGGCCAATGTTAAACGTTCCCTCAATGTTTGTGTGTTGTCTATTTATGTTGTTTTAAGAAACCATCAAGCCTTTTTAAATGTAAATATTCTTTGTCATTATTTTAATTGTGAACTTTTATATCAACCATGTCCAGCACACCTGAATTAAACAATACTGAGTGAACTTGCCATGTCCTCATATTGATTTGACTGGTGAGACATGTTAGATCTTGTTCTTCTCCCAGCATGCAGTGATATTTTAAACTTCTTTAAGCAGTAGGAGGGGCAGGAAGCAGTTCTCCTGTCAGTCAGGTGCATGTGAGATTCAGTTAGCGGCACAGAGGCTCAGCAAGGTCGATAAATCTTTCTTTCTCCCTTATTTTCCCATCTGTCTAAGCTCTCAGCGCAGGAATGTCACGGCGCTGCCAGCAAATACTGCCTTGGAATTATTATCCCGTCTGTAGGAGCACAAACCTAGGCTTTTTTATTATATATGCACCGTATTTATGAGTTTACAAGATGTTGGGATATAGGCAAAAGGTCTTTAGCATTTTTTCTTTTATTGGCTTTCTCTTTTCCCTTTTTTCTTTTTTTAATTCTGGTGGGTATGTTTTATATAGAATCCTCACTGATGTGGAAAATCAAAGAAGCTTAGTCACACAAGAGCGCAGATCGAAGGTTATTAAAAAGAGAGTTCAGATGACAGCTGAAAGTAGTTACTGAAGACGGAAATTAGGAGCGGCTCTTGGAAAACCGCTTAAAATCACAAACTAATTCTGAATGTTTTGATGAAGAGTTCCATAATAGAATTAAGATAAGCAGTTAGAACAGTCACATTCCAATCCAAACACACAAACCCTTTTATTATACATGTATTAAAAGCTTTTAATCTAGTGCTTAAATGTTTTGAATAATTATATTATGTCATGTTTCCCTCAAACGATGGTTATCCACTTTCTGAGGCTCTGCACATGCTCATGTGTGCTCAGACGTAGCGGCGGTGGTGTGGGTATCTAGGGTATTGCCCATCATAGTGGAATTCTCTCCACTGCTCGTTCTTCTCTCTGGTCCTCTCGTACTGTTCTGTTGATATAAAGACAGACAGCAGCTGCAACTAGATCCGTAACCCTTTTTTTAAAGAAACGGCTCACTCAAAAATGACAAATTGCTGAAAATTCACTCTCTTTCAGGCCAGTCAATATTTAAATGAGTTTGTTTCTTTATCAGAATTAATTTGGAGAAGTGCCGCATTACATTACATTACAATGAGTGAATGGGTGCCGTCAGAATGAGAGTCCAAACAACTGATAAAAGCATCACATCAATCAAAAGCATCAATCCAGTTAACTCCAGTCTATCAATTAACATCTTGTGAAACAGAAAGCACATTTGTTTTTAACTTCTAGCTGTTGTTTCTGGCTGAGATATGAGTCAGTGAGATTAGAGAAAAAAACTACTTTGTCTAGATCTCCTGCATAGCTAAGCAGTTCAAAAAATGTTGGTGGACTTTCATGTGGGAGGACATTGTGTGTTTTAATAACACCAAAAAGGCTGTTACAAAGGGATTGGCAGCTTATCATTTCACAAGACGTTACCTGTAAGTTGTGTGGATTTGTATAGTGATGTTTTATGCAGCTGTTTGGACCCTAATTCTGACTGGACCCATTCACAAGTATGTGCTCAAGTGAAGCTGATTTTCTCCAAATCTGTTTCGGTGAAGAAACACTCATCTACATTTTGGATTTAATTTTTGGGTGTACTAAAATATATTTAGTTATATATTTGTTGCTTCCATTTATGATTATCATCAAAAAGGAATTTTGTGCTCCGAATTCTAATTTTCAAATTTAAATTCAAACTATTGCGCCAAATTGCACCTTTACGCCAAATCAGTTTAGCAATTTAATGTCAGCAGTCTAGTGCACTGGATCATGTGGGTGTTAAGAGTCTCAGAGGCACTGCTGTCATCAGCCTCTTATTAGTCCAGCAGTCCTGTCTGTGAACTGTATCCTGTGAGGGTTTGATCAGCGTGTTTCTCTTTTCTGGGAGCCAAGAAAATCAAACAGAGAGATCAATCTCACCATCACGCTCCTCCTCTAAGTAGTTCTCGTATTCTGTGTTTTGTTCCTCTAAATGCTCTCTCCTTCGCTCGTTTGCAGACATCTTCACCCTCTGCTCCGCTAAAAGTTAGTGGACAAACAGCGTACAATTTAGTGTGCAATAATTAGATGGCGTTTAAAAATGCTACATTTTCTCTTACCCTCACCAATACTGAAATTGTAAAATATTACTGCAATTAAAAATAAGTGTTTTGTTTTAATAAAAAAAATAAAGGGAACACTAAAATAACACATCCTAGATCTGAATGGATTAAATACTTTGTTCTTTACATAGTTGAGTGTGCTGACAACAAAATCACACACAAATTATCAATGGAAATTAAATTTATTAACCCATGGAGGTCTGGATTTGGAGTCACACTCAAAATTGAAGTGCAAAAACACACTACAAGCTAATCCAACTTTGATGTAATTTTCTTAAAACAAGTCAAAGTGAGGCTCAGTAGTGTGTGTGGCCTCCACGTGCCTGTAAGACCTGTATGGCAGTCAGGCGAGCACACTCCAAAGACATGCCACCCCACACCATTACTGACCCACTGCCGAACCGGTCATGCTGGAGGATATTGCAGGCAGCAGAAAGTTCTCCACGGCGTCTCCATACTCTATCACGTCTGTCATGTGTGCTCAGTGTGAACCTGCTTTCATCTGTGAAGAGCACAGGGCGCCAGTGGCCAATCTTGGTGTTTTCTGGCAAATGCCAAATGTCCACAAAAGCACAACCCCCACCTGTGGGCATCGGGCCCTTATACCACCCTCATGGAGTCCGTTTCTGACCGTTTGAGCAGACACATGCACATTTGCCTGCTGGAGGTCATTTTGCAGGGCTCTGGCAGTGTTCCTCCTGTTCCTCCTTGCACAAAGGTGAAGGTAGCGGTCATGCTGCTGGGTTGTTGCCCTCCACGTCTCCTGATGTACTGTCCTGTCTCCTGGTAGCACCTCCATACTCTGGACACTACGCTGACAGACACAGCAAACCTTCTTGCCACAGCTCACATTGATGTGCCATCCTGGATGAGCTGC
>JAUMHR010000047.1:3842667-3857938 GCA_032361145.1 Enteromius fasciolatus | reverse complement strand
TAGCTGGGGTTTGCTGAATGGAAGGCTCACCCTGTGGAGTATAAAGCATCTCCAGTCAATTCAGAAGCAACCTGAAATGTTTCAAGTCTTTCTTTTTATTTTCTTACCTTGAAGAAGTATTGTTTGACCATGAAGTCTGCAAAACTTTTGTAGCTCAAGTATCTGCCTTTCATGAAGTTCTTGATGTCATCGGGCAGACTTACTTTGGCACTCATTCTCTTCAACATCTTGGTTACTTTCAGTACATAGCCCATGTCTTGGATGGTGAAGTTGACGTATCGCTCCGCCTGCAGACTGCCGTTCTCCATTTGTCTGAGGAAGTCCAACTCAACTGTCTTACTGGCGATGTCTTTATTCTTCTCCCATAGATATTCATACACATCCTCCTCTGCCAAACTGTAACTACAACAGAAACCATGTCAATTATAATTCAAACAATATCTCAGATATGCTCAGATTTTCACTGAAGAGAAGCAGAACAACTTTACAATACAATCAGATATTCAAATGTAGAAAAACTTCTGGAATCATGTAAATGGCTCATTAGGATTTACCTGAGGCCTAAGAAACAAAGACACAGGAGGGTGGAGGTCTTCATGTTTCTTGGATCTTGTGATGAACTTGTCTTCAGCTCTTATCTGTAATCCTGACTGTTATTACTACATTGAACTGGTCCTTTTATAGTTGAGGTTTATTAGCTAATGCAGTATTGCTGCAAGGGATGCTGACGGTATCATCATGCATTTCTGCTCATCATTTTGAATCTTACAAACTTCCTTACCATCCTTACCACTTCCTTCCTTAAGTTCCTGTTTATCTAATCTAATCAATCAATCTATCTATCTATCTATCTATCAACATGTCTATCTATCTTTCTTCTATTGTTTTGTATTTCTGAATAATATAATCTTAAATACTAAAATGCCTTTAAATAACATTTAATACTTTAATTATTTTCTCATTATTTCAACAGGTTTAACTTGTATTTGATAATGTGTTTTGCATTTTCCTGCTTTCTTTTGAGATTTAATGTTGCAACAAGCTTTGTTTTATTTTTTAAAAATATGTCATATGACATTTCACGATGTTTCACATTTTTAATAATGTTTTCATGAAGAATGGTCTATGTTTTATCAATATTAATACAATTTTAAATACAATATAAATACTATTTATATAATATTTATTACAATAACTTGTCTTATTATCTGTTATGTTTGTATTTATGTTTTCCTGCATGCCTTTTAATACCTCGGAGTCAGATGTGGTTTTCTGACATAAACTGAAAGTGTGAGTGAACTCACATTCAGCATTTTTAGTTAGATTGATGTACTGGATGTGGTAAAGAGCTTTTGTAAGATATTACAGAATGAGTTCTTCTTTGTCTTTCTACTTCTTTTCTTTTAATTCCTGTAAGTATTGAGCAATCTCATCATTATATTAAATGCAAATGACTTACGGTAAAATATTATTATTTTTTTATCAGAGTGTGATTGTGAACACATTTTGTGCCATTTTTGGGGTGTTTGTCACGTATACATTGTGAATAATAAAATAGCAGTATATCAGTTGCAACGTTAATTTTTTATTGATTGCATCTGTTTGAATTTCAATAACTCAAATTATGAAGGAAATGACCAAATAATTTCTTAGAATGACAATATATTTTTTTTATATTCACCTTTTTGCATCTAATTTTGCATATAATTTCAGAATAAAAGTACTAATTTCTTTTAAACAAAAGTACTGACCCCATGGCTTTGAACATTTTTTTTTTTTTTTACAAAAGATACCAATGTTTCAACAGATAGTTATAATTACTAAGATACTGGACTTGTCGAAATTTCACTTTGTTCCATATATAGGGTGCTGAATATGAATCATAGTTTCATGACGATTATTGATTATGCAATGACTTGTTGAGCATTTTATTGGAAACCAGGACTAGTTTTTACGAAAAGAAATTTCCATGAGGCTTATATCTTAGCAACTATATGGTACAGTATGAGGCAGAAGTTTAATTACACAATTGAACTTAATTCTCAGAAGTTTCCCAGCTTTCTCCAGTAGCTTACGTATCGGGTGACATTGTGTTACATTTTTTTCAATGACAGAAATGATTTACCACAATTACTTATAAGCATATACAGAAATTAACAGAATTACCAGAAACTGTCCTTCAAATTATTTACAGACCCCAGTCTCCTCTAAATGAACAATCTTATATAGACTATTGCTTTAAATATAGTTTATTAAACGCATTTCGGGAGGAGGGTTTGAGGGCAGTTATATAAGATCTCCTCCTCCCTAATCATCCAATAATTCTATTATCCTATCAGAATCCTACCCAGGATTAGGAACAGGCTGTCCGCCTCCTCTCTCTCCCGAGCCCTTAGGGCTGTCCACGCTATAGGGCTCGGCAGCCCTCCTAATCCTGAGTCTCCTCCCTTAGCAGCACGCCAAACTAGCTTTGTTATTTCATGCCGTCTAGCTCGAACTCATGAAAGAAGCCATTATGTCAAGACAGAGGAATAGGTATACAGTCTGTTAGAAGAGACTGTTTTTCATTAACAATAAACCCCAAAGTAAACGTGCAAATCTTAATTAGGCTACATTCATATTATGTGAAGATCATGTTTCATGAAAATATTTAGTGATTACTTTGATTTTTTTGTTATTATTGAAAACCTAATTTTTGATTAGCAATATGATTCGTAAAACATATTAATATTGTGCGGTCCTTATTTTGGGGTCTAACAAAATGTAATTGTAAATGTTTTTTTTTTAAACCAATGTAATTTTATTTTGTTTATTAATGTTTTTACTTCACATTTGTGTAGGTTTTGGAGAACTTGTCATAGTATTTCAAATTTATTTACATTTATTTTAAATTGTTTTTAAATAGGTAAAACAGCTGTTTATGTAAAATTCACTTTATAAAACTTTTTTAGCACTCTTGTTCAGGTTTGCAGGTAACATTCTAATCATAATCTAATATTATTGAAAGAAAATTTATTTTCAGTACAAAAACTTTGACAAATAATAATTTTATGGTTATAATTGTGATTTCATGATGTAGATATGAGTCCAACTAAAAAACTTTTTGAAAAATATAATATTATTATTAAAACAATTTATTCGTTTAACAGTCATTCTTGAGACATGGGGCAAAACAGGTCCAGCAAGCGTAACTGCTATTAAATATTTAAAATTTTAAATGTTATGATGATAATAGAATGATAATAGGATTAATAATAGAATGTATTTAACACAATTATCCTCTTCATTTTTATTTTCTCATTATTATACCATATCTATGACTCTCATTGTCTCAACATCTAAAATCATTCATATGCTTTAAAATTAATTTTTAAAAAATTATTTATGATGAAAAAGACCTTGTTTAATGAAAAGTACCACTTAATAATATCTTGTATCAAAGCATGGTTGTTTTTAGTGGCACATGCCTGTTTCAAAGTTGTGTCTCACTTTTTGTCAACACTGTCAGATGTTCGTTAAAATCAGTTTTTATTAAAAGTGGTAATAAAATCAGGTAATATCAGGGGCAGCTGTCACTCTAAAGGACCCCCTTGCCAAAGAGTACATCAATGTCAGACAGGCTCGGCTCAGTTTTATAGTTTTAGAATATTTTAAAACCCTAATGTTTATACTTTCTGGCCTGGTTTCACAAACGGGGCTTAGCTTAAGCCAGGACTAGGCATTAGTTAAATTAAGATATTTAAGCAACTTGTACAAAAATGCCTTATAAGAAAGAAATACAGGTGTGCACCTTAACACAGAACAATGACACTGATATGTTTTAAGATATGTCAGAGCAAGATATGTACATCTGAAACAGCTCAAACATGCAATTTAGTCTGGGACTAGCTTAAACCTTGTCTGTGAAACTGGGGGTCTGTGTCACAACCATGATATGTCAACACTATCTTCCAACTTCTGAGGAAATTGTTTGAAATATTTAGATCATTTTATTCTGCTGAAGCAGGTTTCTTTATCTAGCATCAACAGAAAAAAAAAAAAGCTTCTACATGAACTCTATATGAACTCTCAGTTTTGTGAAAGAAATTTGTCAACACTGTCAGATGTCTATATTGTGTTCCAATGATACTTAAATGTGACTCTTGAAAAAAAGCTTTATAAACAATAACATACTCAATGTTTGGTTAAATACAGTAATCCAATGATTTAATGTATTTTATAGTTAAATGACTACAAATTCAGGTTTTTGTAACCACCATCAGTCACCTATCACTGCCGTCAGATGAATATGTTGATAATATTTCATTATGATATGACAATGTGTTTTGAAATGTTAAAAACATCTTGAATGCTGTTAAAGATAAAGTTGAAGTTATATTGCAAAGTCCAAGGTGAAAAGCACATTTTCTTAATAAAAGAGATAAGTTGGGAGGTTGAATCAAAGCATAGCTCAATAGCTTAGTAAGATACATAAATGCAGTGTTTCATCTTTTTTAATTTTGCACACTGTTTTGTCCCACGTACCAAGAATTACTGTTAGAAACTAATTTTTAACAATAGAAAAGGTATGGCAAACAGTCAAAATGTAAGCATAATCACAATGTAGAGCATGTGAAGCAATAGGACACCAATCCAGAGGTAACACATTGTGTCTTAACCGTACCCCACTGACATTTGCACATTTCTCCAGATTATGAAAGGCCATGCATTGCACAACATCATAAAATATGTCTATTTTTAGAGCGCAGAATAACGTTTGCAATGATACAGACCTATGTTACGTTATAATAAACTGTTCATTCTGGAAGGGACAGTGAAATGAAAATCCCACCTTGGAAAAAAGAAAGTGTTGCAAATAGGCTACCGGCTTCGGAGGAAAGACGCATACCTTTCAAATTTCCCACTAATACATGTGTGGAGCAAAATGATCATGGCTCAGGGCTCTTGTGTAAACAAGTTATTTAAGGTGTTTCAAATGAACTCTGTCTACCCTAAAAACTTTAAAGGCCTTTTTTTTGCACCTTTAGATTTCAGATTTTCAAAGTTGAGTTGTTTCTCAGACAAATATTGTCCTGTCCTAACAAACCATCCATCAATGGAAATCATTATGTATAGCCTCAATCTCAATTTGTTTATTAATACAATTTATTACAAAAAATTATCCTTGGTTTTGTTGTCCAAGGTTACATATAGGCTAAATAAAATTTCCAATTAGCCTAATAATAGGCTTTTACTGCTGCCATTGAAAAACCTTTTCATTAGATTCAAACCTACAACCTTATGGCTGCCAAATTAGGTCGTAACCACATAGCCATAATTGCCGGTATATTTGGTATCGGAAGTCTGTTACCTTCAAATTTACCAGGTAGATTAACAATGCTGACAAAAGTGTAACAGAATTTATGCCAGCAACTCGGCTTGCTAAGAACACATGAAACTAATGAAAACATGATTAAAAGACCTTTAAATAAGCCAATGTGAGATATGGATATTGTGGTTGACATCTACAAAATAACTCTTGGTGTAAAAGGTTTTTAGATTAAAACATTTTCTCAGAGAGAGCACAGATACCTTTCAGTGCTTCAGATCTCATCAGTGAGTAAAAGTGACATCATTTCCTGTAATTTACACAATTCTGAGAGATAATTCCACCCTTTAAAGGGAAAATATGGTTTGGTAACAGAGTTGTTGGGATAGAGGGACACACATTTTCCAAAAAAACAAAAATTAATTTAAAATAATTTAATGTTGTATAATTAAATAGGCTAAGTAACTATTTTTAGAGCTTTTATTTAAAAAAAAAAGAGAGAGAGAGAGAAGTACTATTAAATACATTAAAAAACTATAATTTGGACAAGAAGAAATACTGATTTTCAGCTATTTCAGGCACTTTTTAAATGAATTGTTATATTGTTAGGGGTTGTTACATCTTGTACTTCATAACAATTAGTAAAGAATAATAATACATTAATTATAATAAAAACAAACAAACATAAAAAACAACATATATATATACAGCAGAAAAACAGTTCGGA
Source organism: Enteromius fasciolatus (assembly GCA_032361145.1). NCBI lineage: Eukaryota > Metazoa > Chordata > Actinopteri > Cypriniformes > Cyprinidae > Enteromius > Enteromius fasciolatus. The sequence continues at coordinate 3,851,903 of JAUMHR010000047.1, read as the reverse complement.
CACCCCCCAATGAACTAAATAGGCTATATCTATGGTAACCACGACGCCACATCACCCACGAGAGCACATGCGTCATAGCGTCCGTTAAACAGCAGGTGGCGCTGTTCGTCAACATTCGGATGATTGCGATGTTCAAATAATTGTTCAAGAAGGTTTTCCTCTTCCTCCGATGTCACCCCTAGGCGGAGGCGTCAGTAGACGGGCAGCAGCAGCACCCCTCCCGGCCTCGAGCACCGTCACCGAACGCTCCAGGGAAACGATCGCCATCGCGAAGCGCTCTGCTGAGGATACCAGCGCAAGTTTGACCGATAAAGGTCGGACGAAGCTGCGTGTTTTTCGTCCGAAAAGGCGGCTTGTGTTTGTGTGCGTGTTGGCGGAGAGTGGAAAATCGGCATCCGGCCTCCGAGAAGCAGGCGAGGGCAGGGACTCGCGTCCAAACAACGTTTACCGTCTCTGGTGAGTCTTCCGTTGCGTTTCTTGTAACGATCCTTTAGGCGGAAGATAGAGGTTTAGTCGCGACGCTCTTGTAATGTTTGACGAACCAAACTGCCAGGTTTGGGGAGTGTTTGGATCTGATTAAATGTTGTTTAATCGACGGTTGGTTTGTCAACACGAACTATATGTCGTGTTTAAATGCCGTGTTGTTGATTTATCTATAGAAGGAGAGCAAACCCGTTGCTTTGAAGTGTTTATTTAAGCTTTGACTAGTACCGAATTCCACCACCTGGTTGAATAACAATCCTGACAGGCTTTGTAGAGTTGTTTTTGTAGTTTTGTTTCACGTCTGGGTTTCCGTACATGAAACCCATAATGCTGAAATTCAGTTGTTGTTTTGCATAAACATTTATAAAAAGCTGTTCGTTTGAACCGGTTGTTATGCATCTCGGTACACGCTAAACCCCATAATCCCATATTTTTCCATCTAAAATGCATTTTATTGCCTGGAAAAGTTTCTAAAGGGTAGTTAAAGCACTTATTTGACTTCAGTAAAAATATATGTGTGTGAGTGTATAGTCATCCAAGAATAATACATGCTTATGTTTATGGTAAACATTTTAAAATAATGAAACATGTCGTCTTACAAGGAGAAACAATCAGCTACTTATTCAAAAATGTAACAAAGTCAAATTTTCCTGTTTTATATGACACAGAGATTGTGTAATAATGAATAACACCCTTTAAATCTTGCATCTGTACTACGTCATATGAAAGGGTCCTTTTAAAATGAAGGCAGTACACATATAGGTGACAGTCTGTGCGCTTTCAGACCCTTTAAAAGTTAGCATTTATTAGATTATCTGTTACTGTTTTTAAATGGGTTACTAGACCAACCCCTACGAAACCACAGATTTAGTCCTCGTCCACACATCCTCCTCCAGACAAACCACAGGTGACTTCGCAACACTGGGAAATGTGTTGATGGGTTTAATGAATTGTAAAAGCAGAGCAAAGGGGGTTGCGTTAAAATACGTGACTGTGGAGAACATCAGCGTGGTGCCAGCTTCACATGCCCTACGTTATGCCAGGACTGCTTAAGACGTGCATGCATTGAATTCTCCAAATGAGCACACATGTATGCATGGATATGAATGCATGTGCCCTATTTGGATGTAATGATGGGCCGTTGGCCAATTTCGGGGTTTGCCATCCCCGGGATGATGCCTATTTCTCAATCAGGGGCTGTTGAGATGGAAATGAGGATGCGTTCCACAGCCTGGCATGCAGCTGTTGCATGGATGACCCAAATCGGGGACTGGGGCTTGGCTGTTCTCAGTCCGGGCGGCTGCATGTAATGTGACCCACATGGTGATGGACGAATGGTGGGTATATAAGATATAGGCATGCCGTTGTTTCTGTGTATGCTCTAGTTGAGCGTTTGATGATGATAGTCAGTGTAACAGGAGCACAATGGCTCCATGCCTCACCCAGATGAAGCTCATGATACAGTTTCATGTCGTGTTAGTGTGTTGTGACAGAGGAGCAGGGTTACATGGCCTTTGTCGCTTCTGGGCTCTTTGTACTTGGCCGTCTTTATTGTGTTGGTGGATCATGCTGATTATGCATGGCCCATAAAAAGGCGTCACGAAAAAAAGCGTCTCTCACTCTTATTCTCGCGCTTGCTTTCTCACACACACCCACACGCACTTTGCGCTTTTATTTTTGTCTTCATAATAAACTGTTCGTATCCATATTTCACCCCCCCCCTCCTTCTAGCTTCTTTTCCAGAGCTTGTGCAATGCGCTGTCTGATAGTGTGAAGTGTAAATGTCTTTTTTCACGGTTGAGCTGCTTTGTCGGTTGGTCGGTAATTAGCTGTTTTGGAATTTTCAAAACATGTTGAAAGAATCTAGAACTGAAGTGGTACGATCTGTCAAACTGACATTGTTGCTAGTGAACTAGATTTCTAGATTTAAAAAAATATATATATAATTTAGTCTTTACTTCAAAACCCATCACCGTATTGCTAGGGTGTGCTTGGTTGTTGTCAGGGTGCTTCTGTACAGTTGCTAAGGCATTCTAAGCTGGGTAGTAACTGATTACATGTAATCTGGATTCCGTAATCAGATTCCAAAAGTACTTAGTAATTAGATTAAATTAGGCCTACATTTTAAAATACTCTGAATCAGAGTACAGTTACTTTTTTTGTTGATTACATATCCACTCAATAGCAATAAATTATAATTTTTGATTCCTTGCTAAGTCTTCTGTTTTGTCTTTTAAATGTTTCTTTTTAAAATAGCTTACCACTTACATAACGTCAATAAGTCTTCCAGCTTTGCGGACATTCAGACAAAGACCAGTGGCAGCCGCTAGTCAGGTGGATATAATTACACAAAAATTTGAGATGGCGCACTGCATTTGACCACTGGATTTACTCAAATCATTTCAGTGTGTTCTTAGCATTTCAGCATTTAATGAATTTGTAAAAATGTAATAAATTATTTTATCTTGTACATTTTTATTTGAATTAGGCTATCACTCAAAGGGTTATTTAATTATGTATTACTTTCTTTCAAACACATTAAAATTCAGATTCACGTGTAATGCAGGGATTCCAAACCCTTTGTGAGCCGAACCTCTTTCACCTAATATATTTATTTAAAGTACCCCATAGAATTTAAAATAAATATTTTAATAAATAGATATCATATTTGCATGTTCACGGTTCTCACGTTGGTTTATGGTCATTTGAATTTCAGGTCCTTGACGATGCCAATTAATTAGACGTGTTTTGATGGATAAATAATTAATTTAAGCTATAAATTTGAGTCTAAAATTAAAAAAGAAAAAAAAGAATTAGTAATTTCATTGGGCCCTAGGAACCCATCGCCATGATGCTCGAGTGTTGTTGGTGGTTACTGATATGTTGCCATGTGGTTGCTTACTAGCTCAGAAGAGTCCATGCCCAAGTGTGATTTCTCCTTCATAATAGGTTAAATATTGTAATTATGTAATAGCATAATTTCAGTTGAGTGTTACTTAATCCTTTCCCATTGAAAGGAAGGAATGAAATGATGGAAGAAACAAACTGAGTGTAAAAGTGAGAAAATGAAGTATCAGCGTGTTTTTCAGTCTACAGTGAGATCTGTTTTTGCAGAGCAACTGTTCTTGCTTTCTTGTGTGTTTGTGGGTAAGGTGTGCGAGGCGGAGAAAGCGCATTGTTGCAGGCATTAATGTAACTTGACCTGTGCAGAGCCACTAGCAGTCAGACTGTGGGTTGTGTTATATGAGACCCCATGTCTCTTGTTCCATTTGCAGTGGGGTTCTTGGACTATCAGTAGGTCAAGGACATGATGGATACAGTTAATTTGTTGAAGAACAGCTGATGCTCTGCTCTTCATACTGTACAGACTCTTCTGACTGCACTCCCACACGCTTCCTCCCACCACGCACTATTGTCATGCACACACCTAGTCACACAAACCAGATGCAAAAGTCAACGTTTCTCCATGTGGTGGTCTTTCTCTGGTCCTTATTCTTGATAACTTTCCCATGTATGCCACCCAGAACATCGTCCAGTGTCTTTTTTGTGTAAAAAAAAAATAAAACAAAATCTTGAAATTTTGCATATCAGATAAAGGACAATACACTATATGCACACTAATTAAATTAGAAAAATATGCTATTAAATTTAAAAAAAAATTAATATTAAATAAAAAAAGAAAATATTTTTTTTTAAATAATTTGTTAAAAATATTTAAAATATTATTTTTAATTGTCATGTAATTGATAAATTAGTATTGATTTTAATGATTTATTATTATTATTATTATTGTTATTGTGTGTTATATACTTTTTGTTTATATTTATAGTTCAATATTTAATTGAATGAAATTAAATATTACTGTTAAATAATTGTTACATTTTGTTATAACTAACTCAATAAATTATATAAAAATTGTATAGTTTCCAATTGTAAGTATAATACAAATAATAAGATATTTTTCTTCCTATTATTGTTTTTGTTGGTATGTTATATAATGGTTGCTATATTTTTGGTACAGGTGAAACTGTTGAGAATGATATAAAAATTGTTTTTCTTGCTAAATGTAGGTTAGTGTACATTTTTGAAGTGGTTCACACTTTTTGGACCGTGTTAGTAATGTAGACGTCTTCTGGAAAGGGCATGTTGCTATTGGCAACAAGAACTCAATCTGTCTCTCTCTTCCTTGTACAGCCGCTCTGGTTCTCGTCTCTATTTCTCAAGAATGTGACCCTGATCAGGTGCCACACATTTAGTCTGTATTAGGGATGGGTATCGTTAAGCTTTTAACGGTATTGCTGCTTTTATCGATACCACTTAACGATCTGGTACTTTATCGGTACTCTTTTTGTTGTTTTTTTAATTAGAAAATAATTTATATAATAATAATAATAATAATAATTAAACTAATTGAGAACAGAATTAACAACACAAATATACAAATGATTGTAAAAAAAATAAACAGAATTTTCCTGTAAAACATTGGATAGTGGTTATTGTTGGGGCACGTGGGTAGACTGGAAAAGGATTAACAGTTTTTAACCATTTAATTGGAGCTTTAACCAAAAAGTTAAAGGTTGACAGTGTTTGTGATTTAAAGTAAAATAAAGTTTGGAACGTCTTGCAGTCTACACTAAATAAAGTAAATGTATTTCATTACTACAAATTTAGTTTTAGGTAAGCTCTGCTTTATATCTTAATTTTCTGTTTTCTATTATCTCTGCTTTATTTCTAAATAAGCATGGTTTATTAATATTTATCTATTTGTAAAGGCATGTGTGTTTATTAAATTACTATTACTAATTTAGAGAGACCTTATTTGATGTTTATGTCATTATTTGGAAGACTTTCTCACCTCAGAAAAGCGAACGATCCTGTCCTGCCAGATGTTATGTTGTGTTCATTTCGCGCATAAATTTGCTTTGTTTTTATTTTCTAACTAATATATATAGTGTGTTTTGCGGCTTGATGACACTGGGACACTGTTGGTCCTAAGGCCAAACCATATGCGTTTAGATCTTTTGGTTCTCTCCGTCATCGTCACTCTATTAAGCACGAGCTACAAATTAAAAAAGGTTAAAATACGCTAGGTAATGTTTATTTAGCAATAATAAATAGATTTTCCCCCCTCCAGTACAGATAGCAGAACCGTTAACGTTAGAGCTTATCAATACTTCGGTCTTTTATAATTTAGTACCGATTAAGTACCGAGTTTCGTTACCCATCCCTAGTCTGTATTGACGGTGATTGTTCCAGTTGTGATTATTCTCACTTGTTCAGTGTCACTGATCTTATTTGAGGTGAGCACACATTGTTCAGAACCTTCTCTTCTGCCTTCCTAAAAGAGGAAGTGGCAAACCTCACAGGAAGTGTCTTAATTAGAGAGTTTATGCATGTCCTTGCTGGTTTAATGACATCATAATGCTGTCATGTTGTGCTGGGATTGACATTCAGCTTTTGCCAAGTCATGCGGAAACTTCAGTCCCCACACATTTCTCTAAACTGCCGACGGCTATTTGAACAATTGGTAACCTTTCAGGAAAAACAACCGGTTACCAAACACAGGAAGAGAGGCGTGTAATACAGGACCTGGATGTTGCTGTGTGATCCGGGTGTTATAGGGGGTGAACCATTACCCCACTGTGTAAAGTCTGCAGCCCTGGACCCTACACAATGAGAGATATTTCAGCCATGCAAAGAATGTGTGTGTGTGTGTGTGAGTGTTTGTGCGCGTTTATTTGTGTGCAAGTGTTCTTGTTGTCATTTCCCTCAAGCCACAGGTGGGTTGAAGAGCTAGTTTATTAAATTCTCACTGATATTGACACTTTGGTACTTCTTCGGGCATGTTAGCTGCTGAATAATATATATATATATGTATATATGTATGTCACTTTACAGCCAAGTAAGAAATATGTTATATATAATTTTTAATAATAGTACTTTATATTTTGATTATTATGAGCTTAATATTTTTTGTTAATATTAAGTGTTGTTATTGGATGTCTTATTTATAAGAATGTACTGAAAGTTAATGAGTTAATAAATGTGATAAATTATTTTTTACTAAGTATTAATTATTTGTAATATTCTTAGTAAATGTCTTTTTTTAATTCATTCTATTTGGTTGTTTAATAATTTAGTAATACTTATATTTAATTTTATTACATGAATTGTTCTGATAATAATTGCACTGAAGTTATTATAAACGGTAGTATTATTAATACTACTACTACTACTAATAATAATTATTATTATTTTCATGTTGGTTTAATAAGTAATAATACGTTTTTATTTATAGTTCTTAAAATAATTATTTTTTTATTAGTTTTTATTAGTACATGTTCTTAAAATAATAAATTTATTATTATTATTATTATGTATTTTGATGATAATTTCATAGTAACAGTAACAATAATAAAATACTATGTTAATAATAATAATATAATGCTATAATAATATAATAATAATATAATGCTACATTAATATAATACTATACTGTTCTTAAAACTAACTAACTAACTAGTATTGTCCATTGGTCATTTAATCAAAAAGCAGTACTAGTGTGTAGATCACTTCTAATAACGTACCTGGAAGCAGCTGCAAGATCATGTGATCAATGTAGGCAGTGCATTTAGCATGTACTGTAATGTGAGTGTATGTTTTGTCTGTGTGTTAGTCTGTTCCTGGTTCAGCTCTCTCTCTCTTGCCAAACTCCACATGCTGAAAGGTTTCTTTGTATAGTGCCGCACTGAGCCGGACGGCATCAACATCCCACAAATACACACACACACTAAATTCCTACAGTACCATCCAGTGCCCATCTCATGTTTGGGCCAACTGTGCTACATTCGTTCTCTGTGCCATGTAGTGGCCTACTTTCCCCTCTGATCATCACTTTGACACCATTTGTGCCATGCGTGTCCATCTGTATGTGTGTTACGCTCTGATTGGCTGATAATCTCTTTGGATCAGATTCTGGGTCATTAAAAATGAACACGCATCATAAACACAATCTTTTTTTGGTGATCAACATGAAAAAACATGTAACTTAGTTCAATTATAATGTGTATGTGTCATCTTCACCGTTATGTGACATGCTAATTGCCTTGTAAAGGTCACATCTCATGTTTTATGCTCACTCTGTGGTGAATTGAGCTGAATAAAAACGCCAGACTGCTTGTCACTGTGGTTACTGTACCTGAACTTTGTATAGTTCTGCGTGACAATGCTTGCACAATGACTGGTGGGAAAATTTTCCCCTGCAGTTCCATTGCTATTGTTCTTGGTAGTAACCTTTTTAAAATGATTATTTTAATTGTAAAAATTATTTGTTAATTTATTATTATATTGAATTCTAATTTATATTGTATGTAAGTAGGTTTTTAAAGCATATTGTAACTGTTAGGGAACTATATGATTAGCTTGTAAATTGGGGAACTACTGCTGCTTCAGATGGATGAGTGGCTGTTGGGTTGTTTAGCAATATTTTAAATTTTTTTTTTTTTTCCCAACATCTTGCACCATGAATGTGCCATTTTTTTAGCCACAGTGTCATAAATAGTTAAATATTTAAAAACATGTGTTGAGTCCCTGCACTGCATTTGAGCTGTTTTGGAGCACAAGAATGTGTCCTGTGTGAAAGGGCCCTTAGGGACACGGTTCCAAAAACTCTGTCTGTGCAACTCCAACAGAGTGAGAGTGTGTCTTTGAGACTTCTTTCATTCCTCTAGCTTTAAAATATTTATGGCGAGGCACATCGATAGCGAACAGACGCTTTGGTGTCACTCACGTTTGACTGAAGGAGTGTGTGTGTGTGTGTGTGTGTTGCCCACAGTGATCTCACTGGCTCTCTCATCTCACATAGTGTTTACATTCCAGCGTCTCTAAGCAACAGCAGAGCGTCACAGATCTCTGCACTCATCTTTTTTCCCCCCTCGCTTTTTTGCAGTACAGCACACTTTGTCCTTGTGCGTAGAGACAGATAAAGTTACCTGGAGTTTGGAGTTTGTCTTGTGTGTGAGAGAGGATTTTCTTTACTGTTATGAATGATTGTGTACCGACTATGATCTCAAAGTTGTAGTTTTTTTCGTATATGTTGTCTGTTGTCTATAAACTTGTGGATACTCAAAGAACGTTGATTTAAAATAAGTAGCCTAATTGTTTTAAAAAGTAGCCTGCTTGCATACAGTAATAATAAAAAAAGAAAACATTTTATGATTGTATTTTATGAAGCCATTGAGTTGATAAGGATAATCGTAAGTGAACTAAATCGTGAAAGCGAGATTCACACCCCTACTTTTAAGCAAGGCTGTAGTAGAGTCCCGGGTTCTACATTGTTCTTTCATGTCGGATTCGATGGTGTTTGCACTCGGACTTGTCTCGGACTTGGTCATTGGACTCGCCAAATGTTCTCATTGGTCTCTGCTGAGTCCAGCAATATGCTTTTTTTCTACTTCAAAACAAAACCATTCTCGCTTGACGCGCCTAAAACGCTAGGTGTGACGCTTAGTATGCCAAGCAACCATGATCCGCGCTCTCCATGAAGACGTGGACGTTTCAGCGAAGGGTAAATGGATTTCCAGCACTAAAGATCCCTTGCAGTGCTACTAATGGCGCTTTTCCACTACACAGTACCAGCTCGCCTCGGCTCGACTCGGCTCGCCTCGACTCGGCTCAGTTTGGTTTTCCACTGTGTAAAAGTAGTACCTGTACCGGCTTCCAGGTACTTTTTTTCGTACCACCTCCGGCCAGGT
>JAUMHR010000047.1:3797546-3813839 GCA_032361145.1 Enteromius fasciolatus | reverse complement strand
TTATTATTATTATTATTGGTTGTTCTTATTTCAATGTTAAATACCACCTTTGTTTCTTTGTTAAATGTATTATTATTATTATTTATTTACTGGTGAGATGCTACCTGTTTGTATTATTTATATTTATTTTCAAGGTAAATAGACATCGATATTATCCATATTATTAGTAGTAGCAGTATTATTTTCATTATTATATTTAGTTTAAATGTTTTTTTTTTTTTTGTATTATTATAACCTAATAAGAGATTCATATAAACAAATAAATGAGCAGGCACATGAGACTGATTTTGGCATTGTGATGACGTTTTCATACATGAATATTATTCTTAAAAATAGGCTTCACAAAAGAAAAAAACAATATAATTTACTTATTTTGATTTTTTAAATAATACCTGGGCATTACTTAACAGTTTCTGTAAATATCTTCCTAATACACCTCAGTGAGGGGGAAAAAAACACCCTGTCTTTGTGGTTCACAAAACAAACACGCTCGTAGTCCATCACGGTAGCGAGAGGAACTTCCTGTTATGTGAGAGCTGACTATACACACAGACACAGAGTCTTTTTCAGTTATCACCCCCTCCCTTTTTTAACAGGAAGCTGTTTTTTCCCCCATATCCAATGCAGAGAGGAAACATCTGTAGCTTATTTCCAAACCCTAATACACACGCTCTCTCACACACTAGTAAATCCATTTCCCAGATTGACTCAAAAACATCTCGGAAGCATCTTTTGTTCCCGGTATATTCCTTACAGGTATAGAAAATCAACGAAACCCCCTCCAAAAAAGAATTGCACTGTGAAAGGAAAAAAAGCCACAAAAGTTTTCCACTGCAGCCAATAACGGCAGGAACGACAGTCATATGACCAACCAGAAATCTCCCACTACGGCCGCCCAGGGAGGAAGTGAGAGTGGGGGAGTGAGTCTGTCTGTGTGTGTGCGGTAGTAAAAGTGCACATCACAAACTGTCACTATTCCTGTAAAGGCGGAGCCAAGCAGTCGCCCATGGTTACCTTAATGGTTTCCTGCTGGCCAGCAATGTTTACAGTAAAAACTAGACCCTCCCCTCAAAAAGCAAGATGAGTATAAATATACACTTTGTGTTCTGTCTTTTTTGTTCGCTCACACACACACACCTCAACACACTCACACTCCCCCGGGCCAGAACAGGAAGTATCCACAGGATTTCCCCTCTCGCTCACATGAAGGCTGAAACATGACACCAAACACAAACACGCTCGCAAAACAGACAAGCGAATCCCTTTCTAAAACACACTTGCATGTCAGTGCTAAAACCTTTTTACAGGTTTGAGAGAGTTTTGTGCATACCTGAAAGAGTGACCCGTGGCCCTGTAGCCTGGCGGGGCTGAGAGGGGCTACAGGACTCAGGCTGCTCCAGAAATGAATGGAGGACAGGAGAGGACTGGGCGTCAACAGCAAGCCAGAGGGAGTCTGGAGAGAGAGAGAGAGAGTAGGGGAGGTATTGTGAAAGGGGGGAACAGGAACATGAGATGTTATTTGTATTAGTCACTGAAGTCATGGATCATGAACTCCCTGTGTCTTTTTCAAACTTTGGAAAGACGAATGTGAGTCTCTGCATGTTCAGACACGTCAGCTTGCCTGTGAAGCCTGTCATGCAAAAGTAGTTTGAGAACCCCTTTAAAAAAACCTTCCCATAATTGTTCACCTGAACAGGACAAAGTTAAGGGAATGTGGGGCAAATGCAATGCCTGTTAGTAGTTGGAAAGACTGTCCTGGACATAGTTGACACTTGTTTCATCCGGCCAGGCGGATGGAGCATTTTGCTCAATCTGGTGTTATGAAATAACTGTCTGTCTGTTGTAGATGTTTCAGTATATTTAAAGCAACACTTCACTCCGAATTAAACTTCTGTCATGTGCTCAAACTCATGTCATTCAAAATCTGTTTAACTTTGTCTTTTGAGGTCAATTGTCACAATTTCAGGTGACTAGGGGTTGCTGAACTCCAAAACAGGGTTGCCAGGTTTTCAAAGTGTGGGGCACCGGGAATTTTTTTTATCAATTAAAAATATAATTATTGAGTTTAACTATTATATATATTTAAATGGTTCTATTTAAACAATACTAAAAGTTAATAAGTCAAAAATATGAGAATCATTTTTTACTGTGCCATAACTTCGCTGCTGTTCGGCAAGCCTGCCAATATAGACATAGGTCTATAAATACTAAGGCTTTATACAGGCTTTATGAAACCCCCGATTCAAAGCCTTCAACTTCAGGCCTTAAACTTAAAAGATGATTAATTGCGGGTGGATGAGATGATGCAAATATTAACTACATTCTCTATTTTTTTTTTATCAGGCACAGGCACAGTAACTGCATTTTTGTGTGTGTTTTGTGTGCGTTTGCCAGTTTGGAAAGTTGGTGATGGAGACGGCAGTGGCGCTTGCAGGTGCGTACTGTGAGTGCTTAGACTGACCTGTGTGTCATATTTAAACTATTGTGATATGCTTTTTATATATATATATAATTTCTTTAGGCAAGTCGTGATAATTTGAGAAGCTACATTTTTCAAACATTGGCTTTGATCGCTGCCTCAAAAACAAAAATAAAAAATAAAATAAAATAAATTAAAAAATTAATCGGGTAAGTTGTGTCAAAAGGGAGGCCCAATGTTTTAGACTTTGAAAACCCCTGGTCTGTGGGAATTACTTCTAATTAATCTAATACAGATCTAAACTAATCCTATAGTTTATAGGAATTTAAGACAGAAAAAATGTTCCCTTGAGAAGCAGCTTAACTTGTCCTTTACTGAAGTATATTTTTTACATGTAGGGTATACATTTCTGATATTTCTTACCATGCATACTTACTATGATTTGCTCGCAAATGCACCTTGTATTGTTTTTCCACTAATTAGTTTGTCCAAAAAGTGACAACGCACTATGATCTGTTGTTTACAGTCAAAAAAACCCTAAAGAACTGGTGTTTTGTATGCATTTGGTCAATCAATGTAAACTTTGTCACTTTTAGTTCCTATAGAAGTGTGTTAAACCTTACTCTGATATAGGAGCTAATTTAGTTCCCCTCAAAAGGAGTTCCTAGAACTCAACAGGTTCTAGTTCCTGTTGGCCAACACACCAAAAAATGTGAACTTTCACTAATACTATGAAAAGCTTCCTCTGTTGCAAAATCCCATATAGACACCTGCGATGACTAACAAGGATAAAAGATATTGGAAAATCTAGATTAAATGTGTAAAAAATCCAGAGAGGAAGAGCACAGGCATTGGCCAAGGATGAAACATCATGCAACCTCTTAAACAGTGTATGAATAAGCATACATGTTCAGACACGAGTGTAACAAAAACAATGGCAGAAAGTTTATTTTTGGGTGGCCTGTCCCTTTAAGAGAGAAAGTGGGAGAAAAACCCACACAAGCATGTAGCTTCCCATGGGTCATGGACTTTGGATCACCAGGTTGTGGCTATAGGGCAGCATGTGAAATCAATTTCTCGTTCTCGCTCAGTTTTCTCTGTCCTGTGTCACTGTGCTGTAGCGTGTGAGATTACGGACATATGGCTTTACTTACAGGTCTCTCTTTTCTCGTTTATGCCATTCTGTCTGTCTTTTTCTCTCTTCCTGTCTCTCTCTGCTTCTTTTTAAAAACCTGTCTGCCTGTCACGCATTTCTCCCAACACACCCAGTAAAGACCGAAACGACTCGTAGAATAGCTGTATTACCAGTATAGGTGTGTGTCCTGTCTATTTGTTACCTGTTGAAGGCTTATAAACAGTGCCGGAGAGGATGTTTTTGTGTTCATTTATAGCTCAGTTCCAAAACCTAGAAAGCTTCCTACAACGAAATGAAACCTAATCCGCTCTCTACACAGACAGCAACTAAATACTAACGCAAAATTTGCTTCTTGCTAAACTAACAACATGGTACACTGACATAAAATGCATAAAAAGCATAGCTTTTATGTTGTACTATAGCATCTTGGAATATTTTTACGTTTGTTTAATGTATTACCATGATAAAATTTGCCTTGTAAAATTAGCCTCAGACTAATGTTCCCTTTTAATATTTGTTAAAAACATAGCTGCCTTCCCTTAACAGCATATGCTGGGTAAATAGGTCTTGAAGCATGCATCTAGTTTGAACTAGTCCTTAGCTGACCATGAGCTGGTTTAAGCTGGTCCTGAGCAGGAGCTAATTGCTTAGGACTAGTATAAAATCAGCACATGATCAGCTCAAACCAATACCTAACTAGCTTATGCTGTTTTTTTCAACTGTGTTGCCTTCTCACAGCTGAACATAATAGAACTTTACATTAGCATGTTGCTAAGCTAACTACACAATATTCTAATGAGAATAGTATAAAATGTTGTCTAAAATTTCTTTTTTATTTAAATTTGAACAATATTGATCAATAATATATGATAATAAGTTAAATGTAAGCATTTTGACATTTATTTTAGCTTTGCTTAGCTTTTCACTGTCAATAAAGCTTTACATTAGCATGTTGCTAAGCTAACTACACTGTATTCTAATAGTATAAAATTATATAGTACACAAATGTTGTGCAGTTTTTTTTTTTTTCTTTCAGTCGTTTTTGGTATCTCTTTGACTGACCTTGTCGCTTTGCAGTCTGGTGTTATTTGCTATTAGCCAAAACCAGATAAAATAATTTTAGGAAAAATATGTGTGACATAAATATGCATGTACATTTGATGTAGTTTAATACCTGTGCAGTGAAAAAGGCTGGTGTGAGTGACCCTGAGGGCAGTGCTGGGCTATTGAGGGCGATGGAGCCCAAATCACTTCCTGAAAGCAGTATGGAAGGGGCGGAGATTTCCAGCCCTTTGGGTTTCCGAGCTTTGGGAGGCAGTCCGTTGCTACCGGTCCTCCTCTCGGGGGGCGTGGCCCGATTCTGGGCTCGCTCCCTGTGGCTGGATGATAAATTTAGAGGCTGAGCGCTCTGCTCTGATTCGTCTACGCGAGCCTCCGGGCTGCGCTCCGGCCGCAGAGTGTAGATGGGGCTATGAGAAGGGGAGGGGCTACGGGACGAACAAGGGGATGTTTTTGAAGTGAAGAAGACCTCTGCGGATGCAGGTGGCGGCGAGGAAGCCAGGGGAACGACCTTTTCTGATCGATTAGTGACAAAGCGAATCACCGTTTGTCCTTCCTCCCCTCGTTCGCACCCTCGCTGCTTCTCAACTTTGATTGGACGCAGCAGCGGAGGCGGGCTTTGGAGGGAGCTGACCGTGAAGGACGAGTACAGACCAGAGTGAAGATACTCGTTCCTGCAGACGGGGCTTCTCAGGGATGAAAGCGACAGCTTTGGAGACTCCTCCCCCTCGCCACAATCTGACTCCACCTCCTGCAACATGACGCCCCCTGCGACGTGACCCCCGTCCCGACCCCCGAGCTCCACCGCTTGGGGATCCATCTTCAGAATATCAGGAAACGAGACAAACTTGTATACAAACTTCTGGCCAATCACCTTCTTGATGATGTTCTGCAAAAAACAAAAGGGATTATGACAATACACTCAAAATGCTACCTGTAAATACTTTACCTAAAATTGTGGCTAATCTTGGTGGTACATTTTTAGTATGATCCACTAATGCCCCATTGATGGTTGGTTGTAGGGGTGGAAAATCATACTTTTCTATACAAATGACATGAATTACGAAATCGCCACCTCATAAAATTGTTGCGTGTGTAACCTTGTCATAGTAGTAGCGTAGTGCTCGGCTAAGTTTGTCATAGTTCATGTTGGTCTTGTTCTTGCGGAGGCCCCAGAGTTTGGCGACTTCTTCCGATTTGAGCAGCTTGAACTCGCCATCATTGGACGTCCAGCAAATCAGGTGCTTATGGCTCTGGTCCAGGAGTAGCTGCAGCAGAAACTGCCACAGTGTGATAGCACTCTCCATATCTGTCAGACAAGAGAGGTAAAATTATAATCATTAACAGTTTACAATTTAACAATCACAATTGGGGCAGATATGCTTTTTCAGAACCTAATTAGAACAGTTAAATCATTTTTAAGAACTGTTCACAGAATTTTTTTTTTCTTTTTTTGCTGTGTGAGGTCATTAGACCAATTCAAATTATGAGTTTGAGACTGTTTGTTGTTAGTATTTTTTACTCATTCATTCCAAGAAAATTGGTTAGAGAGTCATTTATTTATGATTCTGACTCTATAGTTCACACCATACACTCTTACAAAAAAACGTTCTTTAATGTCATCACTAGTTCCACAAAGAACCTTTAACATCCATGCATAGAATAAAAGGTACTTTTGATCAACACATGCTCTTCACATTAAGAAAAAATGTTTTAACAAAGACGATAGAATACATATCACTTTTGAATGTGGAACGATGCAGCGCTTAACATGGCTGATCAATTACAGGAAGCCTCGCCTTCTAAATAAAATAGCCAATCGCTGCTCTGTTAGAAGTTCCGGTTGCTGTAGAAACAGTCAGCATTCTGAGACTTGTGTTTAGGACTGCACATGTGCACTGGCTGATCTCGTCTGAAAAATAAGCTTTTTATAACGCTAATTGAGCAAAAGAAACAACATTTACTGCACAGTTGGTGATTTCAAATCTGAAATTTAATCGTAAGCTAAATGAACAGCTTGAAGAGTTTGATGTTTTAAAATACAAAGAGATAGGAGCTGCACTTAGATGCCGAGAGGCGTTTCAAAGATGGCTGGTAAAGAGACTTTGACTTTTAAAGAAATAGTTAGGGTTAGAAATAGAAAATTCTGTCACCATTTACTCATGCTTAGGTAGTTCCAAACCTGTATGAATTTCTTTGTTCGGCCAAACACAAAGGAAGATATTTTGAGGAAAGTTTGTATCTGCCTGTTTTGGGTCACCATTGACTTTCTATAGTAATTTTTTTTTTCCTAATGGAAGTCGATATGAAAGGTTCTTTGTGGAATGTCAATATAGAACCTTTATTTTTTTAAGGTCGTTGAACTGTTGTTTAAAACGTGTGTATCATTTGTAACCAAGGCGTAATTTCATATCTAATTCACATGATCCAAATTTGCACTCTGTCTGCATGCGTTGTGTGTTTTTTGGTAATGGAAGGGCGGCTTGGGGAGTTTAATGATCCTGACATGGTTTAATGATCTGAAGGAAGAAGCTGTGGTACTGCAAAGCCAAATTTAGTATAGGTCTGTAAATAAGTGCAGACCGGCACCTTGATTCACTTGATCTGACTATCAGACATCCTTCCAGTAGTTGACTGTAAAAAAAAAACCTTCATTTAACCATATTCATGCAGGTTTCGAACAGGAAGTGGTGAAAAGGGAGAGGCCAGAGCATCAGCCGTACAAACATGGCCACATTAAAGAGTGCTCCTGAATTCAGCCTCTTCCTTTAATTTCCCCTTTTCCCATCTCCCGCATGAACAACAAAAAAAACGTCATTCCTGTGTGCCCTCCCACAAACTCTGCAAGCATTTCCTGTTCTGTTGTACATTAACGCTCAGGCTCATAAACAACAAAGAGCTATCAGCCAGAAAGACTGACACGGGATTGAATCGCAAATAAGCAACATGTTCCAGCATCGACCTTGCTGCTGAACTCTCTGGGACGGAGGTGTCTGCTCAAAGGCGGCAAATACACCCACTGGTGAACAGAAATTACCAATAAAGTAAACATGGAGTTTATCCAAAGGATCCTGTTTAAGAACAGATTAGAGTGACCAGATAGAGATAAGTGGGTTAAGAGGGCACAAAGCAGTTTAAATGTCCCAAAGCCTACAAGCAGAAAGGGAATTCTTAAAGGTACAGGTCACTCAAAATTAAAAAAATCAGTTCAAATCATGCCAATACATTTTAAAAGTATCATTTAGTTTTGTTGAAAGTAATTATTTTATTCAGCAAGGATGATCTAAATTGATTAAATAAAAGTAAATATATTGTTACTCTGTTATTCCAAATAAGTGCCGTTCTTTTAAACTTATAAAATAATGGTTTCCAAAATAAAGCAGCACAACTGTTTTTAACATTAATAATAATAAGAAACACTTCTTGAACATTAAAATAGTATATTAGAATGATGTCTAAAGGATCATGTGACACTGAAGACTAGAGTGCTAAAAATTCAGTTTTGCATCACAGAAATAAATAATATTTTAAAATATATGAAAACAGAAAATTAATATCTTAAATTGTAATATTATTGCAATATTACTGTATTTTTGATCAAATAAATGCAGCCGTAGTCAGCATGAAAGACTTTAAAACACACTTTCTTTGAACAATAGTCTATATCCCATCAAAATACCGGCTGATCCAGAATAACTAATAAAAAACATGAAGTCAGACACTTCCCTTTAAATTGATCTGCTCACCCAAGCCGTTATTATCAGACTTTAATAATGCCAAAATTAGTCTAACATGCACAGACACACTTAATCTTTATACGTGTTGAAGATAAAGACGGATAGATTTTGTGAATGGGTTTCAGAGACAAAAATGGCTAAAAGTGCTCTTTATATTCAGGCGCTGTGGTAGGACAGACAGGAAGCTGCGATCTCACGAAACAGGATGTGCACAATAATATCTACTCACATTCCTTCAATAAACCTTAGACATAAGCAGAGCCTTTCATTTTAACATAGTAGCATCTTAACATTATAGTTTGGACAACACGATTTGAGTCATGCCAAACTGTCCTCCACAAGAACTGACAAAAAAGACAAATTCATTATTTTTTAGAACACTTAGATTTAAGTCGCAGACAGTAGGGATCCACTGGGTGTAAGATGAGGATTTTCTAATGAATAGGAGTGAGTTTTTTCATCTATGTGGTCTGGGATCCTTTCCAACAGGAAGGTACAGTGGTTCAATGTTAAAAGCCTAACAGTGCAGGAAGTTTAAATCTTGCTTGGGCCACTTCCTGTGACCACTGTCGTCATGGCCTTTAGCCACATGCTTACTCTTAGTGTACTCTAATAACCTCTTCCTCTACATCTCTGGTTAAAGGGTAGGATATATAATAATGATATAAACATTACAAAACCAGTACACTTTGACCAGGGGATGCAATGTGTTTTACTGTATTTTTATGGTAACTATTCACACAAGTTAACCTGTTACGAGTTAAAATGAAAAGTTAAAAATAAAATCCAGTGTACAAGAAGGAAAACTAAACTAAAATGACTAAATAAATTTAAAAAGTATTTTCAGTACACTTACTACTTAATATTTATAAAAATTGTGTCTCAAGTGCAGTTATTAAATATTTAATTATCAGTAATTAAAATATGCATGTTTACAACGCATCTATTATTTTTTAATTATGAATAATCTAGCAAAATCACTTTAAATAATAACAAGGTAACAAATAAATATATAAATAAAAAAAGTCCAGTTTCTTAAAAAAATAAAACAAATAAATAAGCACCATAAAATGATCATAAAAGTAATCCAGTAATATTTGTGCACTATGAAGTCCTCTAATAAAAGCACATATTTTAATATGTGCATGTTTTCATTTTATAAAAAAGAGCAGCATGAACATTGTTCAAAATGTCTCCTTTTGTTTTTCACGAATAGAGAAACTTAAGCAGTTTTACAACATCGTGATTGCTCATGAACGATCACAGACTTTTCATTTTCATGTAAACTTTCCCTTTAGGAGACATGCATATACTTATATTGTATATATATAATATATATATTGTAGCATAGAGTTACTGCTTATTTTCAGTGGATATCTGGTGCATAAGACAGATTGAAGTTGAGAGGACGGTGTTGAGTGTTGGGATGCAGGATAGCAGGAAGACCTGGGTGGAGAAACAGTACAGGACCTCAGGTTGAGGTCTGAGAGGCGTTTATTAGACATGAGGAAACCAGTTTGACTCGAATTCAAAGCTGTCAGATGTGTGCGTGTGTGTTTGAACACACTCCTCAGTTTTAACTAGCGTTACATCATGCCCTTTGGTAACTGTAAGTCAGTCAAATAGGGCGGGCTGGCGTTAACTGCAGCCGTCCTGCTGTCTGAGCCAACTCTCTCCCGAGACGAATGTAGGGAACTAGTGCCCGTCCAACAGGCAATACAGGCAGTCGTGATACATGTTTTTGTTTCTGGTTTTACACTGTCAGCACAAGTGCACGTTTAACTTCTAACGCAGTCGCAATGCACAGACCCGATTAAACACGATACAATTCACAACAACAGTGAGAAAAAAAAACCCATCATATTTTATTAAAAGCAAAGTTGTTCCAGAGCAGTGTACATAAAATTATTTCTGCAGTTCGACGAACAAGGTATGTCAAAAACCATACCTTTGGGGTATGTCATTAGGTCGGACTGTCTGTACGGTATCTGTGACTGGCCAAATATAACCCAACTGAATGACCAGAGGTTTCGTTTCACAACACTTTTATTATCCAACAGAGTTTTCAGGCAAGAGACTGCTTACTACAATCCTAAAAGTGGTGACTTCTGAAAGTCTTTTTGTTTGGCTTAATTTAATAAACTTTGATTTTTTGACAAAACATAGGTAACATTAAAGGTCCACTGAAGTGCCTTAAAATGCACAACATTATGTGGTGTGTTAGTCTATAGCCTAAGTATTTTCACAAGTACACACCGTAAAAAAAAAACTATATATATATATATATATATAGGAAAATAAGGCACTGGAGGGAATGAACGAGACGGAGTGGTAGATGGAGTGACGAGGCTGGCTGACTCACTAGTGTGGATAGCTCTGACACGGAGCATGTTTTATTGGCCAAGTGGAACTCCCTGGTTGCAGACGGCCTTATTTTGGGAAAGTTTTTGTCATATTTTTGACAAAGACACACAAGCTTAAACTTTCACCCTGGTTTTCGTTCATCAAACCGCCGGCTCTGGAAGTCATTGAGGGATTGATTGAATAATAAACCTAATGGAGCAAAGCACCCCAGACTCTTAACAGGACAGGCTAAAATCAAACCTAAAACACTTGAAGTCACATGAGATGGTGTTTTTTTGATATGATAAGGTGAAAAATTTTTTATAAAATTAAATCTGAGCTGTTTCAACTGAAAGAAACTTGCATTGACTGATCTTAAAACATGTCAGTGCCTTCGTTTTGTTCTAAGATGCACACCAGTAATGTGCTTTTCTAAGACATGTTTATAAAATTACTTAAATGTCCTGACTGAACTATGGCCTAATCCTGGCTTAGGCTAAGCCCTGTCTGTGAAATTGGGCCTTTGTTTTTTACTTCAGATGGCAGTTTAATTGGGGACAAGTTTTTATGAATATTTATTTAAAAATTCAAAGTTTGTTACATTTTGAAGTAGTACTGTGACATTTCCGAATGCAACACCAGCTGATTATTGGGAATCAGCTGGATTTTCCAAAAATATTTGGAAAATGAGTAAATATTTTAAAAAGTAAGAAAAGTCTAGTTTTATTATATTTTAAAAAGCGTGACATTTTTAAATAAAACACTTGATTTAATCAACTGGATTCTTAAAATGGTAAAAAATGAGATGTAAAACCATTTAAACATTTTATTTTAAATGTAGTAATATTTTATTTTATCCGTTCTAACTTAATTGAGAAAAACGGTAGGAAAATTAGTAAATATTTTAAGAAAAAAGGAAAATTTGATGATAGATTATGCTAATATTTTTACTTCAGAATAACAATATGTGGATAACTTCTGAAAAGCTAGAACACATATCAAAAAGCTAAATTCAATTTTGATTTTATGTAGATTTTCTGCTTCATAATTTGGTGTGCAAGTCGTTTAGTTTTGTCTTTTCAGATGCCTTTGGTTGGAATATCAGCGGGAGTGTAAAGAGGGAGTGTAAAGAGACACAAACAGCAAGATTCGGCCAAACCTGTGGTGACAAAGGAGGAAGTGCTCAGAAAATGCAGCCAATTCAGGCTACAGATATTAATCAGGAAGTATTGTGTGCTTTCTCACACACACACACACACACACACACACACACACAGGCTCATTATACATATGAGCCTACAATACTCTTCTACATATGTGACACAGATCTCATTATACATACTCATGTAGCAGTTTACAGTCAGATCTCGTACTTAACTCTTGGGCAGAACATGAAAGCTGTACACCACATACCCAGTTATTTTTTTCCAAACCCCCAAAGAAGCGAAATAAAACCATTTCCTGCTCCAGCATCCTCTGAGCAGAGCATCTGCGTTAAACGACCGTAAAACTGTCTATATCAGGACTTCCTCCAATTCTCCTTTGAAGGGCGTCTTCCTGGGAATGCCGATCCCGAACTGAAAGGTAGGAATTCCTGCTGCGGGGAGCAAACACGGGAACGCGGGGACCACACGGACGCAAGGCACAAATGGGAGGTTTCCTCTTCTCTTTTCACACTGGCACAAACCTCTCACTCCATATGGACGTCTAAAGACAGAACTCATGTGTGTGACACCATGATCAACAGACTCATTGACACCCAGATTTACTGCCCTAATCAAAGAGAATAAACAAAGGGAGCTGATTTCAAAAGCTCTTGGCAGTTTGGAGAGGTTTCTGCACGGAACGTGGCTGTAAAAGTCATTGTTAGATTATCGCAAGGGGAAAAATGAAAAAAACCTGCACATGCAAAGTCTCTTTTTTTATCTTTCAATATGAGCAATGACATAAACTGTGCAGAGGCCAAGCCTGAATCCTCAGCCAGAATTTTCTAAGACACACAAATAAATAATAGGCAGTGTGCGCTAAACAAAAAGACACAGTTGAACGTAGTATTGCATTATTGGCTCTGTTCTTCTGCTGTTGTCTGGCATGCATCAGCTCTATGGTCATTGGGTTTAAAGATGTTTTAACACACTGCATGAAATTTGGGATGAAATAAACGAATCATCCATAGTTATTGCAGTTAGATCAGTAAGCCCACAGGGATTCTGTGTCTCAATATCCGCTTGTCAATCAATCACGTTCGTTTATTAAATATTTTAAGTAGTACCTTTTAGTTCTGGTTAACCATGTTGTTGCTTTTTAGTGCCGAATATGTTAAAAGAAGGCCACAGCTACCATCTAAGACTAAGCTTTAGTAATAAATTAAACCGTTTTACCACTTTAAATACTAATTTGCCACAGAAAAACTCTCGATTTCTGAGTTTAGATTGTAAAAGATACACTGTTCCTGATGTAAATATGTATACATTATTTAAACTTTAAAATTAACTTAAATACGTATTTGCTTTCGTGATTTATAATGGTGTCTCAAAGTAGAAAACTGAATAGATTCTTGCAATAGATTTCAAAAAGTATATCATTTAATTAAATCTTCCTAATCCTACATTTACAATGCACTGTTCCCATAATGCATTGGGGAATGAATCATTAAGGTCACAATTTTGCTGTTTTTTTGCACTTTTGTTGCAATTATATTGTTGTCTTGCGTTTTGAGTTAATTTTCTACTGCTCAAAAGTTACTCTGCATAATTGTGTTTTGTGCACCAAAAATGATCAGTGATTGCGTATATTCATAATCAGTTTAGATGTCATTTAGTTTTACTATTTTAAATACAACTACAATTGCAAGATGCACATATTTTGAATAAACATATTTAAAACTCTTTTGCAAAGTAAATTTTACTTTATTTTATACTTTTTAACTAAACTATTCTTCAGTGTACAGCTTTTTTTTCAGGGTGCCATAGGTGAGAAACAATTGGAACTTGGAAAAATGTAAATGGGAAACACCAAGGAAACCTATGCACCATCAAATCTATCCAACCCATCTAACAATACAGGAAGTAGACAGGAGAAACATGTCTGTAGACACAGAACCAGACAACAATCTGTCATTGGCTTAACATTGATTGATTTTAAAGTTTCACACACTACCGGTGTCTCCGGGTAATGATAAAAGTGTAAAGATGAGAATCTTTCAGGCGAGAAGATGCACTCCAGGCCCTCTCCAGCGTAAAGTGACACACTCACAGCCTTCAAGACTCCAGCAGCAGACACACAGGGACAGTTTGGACCCAAAAGCCCAAGCTCAGTGTTTCGATATGGCCCCTAGACAACTTTTAAACACCGCGCTTACAAACCCCTCCACTGTAGCACCAGCGGAAACTCGTAATGAGATTAGTTGGTGTGCGCAGACATTACTTCGCCATGACTAAATGTGCGCTCTTCCTGCGCACACAGACTGCAGTGGAAAATTCAGGGAGCTCCTGCTTAAGAGAGGGGGAAAAGAGAGCCGTGAAGGACTTCTCTCCACGACCACATTTCTCCAGAGAGAGCTGCAGCTCTTGAAATTACGCAGACAGATCCGAGAGCGTCTGGCAGAGAGTCTTTGGAAAGTGTGTGGACACTTTAAAATAGCATTGCTTTTAGTTGCAAAATATAAAAAAATATAACATTCCTTATACTTTACACTAGATTTTGAATGCTTGCATTTAACATTTAAATCTGGTTGCCTGTTCTATTGAACCTATAGTTCCTCTTTTAAGCAATTTTATTGAAAATGCAGAAATATTATGACACAAAAGATCTAAATATAATAGTGCATTAGGGATTGGAAAGCATTGCTTGATTACATTAAACAAGATTTTACTGATTTTTACCTTTTGCGTTAAACTGTTTATATACCTAACTGGCTGTTTGATCAAAAATGATGTTCCTCTTTTAACAAATTTCAGGGCAAATACTGTAATAATAAGGCTAAAAAATGGCAAATAATAATCTTACTAATCAAATTTGATTGGTTATTTGTTGTATCACTGAGCATTTTAAATGTCTTGTGTTTGAAATAATGTCTGTGTAAGACTCTAAAACATTACAATTGCAAATCTATCCAACCGATCTAACCATACAGGAAGTAGACAGGATGAACGTGACTGTAGACCTTACGTGCAATGTTTCCAAAACTTCAAAACAGAGGGAAATGGCATCCAAAGTGGCATTAGATTTAAAGCAAGATGGCAGTAAAGCAAAACGTATCATTTGAAATAATAATACGCTAGTTTAAAATGAACACAAAAAGTATGTGGACACATACTCCTTATCAGAGTTAAACATGAACTTGACAAACTACACCAGGTTACTATGCTAAGACACTTGTGGTGAACTTGGGGACACCTTGGATTAGTTCTGAGGAAACTCTAGCATCATCTGCTATCTGAGGTCCATACATGTAAGACTTACAGTAAGTCTCCAAACACATTTTGGGCTCACAAACATTTATCTGCTCTAATTATATTAAATAACCCCCAGCATATCCAGATGCAGGGGTAACATCAGCTCTAGGGCTGAACTGAAGTTTCTTTGTTTGCCCCAATGACTCATTTTCAAGATGCTGTCTGCTGCCAGTTTCAATCCGGAAGCGCATGGCAATTAGTCTGCTGCTGTTTCCAGACAAACCAGAAACTCTACTCGTGCGTTTAAAGCGCCAGGAGCCATATTTCAGCCTTTTCTAGCAGCCCTGCTTGTAAAAGTACAACCAACAAAATCTTTAAAATATTCATCGCGAAATCGTGAGCTCAACAGGTATTTAAACTTTCCTCCGCCGTGCGTAAACGGTGCGTAAATTGCGTGTAAGTAACGGGAACTGCGGACACTTGAAGTGTCTTCTATGTCTGTTATTGCTAAACGAGATCTACTCGTTTTTAAGCATGAATTGCTATAGAACCGTACACATTCAGTCTCAAACACCACTTCTGAACATTTCAAACAGCTCCGTCATTTGGATACGTTCATTCTTTTTGGGGGATATCAAGTTTCAGCCGTGTACTTTGGAAGGTTTCTTCCTTTTAGTGTTATTATGAAGTAATTACACATATAAAAACATGTATGAAACGTTCGAATAGCATGGATGGATTATTCACATACCTGTGCGTAATGGTCAGGCTTTTTGGGGTCCTTTTTCGCTTTATTAAAAAGAATTCCGTATAATGCGCTGTTTTTCCATGCTGTCGGCCGTCTCGGCAGCTCTCAGTCGGACTGTAATGGGATCCCGACTGTTTTCTCTCTCTCTTTCTCTCTCTCTCTCTGAGCAGGAAGTTGGTGCAGGCAGACAGCGAGCCGGCTCACTTCCTCTCGCCGTGCGCTATTCCCCAGGCGCTCGGCCCGTCTGTGTAAACACGCTTTTCCTCCTCCAGTCACCATCCGACGTTCAAGAACACAAGCACACACGCGCGCGCACGCAGTATACTGTAATCTGAATCTGCTGCGAGCGGAGCGCACTGACGTCACCCTCTTCCTATCCGGGACCCGCCGGGAGGAGCCGTGTTCCTTCCTCTACACACATTTTGTGCGTGTGTGTGTGTGTGTGTGTGTGTGTG
>JAUMHR010000047.1:3783495-3797446 GCA_032361145.1 Enteromius fasciolatus | reverse complement strand
CGGGACCCGCCGGGAGGAGCCGTGTTCCTTCCTCTACACACATTTTGTGCGTGTGTGTGTGTGTGTGTGTGTGTGTGATTCTGACGTGTGGGGATCAAGTTGCTAGAAAATGTCCTCATAACTTTACTAAATCAGGGAGAAAAAAAGAATGTGGAAAAAAGGCTTGAAGAGAATAAATAGGTCATTCTGTGAAATGGGTGGATTTTCTTTTTGAAATACTGACTTTCGTGCATATTTAAAGGATTTTAGACAAAAAAATGGGTCAATGGCCTAATAATTTATATGTTGGCGAGATAAATTAATACCTTTTTAATTTGTAGCTACTATTACGGGGTCAAAAGGGTAAATGGGTTACTTGCCTTGCCTGTTAAAAGTGCTTTAAAATATTACAATGCTTTCCCAATATTATAGACATTAAAAAATAATAATAGCCTAGTTAATTATGTAACTGAATAAATTACTAGTAAATGACTGAATAAATAAATAAATACTTGCCAAAAATGCTTTAATGGCATTGCAAATGTCCAGCGCAAATGCAAGTAACAGCAGTGCAAATAAACAAGTGATATTAGCATATGAAATAATATAACATAGGCCTGTATCTATATTTCTGTAGCCTACTACAAAAAATCTCTCTCTTAGTAAACGAGTGGCATGGGGCTCCACAGGGGGTGGAACCATCTTCCGATTTCCTGGAGGGATATCCACTGACAGGAAGCCGGATCCTTCAAAACACACATACACACACACAATTGACCAGTCTCTTAACCTCGTTCTTTTGCAACAAATCTGTTGTGTTTTTTTTATTTAGCTGATGTTGTATATGTACTAAATGAATGGCTCATATGGATGAATAGGACTAAGTCTGTCCACTAGAGATGTTCATGCAGTGACATTTTAAGGGGCATATGAAAACAATTATGATCAATTACCGTGTGTTTAAAACGTCTGTTCATTTTCCGCCATCTAGTGGAGGGTGAAGACATTACAACAAGCGCTGTGAGTGTCTTTACAAGAAATGAGGATGGCCTGTCCATCTTTAACATTTACAATTCATGTTGAAATAATAAGAATAAGATTAAAAAATATATATTAAATAAAGTTTTTTTCTTTTTTACGTTAGGACATTAACGTAATTACTGTAATACATTTAATTAATTAGCATCCAATTAAAGCCAGGGGACTCTGAGGAACTTCAGCTAAATTGTATGTGTTTTTATTTTACGGACGTGATTTATCCACCATCTGGGTTCAATGGGAAAGGTTAGGCATCAAGCATCTTTTTTATTAATTAATTAATTTATTTTGTCACCCTGGACCAGAAAGGGTAATAAGGGTAATTTGTTTTTCAAATTTAGATTTATTCATAATCTAAAATCTTAATAAACTGATGTATGGTTTGTTAGGATATGACAATATCTGGCAGAGACACAGCCTTTTGAAAATCTGTAATCTGAGGGTGAAACAAATAAACAAAATAAATAAAAAACAATAAAATAAAATATTGAGAAAATCACCTTTAAAGTTGTCCAAATGTAGTTCTCAGCAATGCATAATATTAATTAAATATACATGTTCATATATTTACGGTAGCAAATTTATAAAATATATTCATGGAACATATTTAGTGTTAATATCCTCAGAAAAGACAAATCTATCATTGTGTCCCGTACAATGTATTGTTGGCTATTTTATATTTTTATTATTTTTTTATTATTTTTATGCAAGAACTAAAACAAACAACAGGGAAAAAACATTGATACAGTCTTACAATGTACAATCATGCATATAAATAACAAATAACGATCTTTGGTTTTCATTCAACAGATAGTTTTGGCTATTGCTACAAGTATTATGGCGCTACTTATGCCTGGATTTGTGGCCCAGGGTCACATTTGAGTTGTATGAACACCCTCAGCCGCTAGAAGGCAGTAGTTCATCGTTTTAGCCATGGTTCGCTCTGAGAAGAAACTAAAACTACCACTCCCATGATGCCGTTCACCCGACCGGTGTCACGTGACGGCGTGGGTTAAAATCCATTCACAGCGCGAGCGGAGTGCTCTCTGTCTCAACCATGACTCCTGTGTCAGACCCCAGCTCTTTCTCCTCTCTCTCTAAGTGTGCTACCAAGCACTTAAATCTCATTTACCATGTTGACTTTGACAGGCACGTGCTCAAAGGGAAAGTCGCCCTGACTGTGGAAGTTCTGGAGGATAAATTCTCTTCTCTGGTACAGTTTTCATTTGCTTCATCAAAGCTGTCATTGTGTTCGCTTGACTTAATCACTACACTTCACATGCACACCTATGTGTGCATAAGATGCAGTGCGCTGTATGCTTTTATAATGTTATAATGTATAATATTGCTTTAGTTCATTTGTGTTAAGTAGGGTAACGTTGCTATCATTTAATGCATTGATTTTTGGAAAAGAATCGCTACTAGTAGCTAATACTATTTAATGATAAGAACTTCTATTTAGTGATTAGCGTCTTATTACAGTAACAGTAGTTTCAGCAGGACTGGGTTACATATTTACCTGAATTTGATACAGTAATTATATCCGCAGCGTAATCTGACGACTTGTAAGCGCATTAAAAGCGTGTTGCTTATAAATTTGATACATTTGCTCATCCATCAGCTTTTGCAAATGCATGTGCGTATGCTTTGCTCGTCGCATTATCAATAATGTAAAATGTATATCATCATTAATGAGTTTATTAGTCACGTACTGTACGTGGTTTACTGCACCTGAATTGCACTTTGATTTCAGGACCAGATCACATTGATAGACTTTTACCTGAGCTTGCAGTACAGGTGCACTTTGTCAGAAGGTTTCATATAAATCTAAACTTGCATAACTGCTATGCGTGTGAAGTGAAAGCAAATATGCCAAACATGGATTTGTATGAATTGTTTTGACAGGTTGTGACATGAACCATAAAATACCTACTATTATGCCTATTTAAACATTAAATTTGCAATGTTAGGTAGAGTGTAAATGGACAGTTTGTGTTATTATATCTGTTATTTATCCTATCTTTCTCTCTATCGCTTTCAATCCTTCTTTCTAGACGCTGGACTCGAAGGACTTGAAGATCTTTAAGGTTTCTGCCAATGGCCAGGCTGCGCAGTTTACACTGGGGACTAAGCATAAATTTAAGGGCTCCCCACTAGAGATCACTCTGCCTTTTGAACTCTCACGGTACTGACACAAACGCCTGGAAGATAGCAGTTTGTTTTTCTACTTCTAATATTGAAGTTATTTCTGTTATGCAATTTACTGCCAAAATAAATGCGCCTTGAAACATGCATACAAATGCATTCTAAGCTTTGCAAACGACAACAACAACAACAAAAAATCCCTGTTCATTTCAATGCAAAGTTTTTCCCCATTGTTCCCAACTTGTATTTAAATGATCTGTCTTTGTGTTTCAGCGGCCAACATGTGATTGTGGAGATCGAATACGAGACATCTCCTAGTGCTACAGCACTGCAGTGGCTGACCCCCAAACAGACTGCTGGGAAAAAACATCCATACCTTTTCAGCCAGTGCCAGGTATATCCTCACTAGGGGTGGGTGGTATGACCAAAATCTCATATCACAGTTTTTAATTACTTAAGTAAACAATTTTGAATAATTACAAACATAAGGAAAATAAATACAATAGAATAAAGAAACAAATTAAATAAAAAAATGCAAATCTCAAGCTGAAATTGTCTACCAGATATAATTAACATTTAATTGACACTAGCAGCAGCAGGTATATTAGACTGCTGTCACTTTAAGACGTAATGCGCAGGTCTGACACAAATCTAATTTTCTCCCTACTGTTTATGTTCACTTAAGACATAGCCATTTATGGTAAGGGTTTATTTTAACACTTGCCAAGATAGCATTTCAATACCAACGATGTATGCATATATTAGATTCTTCAAGTGCTACAAGACATTATAATTTTTATAGGTTTTCAAATCATTCATTTAAAATCGCAAGGCTTAAAAGTGAATGCAAATTCTAAACTTTTGTAATGACTTAGCACCACAACATCACAATCATCCAAAATCGGTACCAGTTTATCTTCCTCCCCTACTTGTCACCATTTCTCATCTGTCCACAACTACACAGCACGTGGGTGTGTGTAAAAACTTGTGGTTCATATGCAATTTCCTTGAGATTATATCATTTGTGCAATCTTGCAATACTGACCACAGTGTTTCACAGTCCTTATGTTTATCACGTAGATTTTATCTAGAGCTTAAATGCTGTAGTAAGTTGTCAGTCCTAAAACTTTCCAACCTATATGGGTTTTCAGCAGTTTTCAATTTTTCGGGGGTTTCTACTCTTCTTTTTGTATGGGTGCTATTCCATATACATTTTAAATCAAATGTGCATCTTGTTTTCTTCCAAAGAGGCTGGCCAATCATAAGTGGTCATTTACATATAAAAGTCTAAAAACTTAATTTTAGACCTATAATGAAGGCTTGAGCCATCGAGAAATGCAGGTGAGAAATGCAGTTAATAACTAAATTATGAGTGTGTTTGTGTGCGTGACGGAGAGAGAGAGAGCGCTTGCTTGCTGTATATAATAAAACATAATTTTGTGGCAAATCATGGAAATGAGCTGTCATTTTTATCATATTGATTACTATATTTATTTGTTTGACCAGTGTCATTGTGGGTTTTATTTTGCTGTTCTAAGAATAAGAGAAACCATTTGGAGAAGTGATATGGAAGTGTAATGCGGTCAAAGAGCTACCTGGAACTACATTCTCTGTGCGGTTCACTAAAAATAAATGCATGCCTTAGAATGGTTGTCAGCCAATCAGATTCAAGCATTCAACGGCCCCGTAGTATAAAGTGTGATAAACTTTTACTTGCATTATAAGACGACTCCAATATAGCGTGTTTTATGCATTTGCAATGTGGTCAAATAAATATTTTTAAACTTTTACTTGTTAGAAAGAACATCACGCCAGCTTGTGGCTGAAAACTCTCCAGCCGGGGTTTTTTTAGTAGTGGTTTTCAGTTAATGAACATACTATGACTTTAAAACTATTGTATGTTTTTGTTTTTAACCTACTCTGACTGTCTACAACAGGCCACTCACTGTAGGACCATGGTGCCTTGTCAGGACACTCCATCAGTGAAGCACACTTACTATGCCCAGGTAACATGCATGACTAGCTCAAAGTGCTAATTATTTACTCAACGAAGCAGACCAATCTAAACTGAAAGGAAGCTAATTAAAATCCAGTTGTTCTGCCGGTAACACTGGGAACATTTTTCTGTGTCTCAGGTGTCTGTCCCCAGAGAGTTGGTGGCATTGATGAGTGCATTACGTGATGGTCAGGAACCAGATCCCAGCGACAGCGGGCGAGTCATCTATCGCTTCAGACAGCCGGTCAGCGTCTTTTTTTTTTTTTATGAAGTGTTTTTTTTTTTTTTTTTTTAAATGCTCTTTTCATACCTTTTACTTTCTTCCAGGTCCCAATGCCCTCTTACCTCATTGCTATTGTCGTTGGTGCTTTGGAAAGCAGGTGATCCTTCTTCTGCTGTTCTTTCTTTCTGTTTTGTCATAGTTTTGATTTCAGAAGCACTCATAATTTCATGCGACCAACCATGTTTACAAATTCAGCACTCAGAATTCATTTCCGGCTGTTCTTACTTAATGTATATCTCATTCACATTAGTTGGCCAATCATAGGAGGTCATTTATGTATAGAAAGGTACAGTAGTGTAGCTGTGTTAATTCAAAGGGCCATAAAAGGGTGGAAAAACAATGTGCGATTTATAAACGAATGATGACCACAGCCACACACACATGCGTCTGTACTTACACATACATACAGTATATGTATACGTGTGTGCATGGCTGTGGTCATCATTCGTGTGTTAATCGCTGTGTATGTCTAATAATAATCACATTCTATTCCCTGATTGCATCTATATAATTGGAGTTAATTTTCTCTTTTTTTTTTCCCGGTCAGGGAGGTAATTTTCTCAAATCTGTCACATGGGTCCACTGATGGCTCTGACATGAAAGATGACAAAAAGAGCAATTATTTCAAATAAGATTTGAGATATATGTGTATATATCAAGGAAAAAAACATGTAACATGGGCAGTACTAATGCTTTTAATTTGTTCGCTAGTGTTTGCCAGCCCTCTCTCCTGGCTTTTGCAGCATTTGCTGTGTTATTGATGTCTTTTATTAAAGTTTGAAATTCTCCATAACCCTCTAATAAAAACTCTTGCTCCACTTGAGAAAAAAATTGAGCTCGCTCTTTTGCCGTTTCGTCAACCATCAGTGATCGGTGTTTCTACTATCGATACATATCGCCTTTTTAAACCAACACATTTACGCGCAATAATCCTAGACAACTCAATCCAGTTGTACTAATCGTCAACAACAGGTGTGCTCGAAGAACCAAATTAGCCACATCGTAATTAGCACGATGATCTCATCTTACATGTGTCAATTCATCTCGGATGTATCAAGAGACGTAGGAAGAATGGACCCCTGTAGTTCTTTTGTCTAAGGCATGTTTATAAAAATTGCTTAAATGTCCTAATTGACCTATGGCCAAATCCTGGCTTAGGCTAAACCCTGTCTATGAAAATAATATATATATATTTTAAATAGTAAAAGTGTTGCACTTTTAATTAAATAAACACAGCTGAGCATATGAGAAAAATCTTAATAATTCCAAAAATTCTAAATTTATGTGTATATATAAATGGTGTAAATGATCATTGTTTGTGGTTAACAGGGCAATCGGCCCCCGATCCAGAGTTTGGTCTGAGAAGGAGTATATAGATGAGGCAGCGTTTGAGTTTTCTGAGGTGAGTGGATTCTTATCTGAAACACTAGATTGGTTTTTAGCACTTCTAAATGTTAGACATGTGGAAAGATTGTGACAAATATATCTGACACCAGTCCTCACGCCTTGCTTGCGTTTGCAGTCTGATATGACTTACAGATAACACTGTTTTCTTCTGTATGTTCGTCAGACTGAGATCATGTTGAAGACGGCTGAGAGTCTGGCAGGGCCGTATGTGTGGGGCCAATATGATGTCCTGGTGCTGCCTCCGTCTTTTCCTTATGGGGGCATGGAGAACCCCTGCCTCACATTCGTCACTCCCACTGTCCTGGTCCGTTTAAATTTCTTTTAATACATATTTGCAGACCTTGCAACTATTAGATGCATTCACACATGCAAAGCCACATTTAGAGACTGAAAGTAACAAGTTTCTGAGCAGGTCCTGTGAACTTAGAGTATAAAACATTATTAATTAACATGCTATAACATTATATAAACTAGTTTGTAATGTTTGGGCTCAGGATTTTTTTTTTTAAGAAACTCAAGATTTTGTTTGAATTGTTTGTTGAGCTGCAAAAAAATAAGTTTATGACACTGAAGACTTCAGTAGTGGCTGATTAAAAAAAATCAGCTTTAAAAATGCATTACAATATTTCACAATATTCAAGTGTTTTCTGTATTTTTGTTAAAATGCAACCAAAGCAAGACACTTGTATATTATATATTATTTTGTATTGTATTTTTTAATGCTAAGCAATACATATTTCTATAATAATTGTATATTTCTGTGTAAAGTTTCTCTTTTATAACATATTTAATCACTACATATTGCTCTTGTTCAACTGGAGAGGTGAAGGTTATTGGTCAAAAAGTGTAATAACCCTGAATTTTGCTCATGTTTGTAGAATATAAATCTGTCTTTATAATTAATTACTTTAATTGATTAACAGAAAAATATTAAACAAAGATAAAATAAAGATGGAAAATAAATGAAATTAATAAAACTTGTGTTTGTTGATGTTTGTGTTTTTCAGGCTGGAGACAGATCCCTCGCCGGTGTAAGCAACAAAACAATTTTAGGTTGATGGCTATGAATTTGTTCTAAATGACGTATATATTTGGTTTTGCTTAAGGTCATTGCTCATGAGATCTCACACAGCTGGACGGGAAATTTGGTGACCAATAAGACCTGGGAGCATTTCTGGTCAGTCCGAATATCAGAATATGCAAAAGAGGCATCTTTCGGTTGTAATGATCGATTAATGTTGTGTAGATCTTGTTTTCTGTGATATGACCCCTGTAACAAGCGAAGACTTTCTCTGCAGGTTGAATGAGGGTCATACGGTGTACATTGAGAGAATGATCGCCAGGTCTATGGAGAGTGAACAGCTCAGGCAGTTTAAAGGCATCGGAGGCTGGAAAGAACTTCAAGAGTCTGTAAGTCACACGTTTATCTGATATCTTACAGGAAATAGCAGTTGATTATACGCAAATCCTGTCTTAATTATGCAAATGATGCCCTGTACTGCTGTGTCAACTAGATTTTGCCATTCGTTTGATGATTTTCTGTTTCCTCATGCAGTTTATTGGCAAGGAAAGTCACTGCTGTATCGTTTTGTAGGTCAAACAGTTTGGAGTGAATAATGTGCTCACAAACCTGGTCCCAAATTTGCATGAGGTGGACACGGATGAAGCCTTCTCCTCTGTGCCTTACGAGAAAGGGTTCGCTCTGCTTTATCACTTGGAGGAACTGATGGGAGGTCCAGGTACACACACAAAATAAATGTTCTCCCTCTGCCAATACTGCTTAAAGCAGATCAAGAGTTAAAGGTTTCTTTCATCTTTTTAACACAAAATAATATATTTTGAAGAAAGTGGGTAAACAAATAGTGGATGAATTTTCCCACAATTAATAGTGTATAAATATTAACAGACCCTATTCAGTTCATGTTTTGAAAGATTTCAATAAATGAAAACATATTTTAACATAACTCTTTTATGAAGTGAACTCACTTAAAGAGTTATTTTGAATAATTGTACCAACGTTTCAGAATTTTTAAATAATGTAAATATAACTTGTTTGTTTGCTGGTTTTTATTGTATTTGTAATAATTTAGCATTTATTTTAAGTTGTTATTGACTTGAAAATAGCCTAAGATGCTGACATGGCATTAAATAAAAATACACTACTACTACAAAATTAGCAACAATAAAATTAGTTAACAATACATAATGTTTAAATTAAATAAATATACAACCAATAAAATATATTTAAATACATTTAAAAATATATAAATATATCTTGAACTATTTAAAGCAAGACAAAAGTTAATTATAATATTTATTATATTAATTATTAATTATTTACTATGTGTGTCAAATAGTTATAGATACAATGTATACATTTTAAAAATAATAAAAGAAAAATGGTCTTTCTCTGCCTTTAATTATAGAGGTCTTCATGGGTTTTGTGAAGTCTTACATTCAGCTGTTTGCTTATGGCAGTGTAACCACAGAGGAATGGAAGAACTATCTGTTCACATACTTCAAAGACAAGGTGAGAACTAATGCACTCTGTATTTAAATATATGCATGCAGAATTATTGTATGCAAGATGCCAAATAAAGCCCTATATTATATTGTAGGAATACACACTGTTGTATATTAATGCCAGGAGATATAGATAGATAATAGTAATTTGAAACCCTTCATGATGGGATTAAACAGATATCTTATTAGAGTTCTAAAGAACATTTCCTGTTTAAATGTCTCTGATTGTTTCTTTGTCAGGTGGACATCTTGAATAAAGTGGACTGGAATGGATGGATGCACACTCCAGGAATGCCCCCTGTCAAACCACAGTGAGCACTGGAGCACCCGTTTGGAGTGTGTGTGTGTGTAAGATTTTATTTTAACTTGTCCTCTTTGTGCGCAGGTATGATACCACTATGGCAGATGCCTGCACTGCTCTGTGCCAGAGATGGGTGAAAGTAAGTCTTTCTCCTACTAAACCACACCTAAGCCTATCACAGTTTTGAAGCTTCTCTAAACAACATTGATTTTAAAGCTAAGCCTCCTCTTTCTCTATTAAGGCAAAGGAAGAGGACCTTGCAAGTTTCACTGCGGCAGACTTGAAGAAACTCAACTCTCCTCAGCTCATTGAGTTTGTGGCGTTGTTGCTCCAAGAGGTACTAAATGAGTTGAAGGAAAATTTCCTTCAGCTGAAGAAACCATGTCTAAAAACCATGGTGTTTTGTTTTTTCAAGAACATCCTAGCAATGATCTTAGCACTTTTGGAGTCGCCACCAAGAACTTGTTTTTAATGTAAAGATGAAATAGGGGGGAAAATATAATTTACATGTTTTCATGTAAACATGATTTTAATCACATTTAAAATATTATCAATTATTTAATTACAATTTAAATACTTGTAAGTTTTATTTGATTCTGTAATGTAAATTAGTTTTGCATGAGCAAGAACTGTTGACATTTTTATAGAAATGTGATATTTCAATTTTAGAATTCATTTAATATAATTAAATTTTTACATATATATATATATATATATATACATATATATGTGTGTGTGTGTGTGTGTGTATAATGTAATAAAATCTAATTGACAGTGTGCTTACACTTAAGCATAAATTTACATTTTATATAAATGTGATTTTTACAAAAATAAAAAAATTATTATATATTAATTTTTTTTAAATATTTAAGATTAAGTATTTAAATAACTTTCATTTTTTAAATCTAATTTTATAAAAAATTTTAAATGTAGAAATCTAATTTGTTCTGTAATGCCTCTGTATGTTGTTGCAGAGCTATGTAAGTGATGCTGTAACAAAAACACAGCACCACAGATCAAAAGACAGGAACTGAAAGCAGAAGTAGTCTTAAATTTGTTTCCTTTTCTTTCCCCTGTTGCCCTTTATCAGGAGCCCCTTCCTCTGTCCCATGTGAAGAAGATGCAGGAGGTCTACCAGCTGAACAGTGTTAAAAATGCAGAGGTCCGCTTCAGGTAAGTTGTTGTTGTTGTTGTTGTTTTTTATAACACGCTGCAGTATTTGATGTCATAGTGAATTTTTTAATTTTTTTTTAATGCAGGTGGTTGCGCATCTGTGTGAGGGCACATTGGGAAGAAGCCGTCCCCCTGGCGTTGAAGATGGCTACTGAACAGGGCAGAATGAAATTCACTCGCCCACTCTTTAAGTAAATGCATTCATTCGTTTTGAGAAGTCCAAAGTTTGACCAAAAGAACAAAAAATGGGTCCCTTGTTAAAAATGGACCAAAAGGAACAGGATGTTACAGAGTTTTGTAATTTCCTTGCTAAAGCAAGCAGCAGTGTACACTTCTGTTTTCACGTGTCCAGAGCTCATCTTTCAAAGTGCACTTACTGACCTACTTTTCTCCTTCTCTTTCTTCTTTAGGGAAGTTTACAACTTCTCCAAGTACAGCGAGGAGGCAGTGAAGACTTTTAAGGAGAACCGTGGAGCGCTGCACCCTGTCACAGCCATGCTGGTGGCCAAAGATATGAAAATCGATGGCTAAAATGCTGCTTTCTGCTCTTCTTAATTCTATGCTTCAACCTAGTACTTCGATACAAAACAGCATATCAGACCTTGAATAGACGGGTTACTGTGCATAATGGTTTTCTCTTCAATGGCCAAAGCTTGCAGTTTTTTTTAATGTCTCAGTCTCAGGGCTTAAAACAAAAAACAAGCATTTTCAGTATCATATAGTTCAGTATTAAAAAATGAGCATATCTTGGTATGAAGGATCCACTGTATCCCTTTATATGTCCAAAGTAATGGTCTGTAATAAACTCATCTTTACAAGGGGTTTCTGCTCTTTTATCCAATGAAATATAAATCATGGTGCACAAGACAAAAACACATGTATTTCATATGCACATTTTGCTAATTTTATATGTACATGTAAAAATATTGGGACAGCGACAGTTTTGACCATCCGTTTTGTAAAAGTTAATTTATGTAACTTTCTCTGTGTTAAAATACTTTATCCCATGCCACCTTAATTGGGCAAATTCCAAAATATTCTCCTCATGAATTTGTGCAAACAGTTGACAAGTGAATTTAATGTCCTAGCTGTACATCCATACTTAAAGCTATGAATACTAGAATAGTTTTTAGTTTATGTCTTTGCAGTAAACCATCTCGACTCGATTTAAACACGTAAACAACATTGTTTTATGGCGGTTTAAAAGTGTGTCACTAAGCCAAGTGGAAACAATCTCATCTAGTTAAAAACAAGTAAATAAATATTTGTCATCCGCTCCACTAGGTGGCATAAAAGTGCTTTACCTTCGGTCTTACGCCTTTGCATCCTTGACCACGTGTTTGTGCTTGTATTTATAACTTGAAAAGGAGTTTTGATTCATATCTTTAATGCCATTAAGGCACAGATTCTGCTGATGACAGTTCAGTGACAGACTCTTATTAATGTCACTCAACAGCATATTACAGCCATCCCACAAGGAGACACAAACTTCAAAAACGTAAGTTACAATAAACGAGTGTCAGGAGACTCACCTGTAAGTAACGTTCTGCATAAAAAAAGTCTTCATATTTCTTTTTTTTTCTTTCTTAGAAACAGTAACGAATTATAAAAAGTATATCTACTCCAGTTTCTGTACGTAAATCCGCCATCTTGGATTTCCGGTCCAGCGAGTGTGTGCTTCCGGTTGTGCTAAAAAACAAAATTCAAATCTTAGCTTCTAAATATATATATATATATATATGGTAAAGAACGAAACACTAATAACCTCATTCTGTGTGTGAATACTTATCACACAAAATACACTTATCACCACCTTCTAATGTAATTATGTTTCACATATTAATAACTATTTTGATAAATAATCTCAGTTATTTGTGGACATAGGAAATAATAGTCAAGGGAAATAAGTAAATTAATATAGTTTGCTGATTTAGAGAATTATCTTATTACCTTATAATCTTACACCCTTACTCTGACTATCATGTCAAACATGAAAAAGAAAGATCCCTCTGTTTTATTTTCGATCAGTCATTGATATTGCAAAAGCACATAACCATATAAAACTGCACATACATTTTAAAAACAAAACATAATCAATATGAAGCTAATAACGCATAGTACAATGCAACACTATTCTCAACAAGGCTACAACAAAAGTAGAATTTGTTTAAAATGTAAATAATTAAAACAATTATAACTCCTATTAAATATATATATATATATATATATATATATATATATATATATATAACATCACTCACAGCTTGAAAATTAACAACAACATTTATTACAGTAAATAAAATTTGTCTGCTACAGTCAATCACCAATTGGCTTAAATCACCACAGAAGCGCGCACAATATGCAGTGATGTATTTAATAGATATCACCATAAGAGAGCAAGCACGACAAACATAAGTTAATTCGTGTAAATATAGTAATTCACGCAACTCACCGCAGGAGAGTATAACCTTTTTGAGATCATTATTAGTCTTAATATGCAGTGCTGTAATTCACGAAAATCACCACAGGAGAGTATAACCTTTTTAAAAGCATTATTAGACTCGATATGCAGTGGTGTAATTTACATTAATTGCCACAGGAGGGAGAAACCTGTTTAAATGCATTATTAGACTCGATATGCAGTGGTGTAATTCACATGAATCACCACAGCAGGGCGTTACCTGCATAAATTCATTAGTGTCAATATACAGTGGTGTAATTCACATTAATCGCCACAGGAGGGAGTAACCTGTTTAAATTTATTAGTGTCGATATACAGTGGTGTAATTTACATTAATCACCACAGGAGGGCATAACCTGCATAAATTCATTAGTGTCAATATACAGTGGTGTAATTCACATTAATCGCCACAGGAGGGAGTAACCTGTTTAAATTTATTAGTGTCGATATACAGTGGTGTAATTTACATTAATCACCACAGGAGGGCATAACCTGCATAAATTCATTAGACTCGATATGCAGTGGTGTAATTCACGAAAATCACCACAGGAGGGCGTAACCTGTTTAAATTCATTAGTCTTGATATACAGTGGTGTAATTCACATTAATCACCACAGGAGGGTGTAACCTGTTTAAATTCATTAG
>JAUMHR010000047.1:3741350-3758160 GCA_032361145.1 Enteromius fasciolatus | reverse complement strand
ACAGAAAAAATAACAGTGATATTACTATATATCTACTATATATATATATATATATATATATATATATATATATATATATATATGGAAATATGATGAGAACTACTGTATTCTTATCTTCTTATCATCACATTTGATTACATAAATTAATATTTAATTATTTATTTATTTAGATTTATTAAAAATAACATGATCTACTTCAATGAATTTAAATGTTAAAAATAATTTGTTGAAAAAATTAGTCCTTATTTCACAGATTTATTTAATTGTAACCAGAAGTAGTAGTAATTATTATTATAATATTTAATATATAATACATTAAAATATAATATAATAACAGTATTATTATTCTAATATTAAATACGTTACATTTTAATTAATATTTTAATTATAATATCATCTTCACATTTTTAAAGTATTTAGTATAAATTGATTTCTTTTTAAATAATATGATCTTGACATTCTCTTTCAGAAAATTTCAATGTTGAAAATTTTTAATTTTGAATTAATTTTATTTAGTATTTATGCATAATTTAAAATATATTAATAAATATATTAATAAATAATACATAAATATATTGATACATTATACACAAGTTTTAACAATCATATATGATCATTACCATAATCATCTTGACATTTTATTATATATTTTGTATATATAATTTATTCAAAATGATATGAACTTAATGCTACTGACAAAAACAAACAACAAAAATCTGGTAAAGAAATTAGTAATTTTAAGCAACTGTGTAATGTTTGTTGTTTGCGTAATAGATTGTGCATGCAAAAGAAAAACTGAAAGTTACACAAAACTATCAGACTTATCGTTTTAAGTTTTCAACGCTGGCTTACATGCCTTCTACACAGTGACCTCTTGTGGGAATAAGAGGAACTGCAGTTAAAGCTGTAGTGCACTGGGTTCCTCTCTGACATTCAAGTCTAATACCTTCACCCAGCCCAGATAAGTTCATAAAGGGCAGGAATCAAACATCACGGCATTCACATTCCAGACTTCATATTGCTTAATGACACGGAGGGAGTCTGAATTGCCTTGTCGAGGAGAGGTGGTTTTGGTGCTCTTATGAGTAGTGCTATCATGACAGCCCGGTGATGAAGGAGCTCTCAAGAGCGAGCGATGCATGGAGAGCCCTCAAGAACACGTCCACCCACCCTGAGTCCGTCTCCATACAGCGTCTCTGTGGCCCACAAAGCCGCTCTCGTATCACACGAGGCAGGGTTCAGACACAAGTGAGGCTCGTCCAATCAGTGACAGCGGAGGGGTTCATGGGAAGGTGAGGCGCTGCTCAACCTTGGCCAATCAGAGATGACATTGAATGTTTGTTCTCTCCCTGTCCTGTGGCTCTTAGGTTTGACCGAGACTCCGTGTCTGAGATGAGACCGACTCAAGAGGAGCCCTGGCTAGACAGACACAAACACAAGCTTCTACTTCCCTGTCTGGTGCATTTGGGAAAAGCTGCTAATATTGTTTCTTCTGTATCTGAACTGTGCGTGCTAACATGCATAATTAGAACAACTTCCTTAAATGGGGTGCACAAGAAGACGTATGCAGTGGGGGGAAGTTTATCACATTATAAAATTTACTTCAAAGAATAGTTGTACCCACCCTCAGGCCATGTAAGATGTGGATGAGTTTGTTTCTTACTGTGAACAGAGTTGGAGAAATGTAGCATTGACATCACTTTCTCAACAATGGATCTTCTGCAGTAAATGGGTGCCAGGAGTCCGAACAGCTGATAAATATATTACTAATAGGGATGCACAATTTTGGTGGAAGATTTCACTAATAAGTAATCCACACAACTCCATACATAGCAAACAGCAAATACATATATACCATAATAACACTTCCTCTTGTTAAAAATTACATCATCTGTTGTGCTTTTACATATTTGTTTAGAACTGTTCTGTGTTTTTCACTTGATCTATGCATATTTCTCTCCTGATTCAAACAAGATGGCTTTTTCACGAAAGAAAGTAAAGACTCAGCTTTTTGCTTAATAAGACTTGTTGGATTGTGGAGTGGTGTGGATTACTATAATGTTTTTATCAGTTGTTTGGACACTCATTCTGACGGCACCCGTTTACTGCAAAGGAGCTGATGATAAATCTCTCCAAATCTGTTCGGATGAAGAAACTAATTGAGAATGAGGATGCCCAGATTTTTATTTTGGGTCAACTACTTTAATAGCAATTTTTTTTTTTTTTTCTCTAATTTAGTGAACCTTCTCTGGGTTCATCGGGAGTGGGGAATGCAAACTTCACATGCCAGCTCTGTGGGTATTTCTAACAGGATGAGATACACAACTGAGATTGAAACTGAACAGTCAAACTGTCCAGACAGATCTATTACAGCTGCCAGATTACACTAAACATGACAAATCACCAAAGCAAATAAACTCATTCCAGCTATCTAAATCCTCAGCATTGTACAAATTACAGACAGTAATACAGAACGAAACAAGAAGCAGCACTGTAGGAACTATTCAACCATCTGGAGACAAGATCAAGAAACATTTAAATGCGTGTTAATGCAGTGCTATAAAATAAAAGTTAATTGACATCTACTAAAATATAATTTCTGTAATATATGTGTAGTATTAATACTTGGCTTCAAAAAGTAGTTATCGATATACATGGGTAAATAGCTAAAGTATTTACATTGATTAGGGAGAAAAAAAAAAAAAATCTATATATATATATATATATATAATATTGAAATTCCATCAGAGTAGTCCATCTTTTTAATAAAAGTTGATCTCTGATAAAAAAAAAGGTTCCAAGTCCCATCATATAAAATTGAGTTTAATATTTTATCTAATATATTAAGAGATATGATGAGTATTTTGAAAACTACTGCACTGTAGGACTGTCCCAGCTACAACAGCTGTTATTTGGCTGTGTTTGAGATGCATTGCTCCATCTCTAAGTCTGTCCATTATCCAGACCCAGTGACTCGCCACCTGAGCACAGGCAGAAGTACCATAGCTCTGCTCGGCATCTGAGGAGAGCAGAAAACCAAGAATTAACTGTGAAAAGAGCAAATAAATAGGTGCTTCTACTTGAAAAGCCTGTAACAAAGCCTTTTGAGGACCTGAGAGACTACATGAGAAAGAAAGATGGAGAGAGAGAGGAAACAAGTGTTTTGTCTCTCAGCCCAGAGCTGGTGGAGGGGCAAAGCACCACACAGGGCCGTTTCTAAGGGAAAGCTTTTAATGAAGCCCGGGGGAAAAGGAGAGCTCATCAGACTGAAACACATCCTCTGAAATCTCTCTTTTTCTCACACACACATTTTAAATCACATACATTCACATATACATACTCTAAAGCTCCTTCTCTAGACTTTTAAGAAGAGCATGGTAGGATTTTATCTTGTGAGGGCATTTTGCACCGATATTGTGATTTTACCCGAGGCTACAATTCCTAAGTATATCCTATACTTCCTTGTCTCCACCTACACAACCAGCTAACCAATGACCCATAAGCCTGAAGGGTTTTAGTATACTGTAAATCACTAGTTAAAGCTCACCAGTGTCTCGCTGACCTCATCTTGACCCTGGTGACATCTGAAAATGACCCCTTTGCAAATCAACACTGACAGAGAAAAAAGACACATCTATCATCAAAAGGCTGGGTTTTAGTGCAAAACGTGTCACCTTGTTGCTTACTGGCTTAAGTTACACCCATGCTGTTTTGGTTTCTAGATGGCTTGAGTACTTTCTTTAATGCATTTTATTTTATTTTCCAAAAGGCCTAAATCCTAAGTGCTAAACACCTGCGTGATTTGTGTGAGATGTACTGATATGATGAGAATGCCAAATGCATAAGGTTGCAGTTTAGCATGACATCCAGTTTACCAGCATACCCCTTGAATCCCGAAGAACACCAAATATAGGGTTTTACTGTTTGGTAAATTGTAGTAAATGGAAAATGGC
Organism: Enteromius fasciolatus; assembly: GCA_032361145.1. Lineage (NCBI taxonomy): Eukaryota > Metazoa > Chordata > Actinopteri > Cypriniformes > Cyprinidae > Enteromius > Enteromius fasciolatus. The sequence continues at coordinate 3,754,207 of JAUMHR010000047.1, read as the reverse complement.
TTGGGATTTCTAACCTCTGAATGTGTCAAACACTGCCTTTGCTGCAGACATAGAGGCCTGTGACAAAAGCCCTGATTTAGTGTCATTACCTTCCCTCATTATAGAATTAGCTCTACAAAATGACCCTGTTGTTTGGGAGGAATACTTATTGTCTCATAATGGAGAGACTCGCACACAAATAGTGACCGAATGTGGACACAAACCCAAGTGAAGCATAGACAGGGACGATTGTCTCAAATAAAGAAAGCTAAAAGCAGCTCTGTCCCTGGAATGCTGACAGATGGACAGGAACATTCTTTAGCAGCATTTCAGTCCATCTCCGAATCTGACTGGTGTCTAGGATCGCATATTCTACTGTTCGGCAATGCTGACAGGAAGAGAGAAATAATGAGGGAATACAGAGAGAGAGAAGGCAATTTAACATCACTTGCCCCATGCATGGAAGTAGAGAGGTGTGGGCAAAAAAGGAGGAAGAGTTGCCAATTACGTTGTGCTCAACCTCCTTCTCCTCCATTATGGAGCTCTTTCCTTTCACAGTGCTGTCTGGCTCTCAGCGTGGCCTCTCTGATTGTGTGAGGCGTCACTGTCTCACTGATCTCTCGCCGATACAATGAGATCCTCAAGCTGCATAACTCTACATCATACCTACATATTGTAACATATCGAAAATCTGAAATTAAAGCATGCGGAAGAGTCAAACAATGAGGGAAAATCGTTCCTTGCATATGCACCATAGTAAAACATGGCTTTTAAAATGTATTATTTGAAGTCTAGCTACATCCGAGTGAGAGAGACTGATAGAAAAACAATGACCATTAGATAGATAGATAGATAGATAGATATATAGATAGACAGGTAGGTAGGTAGGTAGATAGGCAGGCAGATAGATAGATAGATAGATAGATAGATAGACAGATATCAATTTGCATATAGTAGGATGGATAGATAGAAAGACAGAAAAACATTGAGTGGACTTTTGTTTGGTGACCCAGTTTTCCCAGAGTTCCAGCTCTCTGTGATTCTCCCTCCAGTCATCCCTGTATCTGTCAAGTTCATTAGTCCCTCATCATTCAGGAGAAACAGCTCAAATCACACATTGTCCTGCAGAAAGACATGTTCTCATAAGCCCATTACGTCTGAGATCTCAGAGTGGCATCTGTGTCCATCACGGCCGGTCATGCCACGATCTCAGGAACAATGTCCTCTCCTCAGGACCAGTGTGGGATCAGCGCTGAAAAACAACAGGCTATTTGCAGAACAGGCAGCCACTTTCCAGCTCGGAGCAAGGCCTATTTACACAATCACAGACCATTCAATTCTACAATATACATATATTTTAATACGATATATGTATTAAAAAATTTCCTTTAATAACATATCACATTAATGTGTAAATTACAGTACACGTGATTCAAACACTTTCAAACCTCTGTCACTCAGATGAGAAACTACCGCTGTTATAGGAGATACGTAACACTGAAATGGCCGATTAGCTCAGGAGGTTTTTTTAACACTAAAATCACTTATTGAGTGTGACAGTTGAACTGAGAGACTATATACACAGCACACTGCCTCTAATTATTTCAGCTCTGTTTCAATCATCTCATGCAGAGCTGACGTGAGTCTAAACAAAGACGTATTGCAAAATACGATCACAGGCTGAAAGAAAACATCCCTCAAATGTGATTTCAGATGAACCACAGGGACAGTACGCTCAACTAGCTTATTTAAATTATTTTGGACAACTTTATGGGTTATGGTTACACAATGTAAATCTAAACCAAATATTTTAAAAAGTGGCTAAATTTGAATGAAATTACACTGAATATAATTCATTATAAATGTATATAGAGTGACATATCACATTTCACAGCTTACTCATGTCTCATGTTGTGTTTTCACTCTGCAGCATTAGGAATCTACAATGTTCCAGTCATTCTACACTGTTCAATCGGCCCCTGCGGCTAATGTAGCAAACCAGCAGAACCAGTGGGTCCCGGGGCCCTCGTTCTCCTACCCCCACTACCCCTACAACACCAATTCAAACGCGGGCCCCTACTACAGCAGTCAGCCCTTTACCTGGCCCACGGCTCAATGGGAGGTATGCAAAATCTCTTGATGCCATTTAGTGGAATAGTTTGTTATTTCTTTGAAACAGATTTGGAGAAATTTAGCATTTTAGCTCACCATTGGATCCTCTACAGTGAATGGGTGCCGTCAAACAGCTGATAGTTGGTTATTATGGACGGGTATTTTGGGCAGAAGTGACAGTTTAAAGTTAAACGTATCCTTTCATTCTGCACTCATTCACTGCAGGGGATCTACTGGTGAGAAAGAACAATACTAAATTTCTTCTAATCTGTTTTGTTGAAGAAACAAACTCTTGGATGACCTGAAGGAGAGTGCATTTATTTTAAAATGTTATTTTTGCATCAGATACTCCTTGAAATTGTCAAAAACAACATTATGTTACAAATGTATGAAATTGAATACTATACAGCGTGTTTTTTGCTTTTGGATAATGTGTCTTTATTATTAAGTGGAACAGCGAGTTAAGTGGCATTTACAGCATATTTTAGACCAGTCAATCTTTATTTGGCAGTCATTAGCACACAGCAGTGCTGGCAGGATCATTACAGCTGATCTTAATTTAGTTACATGCATCATAACACAAATTATAATGATCTCTTAGTGTGGAGGGAGCAAGAACTCACATGATCTGAGAGAAAAGGAGAGTCGGCGAGTGAATGTTGTTATTATTATTATTCATTATTATTCATTAGATTATGACTTTATTTTATTTTAATGAATTAAGGCCATGGTTAATATTAGATTTATTAATACATACGTGACATTTCCAATCAAATCTATATAAACAATTCTTAGATACTAGGAATTAATACCTGCTAAAATGTAATATTCTATTAACAGCACTTGCTGCATGCAACACAATTAACGTGTGTAAAACACACTGTACAAAATCAGTCTTTTTTTCTCCTTTCTGCCACATTGATTCTTAACCCCCGTAATGTGATTATAGACGCATGCCTATGTCCGCACATTTGAGTCAGAAACCACCCAAACAGCCCTTTGTGTGACAGGACTCATTTGTCTGGAATTCCGATGCTGTGGATTTGCTGGTGGTTTTGTTTCGGAGCGTAATTGCACACTATGTGCTGACAGAACACAAGACCTCTGTTACTGTAATCACACTAGTCACATTCTACAAGTGTTTATTTTGACTGTAAAAAGCAAAAGGTCCTGAACTGGGGTGTGAGTTTGTTTCTACATATTTTTGGTCACTTTGTTTGTTTTTTTTAATCTACGGATTAAGAAATAGACAGTTTTGTGAGTTGCTTGCTTGAATAGTTCAGACGAGCTTTCAGTTTAGTTTTTTTTTAAAGTAGCAACTTTGTCACAGACGTTTGTTTTGTTTTTTCAATGGAGAAATGTCCAATGTCCAAAGTAGACAGTGGTTTAATAACTAAGTAAATTATATATATTAGTGATTACAATTAATCGCATCCAAAAAAAAGTTTTTGTTTACATGATATATGTATGTGTTCTGTATAGATTTATTATGTATTTAAATACACACATACAGTACATATTTTTTAATTATTTAGATGTATGTACATTTATATTCTTATATTATATATACATATATTTAATATATACATTTTCCCCTAAATGTATACATGCATGTGTTTGTATTTATACATACATAATCATATATATATATATATACAGTGTACAAAAGCAAAAATGTTTATTTTGAATGCAATTAATCTCATTTGACAACACTAATATACATTTAACAGATAATAGAACAGAGAATTCTTAGTTCTGTTAGTAGGCTAGTAATTATTATATAGATTGATAGATGTATTATAATAAAATATTATTTTAGAAATTTATATATATATATATATATTATGATAGGTTTATAATAGGTAACTTTATATACAAAATCTTTAACAAATAATACTATTACTACATCTGATTTGTGATCATTTGTCAATGAGTTATGATCTGCTTAAACTGATCAGACAGACTTCAGCTGTACTTTTAAAAACTGTCAGAAGGAGAAAGCTAGAAATCAGGTTTTCAGATGGAAAAGCAAAGCAACAGTCAGTTTTAGGAGGTGGAAAGGGAATAGAAAAGGCTGGAGAACATCAAAGCTGCCTTGTGTTTGCTCTGGTCCACAAGAGGCCTTTCATGTGTTAAAGTGTGTGTGTGTGTGTTTGTGTGTGCGCGTCTGTGTTTTGGTGTGAGGCTGTGTATTTCAAACACTGCAGCACTACCTGTGTTTGGAGGAAAGAGTCTCGTATCTATGAAGCGAGCTGTCCCTTGAGGCTCTAGCAGACATACACACAAACTTTCACTCAACAAGACACAGATCTATAAGGGTGTATCTACACGCACCCCCCCACCCCCGTCTATGAGGTCTATCCTGAGTGTGTCGGAGGCAGGTTGTGGAGCCGAGGGGTTATAGGAAGATGTGGGAGGTGATGTTTGGATCCTACATGTCCAAATCAGACTGTGAGGGGACCACCCACCACGTCTGGCTCAGACACAAAAACTGGACTGGCAGGAGGAGGGCAAGGCCAACTGATGCATAATGGGACAGACAGTTGTGTAATGTAGAGTGGCCTGGGTGTTCGTCACATTTTATCTGTGAAAGGCACAAATAAAATGCCCTTGACACAGTGGATGACTGGAAACATTGTGCTTTGTGCAAAATATAGTCATCTTTATGCTGATGATGCTAAATCATGACCCTGTAAAGGCTGTCAGTAGCTTAAAGTTGGCATGAATGAAAAGTCATCTTATTTTCTAAATAGATGTTAATGCGAAGCATTTACAGTGCATGTTTGTTTTATTAATATTTGAACCCCAGTCACTGTGAACTGAATTACTATCTGGCGTTTAGTAGCTAGTGTCTGGCGTAAAATAAAACAAAACAAACAAAAAAATGAAAACTTCTTCATTTCTATAGAAGCAAAACTTTAAAAATAACTATACACTATATAAAAAGACCGATATAGACATTGAATATAAAAGATACAAAACACTGCAAAATTACTAAAACTAAAATTTTAATAAAAACTGATACTAAAAAACTAATAGTATTTTAATGATACTAAAATAGCATTTGTCCTTATCCTACATTTTATTCCTTTTTTGTACGGGTTTAACTAAGATGTATGGAAGCCCGTTTCCGCCACTGAATAAAAAATAAAAGAAGGTTATTGCATCTTTTTATCTCACAATTCAGACTTTTTTTCTTAGAATTGCATGATACAAACTCGCAATTATGTCTTATTTTCTCTGAATTTAAGATATAAAGTAATTCAGATTTTATAACTCACAATTGCAATTTTATATCACGCAATTTTGCAATCTATTTTGCGATGAACAAGCATTGCTAAAGCAGGGTGGGTGAAGAGAGACATGCTGGCATTCACAAACACATCATAAAAACAACCTCCGGTTGGACAAGACAAGACAAGACAAGAAGAAAAGGCTGAAAAGAAAGACAGACAGATGGAATGAAGGAATGATGGAAATAAAAGCAGGGGAAGATGAACATCAAAATCCACTTCAACCCAATCACTGTGAATCAGCAGTGAGAGGAAACCGAATTAGCAGCAGTGATTATGACAAACAGCTTGTCATCCATTGCAACATAAGACAGGGTTTTTCCAGGACGACCAATATCATCACTGTTCTCCCTTTCTAGAAATGACTGACTCTGATCAGAAGTACTCTTGATCAAGTACAACATTTCTGAATGGAAAACAAGGACTGGCTTCTGCGGTTTGGAGATGATGCTTATTCTTTCCGTGTCTCTTTGATCTATCAGGGTCGTTTCCCTGCTAATAGGATTAAACCAGCACTCTTTTAAATTCTATATATTGTGTGTGAAAACTCAATGCGAGTCAGAAACCTGTTGATCTGTCTGACCTCTCTGGATTGCCCTCTCTGTCTAGATGCTCCACACATCCCTTCATCTTTTTTTAAAGAAAAAAAGGAATTCAAAAGGTCAAAAGAATCTGTAGCATTTAGTTGTTCTGTTCTGTTCTATTCGATTGTATTCAGGGCTACAAAATCATTTAATTACATGATGTGCCAGTTAATCGAATTAATCACAAATTATTCAATTTCCCAAATATTAATTAAATTATTGTGTTAGATGAGAAAAGCATTGATAATGACAATAAATGGGCATTCATCACTTTTAAAAAAAACAGAATATTTAAATAGGAAATTTTATTTCGAAAATGAAACTAAAAAAGCAATTTAGTCATTTAATTCAATGATTTGTTCAAACTGATTTATTCAGAAACTAAGAAAGTGACTTCAATGAGTCATTAAATCATCGGCTCACTTGATTCGATCTAAAACGCTGATTTGTTCAGGAATGAAACATGTGACAGAATTTCTGCCGTGCAATTATTTGGAACTATTGGTGAAAATAAGCAGACTATAAAATATAACAATATTAACCTATGGTTTATTGAAAAATCTATATCACCCAAGTCATACATCATGTTCATTATCAGTTGATGTAAAGATGTAGTCGGGTGTGTTAAATGCATTAATAATTTAAATGTATTATTATTTTTCCAAAATAATTGCAACAATTAATGCATTAATTCAACAGCCCTGATATAGCCCTATATATTGTATAAACCATTTTAAATACACAACATGATATTAAATATATGTAACCTAATGATGATAAATTGGAATGATAATAAAGATTTTATTAATTCCATGTTAAAAACATGCTCAGATGCTTAGTAAAATGTCTGAATACCAGATACAGTATACTGACATCAAATAAAGCCTTTAAACAAGTGATCAGTCAATTTTACCACAAGCTTCATTCTTGCCTGAACAAAGATGGCAACTGAAGTCCTGGCATGTGCAATCCACATTAACAAGCAAGCGTACTCTCCTTTATAAGATTAATGCAGTACATGTAGCAGGTGTCTGCCAAAATTCCTATCTTATTTAAACCGCCCAGCCCATACCAGCCCTGTAATCCTATTAGGCCTAATTGAGTGAAGTCTGCAGTCTTTTTCAGTTAAACCAAGTTCAGCCACTAATAGGATTTAAAGGAAAAAGGTTCAGTGCATGGAATATATGCTAGTGTGGGCATTTAGCCTTGAGCGGGGCAGAACACTATGCCCTGGGGCACCTGTGGGGTCTGATCTGGCCAGAGGGCTAGATGGGACGTTAAGAGGGAGGGGGTCTATTTAGGTGCGCAGGGATTATAAAAGAGGTAATGGTTTTACTTTTTTACACTTTTATATTTATTCAAATCCTGACAGTAGAATAAAACTTCAGCATGTGTATTTTCCTTTGCCGTTGGTGCTTTAGTGCAATATTTTTTCATAATTGTTTAGTAGCATCTTTTTTATGATTGAAGATAAGTATCACTGATACCAATATTACTGATGTCTCTATAGGAAATTGTTCTTTTATTACTAAAATTTAACCGTTGACTATAGCCATTCAACATTACAGTATAATGGAGAGCTATCAATTTTGACATTAGATTAAAAATAAAAGTTTGTCTTCACATAAACTTCTGTTTTTTTAAGATGACATATTTAGCTGCCTGTGCAAGTAGGAACATTTAATAAAGTTTTCACTAAAACCTATTTGACTGCTGTTACTTTAAGAGCTGCTCCTGCTAAATGTGACACAGATCTGAGCACATGCTCATAGTTTCATTTGCGCTTTAATATGAAATTATAAAGGCTACAGCGCACGCTGTCATATTTCACATAGTTGTCTATTGTTAAGAGACAGATCTTGCATGTGATTTTCCACTACATAGAATTACTTTGATCATATTGATTAAATGGTAATAAGCAAGAGAACTAGACTCTTCAAAGATACTATCTGTCTGTCCAGGCTGACCTTTGGCTTCTGATCACAGTGAGTCCATGTCTGTGTCTGATGAGGAGACGTGTATCAAACAGGGCCACTGTGGCCCTTAATATGGTGTATAACCAGGGGCCCTTCAAAAAACCCTGAGGCCGACGTCTGTGAATCACGGCTCGGCCACACTGATTAGTCGCTGGCGTCTTTTGGACCAAATGACTGATAGACAGTTAGGCTCTGCAAGTCACTTGTGAGAATAATAGACCATGAAGATTACAAAAAGGTTCTCCATGCAGTTTACATCAAAAGCAGGGAAGTAGCTAGTGTTAGCCAGTAAAGACAGACAAAGTCAATAAAGATCTGAGGAGAATGCCATTAGCGTTTCCTAATCTCGTTCAGATTACTCTATTCATCTCATTGAAGAAAGTTAATCTCTAGAATAATATTTCTTTTGTTTTCTAAATCTTGTGGAATCCTCTGTGGTGTCAATGAGTGGAGCTTTCCCCAACAGGCTTTTTATTGTAGTAATTAAATCCATTTGCTCACATCTAACTTGAAAAGGTCATACGCAAGATGAGAGAAACTGGTATCTGTACTGGCCGACATGGAAGATAACACACACATCATTTAGCATGATCTATCCTGGTATGAAGAAAGGACACTTTTATAGCAATAATATGGTGAAAGCATTCTAATGTGTGTGATTGATTGGCACACACTTTGGAAAAAGCATGTAGTTGCACAGATGTGAGAATTTGTGAAGAAACTGAGAATTTGGAAGCAGCCTTGAATGAAGGGCCTTATAATTATTTTTTTGTTTATTTGTATTTTTTTAATGAACATGCAGCTCTGTTTTAGTGCTTTCTTTTTTTTATCCCTGAGGTAACATAATCCTGGGTTATCTTTTTCATTGTTGCACTGCATTTCCGGGTCAACCCCCCTATTTAGTTCCCTTGATAAACACCTTTCAAAATTACAATTGTGAAACATGGCTTAGACCCTGATTAAAAGTGGCCCTTATTCAGAGTTAAGACACATTAACCCAGGGTTAAGCACAGTGTAAAAAGCCATCTGATGTTGTTTTTCAGTAATATGCATGTTTAAACCAAAAATCTAATTTTTATATATATATATATATATATATATATATATATACATTTATTTAAATATAAATATACAAATTCGCATATTGATTCATCAAATCTCTGCACCTTGAACTGCATTTATGACCCAGATGTGAGGAAATCTGAAATCTAAAAGTAACTCCTAAAATGTTTGAGTTTCTTGTTTCTTGCAAATCTAGAATACCAGGGACTTTTAAAAATGTAAATTTACATGCCTAAAAATAATCTCAAAAATTAATTCACATCTTTAATTAATTATGAATATATAAATTAATAAGCAGTTCTAGTTCAGCTCAAATTTATTATTTATTTCATGGTGAATTAAATCCTTATGTAATTATGAATGTTACACTATTTATTTATTTTCTGTATATTTTTTAATCTATTAGATATTCTATCTTAAATCCCCAGTCAGCCCAAGACCCCCAATAACTCTCAGAGATTATAAATTACAAAAGAAGAGATAGAAAGAGAGGTCGAACAAGAAAGAGAGAAAGAAAAAATATCAAAGAATTGGATTAATTGGCATAATGCAAGGTGGCTGAGCACAGCCAGAGAGGGTGTCAGCTTTTTGAGAACCGCTGCCATTCTCAAAGCTGGACCGTCTGTACAATTAGCTGGCCGAACTCTGACCCCCAACAGAATAATTAATGAAAAAACAGAGGATGAAGACTAAATGTGCAGAGCCATTTGAGTGAGTGAGGGAGAATAATACATCAAAGAGCGTCAGTAATTGGCCCTGTGGCTTTCATTCCTTGCCCCATTTCTTTCAATTCATTGACTCAAAATAATGGGTTCAGGTTCATTATCAACAGGTCGTAAGCTTAGGAGTGCTAAACGGGCTCGGGGTGTGTGTCGATGGCTTAGAGGTACCCGCATATGAGTCTACAAAAGTAATGCGTGATATTGTTATGCCATAGACAGCGACAGTTTGCCGTTTGACAGCGATACTTGTCCGTAAAATCAAAATGCTGGAATATAACTGGTACGGTCCGGTAAGTCAACCGAGCATTTAATGCTTTCATACTAGAATCATAGTAGATTGAGCAATTGTTTATATGCTGGTTTATCTGACCATAAAAGGTTACTACTTTTTTTTTTTTTTTTAAGTTCAGGGAACATGGAAAGTTTTTTTCTATTTGTCAAATCTGTTGCATCAGATGAACTGTAATGACAAATCACATTAAAGACTAGCTGTATAATGTAAAACATATATAATGTGTCAGTGTTATGCTACATTTGACAAACTAAATTCAATCTAGATAATTAAATTCACATAATTGTATCATTGGTATAGTGACGGGACATTTTACGCTTCATACTTTTGGCTTCTAAATTGTCCTGGACTAATGTGACATCAGATAACTGTCCTTATGGAAATTAATTTCATGTGCGTTTTTGTGTAACATTTTGAAAAAAATTGGCTACTTAAGTAATTGAAATATGATATATTAGACATATAAAAACATATATATGATGTCCAAACATGCATCTATAAATCCCCCCTTCCAAAAAAAGCTCTCTCTTTATAATTTACTTAATCGTTTATTTAAAACATTACATTAATATCTGTTTCTGATGGAAACATGCAAACATTTTAGAGCAGAGAAAACAAGATATTTTACATTATGTTGTGCATCGCTTGTGAAAGTGCGTGTTTGTGTGTAAATAAAAGCATGTGCGCTTACAGCTCTGCTTTCGTGGTCTTTGTAGTACGGAGAACGTCCTGACTCGTGTTGTCCTTGTGTATCACGTGTAATTAGATCTGCTCATGCACAAAACGGGGCTAAACTCAATTGCCGGAGTCCAAATGTTGTTGCTTACATGTGATGAGGTAAAATACCTCATAATGGTTCATTGCAAACCTAACCCACTCAGACGAACACCTTCTACCTCACTACAGCGCAGTACATGATTGACTTCGGTGGTTTTTTCCATACCTGGGTGTGCCATATCAGCTACTTAATAATAACCTAATAGGTCTTAAAGTCAGGCTTTTGGTTTGAGGAGCACCCTGCAGTGATGAAAAGAGAAGCATCGTCTCATATTAACGTCACCCGAGTACTCAGCTGAGAGAAAAACGAGATGAGAAACAAAAAGTGAAAGCCCCTCAAGAATGTGGGATTCCCTCCAATGGAGAGTGTTATTGTTCGTCATAGCGGTGGCGTGGTTTTAGAGATACGTTCTCACCGCCATTAATGCCATTACGCTGGTTTATAGGAATTCAAAAGACTTCTAGGCATGTGAAAATGCCAGTTAAGATCTTCAAGGAGAAGATTGTTCTTCAGCACAAATGACTCAGCATTCATAAATCATAATTGATATCAATACACTTACAATATAACAATCTCTCTGGTTCTAAGCTGTATTATTAAAGCACAGTTCTGCCTCAAAGTATGAAATAAAAAAGTAACTAAGATTTCTAAGAATGTTTATAACAAAGTACTGTGTTATAAGTGACACATGTGAGAGTTATTGCTATATATGCCTCATGAGATTTTTAAAAAATCCAATTTTGAGAATATGACTTTAGGCGTTGTACGCTGAAATCCTTATCTAGTAATTATGAAAAACTGGAAAAGTTATACTTATTAAAGTATATTACTGAGCAGAGTATGACATCAGTATTCCAACTGGAATTTAATATTTAATATAATATAAACTAGTAAATTGGTATGAAATACTCATATTAAACCTTAAAATATAAAATTGCAATCAAAAGAAAAGTTTAAATGAGGAGAAATTGTAATTGTAAATGTCAAATCGCATGTCAGATATAAAGTCATAATAATAAGAAACTCCCATTTTAAGATTAAAAGCTGTATTGCGAGTTATAATTGTGAAATATAAAATTGCAATAATAAGAAAGTTACTAAATAAATTGCTAATTACATAATAATTACTATAAATAGTTATTAATGAAAGTTTTTTTTTTAAGCAAAAACAGGCTTCTATATATATGTGTAGGCTCATGCAATTTCACTGCATTCAAAATTATTATTATTTTTGCAAAATACTAAAACGGCTTTAAAAAATCATTTTTTTGAGCAAAGCACTTACAGCATTTCTTTACAGATGCCACCTTTACGTTTTGTGGCTTAAAATACTCTTCAGGCCAGCTGTAGAGGATGCACCTGTTGTGTAATAAACTTCTCTCTTGCGGTATCAGCCATGCTGTATGTGACCGATTTACCCAAAAAGTACCTTATCTACACCACAAATCAGAGGTGATTTCCTCCATGACAGTCCAGAAGATCAGCCTCCGTTCCAGCCAGACGGACAAGGCCTTTTATTCAATCCTGAACATGAGAGGGCGTCACACTGGTCACTTTGTACTAGCCTCTGTTCTTCTACTCCACCATCAAATTTAACTCAGGCTGTGCTGATTAATCAATTTGGCCTGAGAGAGAGAGAGTGTGGAGAGGTCGGTCTGTAGGAGGAAATTACAATGATCCAATTTGAATCACAAAATCAGTATATTAATCTTTAAAGAAATGTCTGGATATTACAATTTATATAAGTCCTAACAGAGAAGATAACCCACTGTTTGATAACACTGTCAATGGGCTGATATTTTGAAGTTTTGTGAATAAAGCTTTGTTTCGAGGAGCTACGCAATGCAATAATGTGCATTTAATTTCATTTAACAAAATTTGAGGACAATTCAGTGACGTCTGAGTAGAAATGGAGCTAGAATGTTGAGCATAGTATGAACCAAACTGTACATAAACTCACTCTGTGTGTGTGTTTGTGTGTGTGTGGATTATCAGTAGATTTATGCGCCTCATTGTGTTGACTGAAAGCTTTTACACTATTTGAGACGGCCATGGCTGC
>JAUMHR010000047.1:3701290-3740023 GCA_032361145.1 Enteromius fasciolatus | reverse complement strand
TTGACTTACATACTAGGAAAAAAAATACTATGGAAATCAATGGTGACCCAAAACAGCCTGGTTACAAACTTTCTTCAAAATATCTTCCTTTGTGTTCGGCAAAAACAAAGAAATTCCTACAGGTTTGGAACTACTTGAGGGTGAATAAATGACGACTGAATTTTCATTTTTGGGTGAACTATTCCTACAAGCCTAGTCCCAGATTAAAGTGTAAATTAACTAAAAGAATCTTGCACTGACTCATCTTAAAATATATCAGTGCCTTTGTTTTGTCTGAAGACGTCATGTATGTCTAAAGCATGTTAGTAAAAAATGCTTACATTTCCTAAATTAACTATAGCCTAATCCTGGCTTAGTCTAAGTCCTGTCTCTGAAACCAAGCCATAAAGTTTAGAAGAACAGCATTACCATCAATGTAGTGCATCCTTAATGAATAACAGTGTTGCACAAGTAATGTTCATATTGTTTTGTATCTGTTTGCTGTGTTTGCGTACATCAGAAATGTCCTCAGGCGCTCCCAGTAATAAACCCTTAAATTAACTTACGATATGTCATTATAACACAACTCTCCACAGCCAAAAAGTAACAGTACTGGCAAATCCATTTAGGTGATTCAAGCCAGTGATTAGCCCAAACCCAGATAAAGAAGGCCTTTCAAAACCACAGCTTACCTATAAGCCCTTGCTCTGAGAGCCCTGGGTCTTTTTTGTGAGTCTGGCGTGTGGAGGGAAGTCATGTGATTCGATTTGGTCATTTTGTGTTTCAAGGGGATCAGTGCAAAGTGGGGGGCCGAGTTAGAAGATCATGGGATACGGTTAGATGTGTCCAAAAAGTGTCTCGGCACCCCCAACTTTCGAGGATAGATTTAGTAATGAAAGCAGTTTATTGATCAGATCAATTTTCAGTGAAGTATTTGAAGTGGATACCTGTAGCTTGTAGATTCGAATAGATTCGCTGCTTGTGTTTGGACTGCAGTTAAATTAGGGACGGCGAGTCTGAATGGGACGGGGTACAGTGAATTCCTCTCAGGTGTGCCTGTGAACAGTTTTGTCTCTGAAGGAGTAGAGGCTAATTGATTTAAATCGAAAATCACATTAGGCATAATCACATCTTTTCTGTGGGGAACCACATTTCTATTCATCCCTCTTGTAAATGCACAAAACCTATTAGCAGCCTATGAGGCTGTTTATGTAACACTGCCAACAAGTAATATTTTAATCTTTTTCTGCCAGACGCTACCTGTCTCAAGTATGTAGGCTCTTGTAAGTTTTATGCTCAAAAGTGTGCCTGTAGAGCATACAGTGAATATTTGGATGTGCAAGCCTTGCTTTAAAATGTCGGAATATCGGTAACAATATAGTAATATTGTTATACCATTGTATATTATAATAAAATAATGTTACATTTTTTTAAAAACGTTATTTATTCCTTTGATGCAAAAGCATAATTATTTCAGTCTTTCAGTGTCACACAATCCTTCTAGAACAACAAACCAAATAAATTAAAAATAGGTCATCTTAATTTTCTGAGTAGTTTAGGTGCTTACAGTTTTGAGGTCACTGTATCCTCAATGAAAGAGGATCCAGGTGAATTTCATGTATAAATTTTGCACATCTTTCACATACTATATTTCTTTTTGTTGATAAACTGGATTGCAGCCCTGAGCTCAGGGAGGACAGTTTGGCACTCCTATCATACAGTTAAAATGAGTGTAATATTTAATTTATATATGAATCATTAAAGTCTTCTGGTTATTATGCATTCCTTTTCTACTTGGATAAAACAGCTCTCAGATGTGTGCGCTGGACTTTGAAGTCTTGTCTCAGAAGCGGCCCAACTCTTACAGGAAGTAGCTCATGTTTTATACATACTGTATGTGGGACTAACAAAGGTGAGATTTCAGACCGGGCCCAGAGAAAAACATGGAAAAATGCCCAACCAGGACTTTCAGTAAGAAGTAAATATACAAACACATAAAGAAGCACTAGCAAACACACACACACACCCCAGTTCAAAGGCACTCTGGTCCATTACTAGCAACTTTCCTCAGCATTTCCTTTTACACAGGAAACAAGGGAACAAAAGGATGCTGATACACACGTCCTGTCTTCTTTAGAACTTTGCAATGATTTCAGCTCTTTCCAAAGCATCTTTTTGCTTTCAAGAAGGGTTCAGATTCCACAAACCATCTAAAGCATCTGAGACACTAGTTTTATAATGGTCTTGAGTTTTTTATATTATTATAGCACAAAAAGAAAAAATCTCATAATTATATCTTTTAATTGCTAAGTTGTGGCTTTATATTTTGCTACTTAATTTCTAATAATTGCATCTTTATATTTCCAAGTAGTGACTTTAATCGCACAACATGACTGACGAGCTACGCAATATCATCTTCAGAATCGGAAGAGATTCATTTCAGATTTTGAACACGTAATTGCGTAGCTCGTCAGTGATCTACAGCTTAAACTGAGGCAATGCAATTACCTGTCACGACACATTAAAGAGCTACAAAATGTTATTTTTTGTTAAAAAAAAGACCAAATTAACTTGTTTCATACCAAAAGTATTTTTAATTGCTTGAGAAAGCGTGTACTATGAAAGTGACATTGTTTGTCAGACATAGCAGCAGTAGCTAAGGAGGGAGGGGTTTTGCCAAAAGGTCAATTGACAATTAAAATCTTACAATGTCACATTACATCTCATAAATGTGACTTTAAATCACAATTTATTTCTTATTTTATTCATATGGAAATAGGCATCCAAATTTCTCATTTGTTTCACCTTAAAATATTGACACTGTGAGTTTGACTTTGTGGCTTAAGCTAGCTAGCAGTATGGCAAATTTATAGTGTTTGTACAGAGAAACAAACAGACTGTGGGAAAAATACATGTTGCAATATAAATAAAATTGCCTTGGAACACAGAATTGAATGAAAAAACAGTCAAAACAGTGTGCCAAGCTTTGCTCAGTAATTTTAACCCAAGAGGCTTCAGCAAGCAACACTCTGCACTTCTTTGGCCTTGAGTGTACTTGTTGTGTGCACTTTACTACTTAGAGTGCGCATGCAAGCAAGTGTGTCCATACTTGTGTTTCGTTTGATTAATTTTCATGTACATTGTGTGTGCGCTAAAGAGATAACCTCTCAGGAGAATGTGCTGAGTAAGGCTGTAAAGATGGTCAGACAGGAAGCACCAAGAACAAAATGCTCGGAGTCTCTAGCACCTGAAATTCTTCCTCTGTCAGGCCTTTGGCTGACCACTAGAGCAGGAACGGTCCCGTACAGAGGAAGCTGGAGAGCTGAGAAAGCTGATGTGTCATGCCTTCCTCTCCATGCCAGTGTTTCTGCACACACAGCTTAGGAAAGCCGCACACACACACGCTTAGTTATCCTTCTGCTTTCCAAGCCGGGTTGCATTCACACTGGACTGAGTGATTCCAGCTCCTCTTGGGTTGTGGTTTAAGGGCGAGGCTGCAGGCCGTTTGTGCATGTTGTTTGTGTGATACCTGAAAGCCTTCTTTTGGACCATGAGCCGCTGCTGTGTGGTTAAAGTCATCTCTTTCACCGAGATTCAACTGCTGCCGGTACGTAGCTGCAAGAGAGAGAAATTGGGATGAGAATTTAAGTTCCAATAATGTTTTGAAACCTGCTTATTGTGGTTTAATATAAAACTTTGTGAGTTTAGGTTGAACTGTAGTTACTCTGAATCTGTGACATTTTTTGGAGAGATTACTTCCTGTTGCTCAACAAGTACAGTATGGCACTCAAGGTCATGCATGGGCTTGTGAATACACATGGATAAAATCTTTACCTAGAATGCACACTTCTTTTGTTTTATGCATAAATGTATGTATATATTAAATATATTTGGGCTGGTTCATTGTTAAATGGACAAGGATGATATAATTAAGCATATTTATGATTTTGGCGAAAATGTATGCATTTATTATATAAAATATGAAATATCTAATATTTTGTAGAAAGTTATCTTGTCAATGACACATTTTAAAAAGCCATTGAATGACTACATATTGTGCACTGGCTAAAAGGTATTTAGTTACATTTGAAATTAAAAAATGAAAACAAAATGTCTTAATAATTTTAATAAAAGTCTCATATGTCAATATGATGCTAAAGCTATATTTCTAAAATGTTATTATTGAGAAAAAAAATAAAATATTAGAGAATACTGTATAAAGTAGGTATTTTTTTAATAATACATATAAAAAATGAATATAAAAATATGCTATATTTAAAATGAATGATACATTGATGGTTTGCACCTTTGAGTATGCAAATTGTCCAAAAAAGGGTTTATTGCTGCTAACACATCAAATTATACATGCACAAACTTTTTTTGTGGATGTACGATTTCAAACGTTTGTTTTTTTTAAGGTAAAACAGTACTTGATGTGAATGTGATTCTGCTCTTTTAGTTTGTGTGTGTGTGTGTGTGTGTGTGTGTTACTTTCTCTTCCCCTCAGAAACTTTTTGTGGTCTAACAGCATTGATGTTAAGGAGGAATATTCAGTATAGCATAACTGATTTCTTCAGAAACAAAACAATTAAAAAAAAGAAGCTCTGACTCCCATCTGTCTGAGTGAAAATATATCCTAAACGTTTATATTGCAATGATTTAACTTCTCTTTCCAACTTACTATAGCACCTGACCTTTAGGCCAGGGAAAGGTTTTGTCCATAATTTGTACAGCTGGTAAAAATCATTCCCCTCCCCAGAGTTTCAAAACGCAAATTTTTCTGAAGTGAAACCAGAACTTGACCAATCCTGACAAAAAATTAAGCAACATCAACACAAGCGCAATAGATTATACCTCGCCATTCAAGACACTTACAGGTTTTTCTAAGCAAGATGCACACTTACAGTCCAAATTAAGGTAAAGGATTATTATTATTATTTATATATATATATATATTAATTTAAGAAATTGATGTGTGTGTCCACCTGCAATAGGTAAAGAAATAGTTTGTTAGTTTTATGTATTTCTATACTGTCATTGCTTTTTATACCTTATAAAATTGAATGTGATTTAAAATACTATAATTCATTTATTATGATGCTATTATATGCCATACATATAAATATGCTAGCTATCTATCTATAAACACACACACATTAATGTTAATAAATTGTATTAAAAACATTATTATATATAAACATTATTAAAAGTGGAAAACAAGCAAATATCATTTACATTATGGGATGATGAAAAGCATACCCTGAAAACTAGATCAATTATGTGTTAATGTAAAATCAGCTCATAATCTGCATGCTAAATGAATCTTCTAGAGCGTCTATGTATGCAGTCTCCTCACACACAGTGCTTTCATTGTCTACACTGCATTTGTGATCAAAATCACTTCAACTTCAATCACATTACAGGTTGTAATTAGTTAATAGTCATATATCCTGCGTTCACAACAGACAGGGGAGATGCGAGTCAAGGACAAAACCAGGATAACCCTTTCCTTCCACACCGCAGAGATGAGCCCTCAGACACACAATGGCTTCTTTCACCTTTGCCTGGGATAAGAGAGAAGTTACACTTAAGTCTTTTTTGAAGCCAAATCCAGTGTGTGTAATGAAAAGAGCTTTGCAATGGCTGATAAATAGCTGAGACAGACCTCCGCTGAACTGTTGAATGCGCAGTCAGAAGGGCATAGAAGATCCGATTTGGTCCTTGGATTCATCCTTCAAGGGCTTAAATAAGTATTTTGGTGTGTATGGGAAGATATTTTCCATTTAAGATTTCCACTGAATATGGCAATACGCTCATTCCAAATAAACGCCTCTTTTGTTAGCACAAACAGCCATTTTGATCAAATTAAACAAATTTATTTCACACAATTGAGTGTTTTTATGGTCAGCGGTCAATAAAAGTTCATTTTTGTGTTTTTCCGAAAATACTCAGAGCGCCTCAACAGTTGTGCTTTGTGAGCGTAGACACCATAATAATGACTACTAGAGGTCACCTCCATCACCCCCGAATGAATGATTCCCTCCTATATTTAGCTTTACGATATCTTACAGACTAAAATTAGAGGAGCGACTGGATTCACAATAGTTAGTTTTTGAGAACAGATACAAGACAATGTTGTCTAGTGACTCTGATCCAGAGATGGGCCCTCTGGGTCATTAGGAAACCGCACAGAACAAGCAGTATTTGTCTTGGACCCCCTGAAGCAGAAGTGGCAGAAGGGGGAAGTCTGCGATTGGCCGCTTCACGCAAACAGAACTGGGCGGTCCCAGCGAATTAGTGATATAGGCGAAAGACCTCGGCCCTGTGGTGATCAAACCTGTCAGATCAGTAATCTCTCCGCTCGCGGTGATTACTACGACCTGCAATAAAAAGGAAAGGCCTAATTAGGTCACTGAGATCCTCCTGCTTGCTTATAAAGACTGGACAGGGACGAGAGGGGACAGTCACTCACACCTCTCCACAGCTTGGGAGGACACTACTTTAGTGGACGTACAGGGATTGAGAATGCCACATTTAACTGACTGTAGTTTCTACAAAATGAGAGACGGAGCCCGAGTTTCCAACGTAAGGACTTGCTATGTTCTGCTTTGACTTGCGCAAGACGAGAGCTGTTTTGGTGCTTGGTTAAAGGGTAGTTCACATTTACTCATCCTAATGTCCTTCCAAACCGGTAAGATTTCCGTTCCTGCACGGGAAACAAAAGAAGACGTTTTGAAGGTTTTTAGTTCACATAATGGAAGCCAATGGGGTCCAAAACAATATTGGCACCCACTGACTTTCATTGCGTAGACTTTTGCATATTTGTTTGTGTTCCACATTTGTACATGAGGGTGAGCAAATGATGATTTTTTTGGGTCAACTGTCCTGAATATTGCATTATGCTAATGCTAATGTTGGATTTTACTGGGCTAATTCATTCAAAAATGAAAATCTTTAAGATGTCTGAACCTGTTTGAGTTTCTCTCAGCTGTTGAACATGAAAGAATATATTTTCAAGAATGTCTGTATCCAAACAGTTGACGTTACCCATTGACTTCCATAGTATGTGGGAAGAAAACATGTCAATGGCCACCATCAATGGCTGGTGAACTTTAAGTCCCTTTAAGTCATGAGCTAAAATGTCTTAGGCATGTAATGTAGTTAAAATGAGATGTTGGATTTGTTATATGCACAAATAAGTGCACATTTTTTAACAGTTATTTCTCTTTCTCTTGCTGGTTTTGGTTGCACAGATGTTGGGAAAAGGTGATATGAAAGACACTTGTGCATGAAGACCTAAAATGCTATTTTACTCTTCTTTTTGAAGGTTCAAAGTCACTTGGAGAACTCCAAGTACCACCTCCACCAGACACAGGCTCAGCAGGTCAAGCAGTACCTAACTTTGGGCAGCAAGTTTGCAAGCCAGGCCCACCAGGTGGGCCATCCTCACCCAGGCCAGGCCCTGGGAACGGTGCCCGTCATGCGCAACGGACACATGCCGCCCGTGAGCGACAGCAGCACACCAGGAAGCCCTGTCACCCTGCTCACGCTGGCCAACAATCACGACAGCGAGGTGAGTACTTCCTGTGATCTCATCTACCTCTCTGTGTGTTTACTCATCAATAACTTCAAACGTTCAGCCCTGATCACATTGACGATGAAAGGATGGGTGGGCTATTCTGATAAGAGATGCTTCTTTCTGAGATGATGAATCAGCTGTTATTGGATTAGTGACCCGGTTCTATTTACACTTTCACTCTGCATTGACACAATGACTGGTGATAACGAAACTCAAAACAAGCAAACAAATATCTGACAAATTCAACCATTGTGTGCGCTACAATCACTGTTTTCTTTTAGTTTCCAATGGATGAAGTTATTGATGATCTTCTTGGCATTGAAACCGGGTTCAAAGATGGGGGTTTGGATTGTATGGAGCCAGGCATCATAATGCAAAATAACGTAAGTATAAGCCAAGTTCATTTCGTCACTGTGTTGACTGTCACGTCACATGATTTTTATAATGACATATGTGTAGGGGGTGTAAAAAGTTTGGTGGGAATTATAATTAATTTCTGTTGCTAAAAGGTTACTGAAATAAAGATGAAAAAAGTTGAAAGTAGACATTCGAGAACAAGATATTTTATATATCCAGAATAATTATAATATATATAATATATAATATATATATATATATAGTAAAGATTTAGTAACAAATAGACTCAAAATATGACATTCTAAAATAATTCTAACATTTTTATTCTAGAATATTATATTATTATAAATTTAAAAAATTAAATAATTGTCATCTTGATGACCACTGAAATATGTACTTTGTATGAAATCATAAGGAGTTATATATAAGGAGTTATATAAGTATAATTATTTGAATATTTGTAGAATAGAATCACTTTCATTAACTATTTTATATTTATATGCCTCATATAAACATTCATTAAAGTGTGCGAAAATGCCAAAATAAATGACATCTAAGTACATAAATATACACATAATTAGATTAATAAAACATGTCTGAATCCACATTGTAAGCTACATTCATATATAATGCATTAAACACATTAATAACACAAACACGTGCTGGTCTTTGGTATGCTTGTGAAAAGGGGCTTGTCTGTGCGTGAGGTCACACCGAGTCCAGCTGAGAGTCAAAGGGGAACAGATTTAAATCTCAGGCTTTAAACAGTGGAACAATACAGATTAGTCTGGTAATGATGTCGGCATGCAGAGAGGTCTGTCTTAGAAGAGCCCGACTATGTTAATGAGTGATCGCTTCTCCAAAACACAAGAAGAAAAGCCTTATGTAAGCATGTGCGCGCAAAAGTGGCCCAAGTATGTGTGAGACCAGCATGAAATTGTTAAGGTCATACTGACGTCTGTAGAGGGACAAAGCATCTCTTGAGTCGTGATTACAGCAACACCTGAACTCACTAGAGAGGTATGTGATACCGTTGAAGAAAATAAAGAGCATGACGGGAACGAATAAGGCAGATAGTGAGAGAGAAAGAGCGAGCGAGAGTTTTGTATCTGAGTAAGCAGTCAAGCATCGGATTGAGCTAATATCTTCTCTCCCAGTGGACTTGTTCAGAAATGATAGCATGCTTAAACGGATCAATTCGTTCTAATTAGTCATACAGCACGACGCATCAAGCCGCTTTTCCGTGTCAACATATCTGCTAACATGATGGGAATGGATTGAAGCGATTACGACGTGAACAGTCAAGGGGCCGTGGTAATCTTTCATGTTGATAAGCGAGCTCTTTCCCCCTTTGAGATAATGGAGAGAATGTACGAGCGGAGGAAACACTATAATGCCTGCCGCCTTTGTCTTCCTGTAACGCTCTGACCTCCTCTTTAATCCTGTACACTTCGCTTTCTCATCCATAACGCTGACAGAAATTGGCTTTTGGGATTGGTAGTCAGGGAAGACTCAATTCAGGCTTATTATAGTTAATAATAATAATCTTTAATGTGTGTGTGTATATATATATATATATATATATATATATATATATGTATAAAATAAAACAAGTTTATTTTGGCAAGGCCATATTTCTCAGTTTAGTTTAACATGTACTAAAATAACTGAAATATATTATAAATAAACAACTACAAAATCACAACAAAATTACTAAAACTTTTACTAAAATTAAAATCAACATACAAACAAAATATTAATACAAATTATAATATCTCAGTTCTTCTAAAAGCAAAGAAAAAAAATCACTTGCTCCACGGCGCCCTCTTTTGTCTCCTGAAGTGCTACATCTTTTTACTATTTTCTCTGCTCATTTAAAACTTAATCTGCACAAAAAATGGTGGAAGCAATTTTTTTCATCCAGAAATTGCTATTAAATGTCAACTACAAAGAAACAGTTTTATTTACATAGAACAATATTTAATATATCCAAATTATATAAACACCAATTATTCATAACATCCTACACATCCTTGTGTTTTTATATCTGATTATGCTTTCTTTTGAAAAAATATAAGCACTTCCAGCTGTAATCAACACAGTTTATTTAGATAATGTCTGGTGTTGTTTTAAGTTTTTACTCTTATTGTACAAAAAGTCTGCGTCAAAAAAATGCCTGTAGCAAAATGCATTAAACATGAAGCAAAATAGATTGGATAAAAGATCGCATACATGCAGAAGAACTACACACAGTGATCATTTAATTTCAGTGTGGTGTAATCTAGAGTTACATTCTCTCTTTTTCCTCTGAAGGTGTCCCTGAACAACAGCATGCTGGACGTGTATGGTGAGCAAGGTATGACTGCCCCTTACGGTGGACTGACACCCTCATTGCGCACACAGCTCTCAGTTAAAATTGAAGTCACAGGTACGGAGCACAGAAGGGCACAGATGCCTGTCCAAGCAGGACCTGTGCTGGTAACAAAGGCATTTCAGAAAGAGCAGTTTAGTTTCACATTAAACAGAAATCAGTATCCATTTAAACCATAAAACTGCAGTTATGAGACTGTCTGGTATAGTATTGCTATAGCAATGACAATGTCATAAGTCCACAAAAATAAAATAACATTTAAATAAATATTAATAAATTAATTAGTGGGATTTAAACTTATCACATTGTCTCTGTTAGTAGCATATTTTACTATTAATATATATATATATATATATATATATATATATATATGGACATATATATTTATAATAATATATGTTGAAAAAACAAATATAATCATAAGTCTAATATTTGAAGAATATCAGTCATTTTTTAAAAAGAAGTTACCTATAATATCACTCATTATATCAAAGTTTATATTATATAATTAGGTAATTTTTTTATATGTTATAAAACATGTAACAAAGTATAAACTTTACATTATTATAAATGAATACATATTATTATGAATACATTTTTTTTTACTTATTTACCAGATGAATTAGCTGTCCCAAAATGGTGTATTTAAAAGTGTTTTACAATTTATGTTTATGAATTTGGCATACTTTGTCATTTTTCTTTTTTTTTAATTTTATTTATTTTTTAAAATTATTATATTTTATGAGTTACATTTTTGAAAGTCCATATGAAAATATGTTTAAAAAAGAAAACCTAAATCCACTACATAAAACGTATGTCAAATCCTTTCATGTAGATGTAATTTACACAAATACAGTGTCTTTAAAGGTTTATGTAGGCAAGTCTATTTAAAAACAAAACAACACAGTATGTTCTTTTATTCAGAAGAAGAAAAAAAAATCAAGAGCATACTGTAAATAGATCCAGCAAAGCAAACCCAGACGGGCTCATTCCACACATGTTATTCCGAAAGACCCCGGCTTTGAAAGCCAAACACAAGCCTGTATGTTTCATGTTATTATCCAGCTGTCTTCTTTTAAGAGTCAGTGCGCTCCGTGTTTAGCTCACCATTGTGTTGCTCTCATTCTTCATTATCAATGCTTCAATGAGCGGAATATGGTAGCATGTATTCTTAGCATGATAGACACAGCACAATGCCTCCTTTGTGGGTGCGTTTTTTTCTTATGAATGTCATGCATCAAGTAAAGCTAATTGATTCAGGAAATAGAAAGGATGCCTGGAGAACTCTTCACTCCGGCAGGAAAATAAGTGCATTACTGTCTTTTTCACAGAAGCGTGCTGCACGGCGCTCTTGTTTGGTTACGCACGGCTCAAATGACCTTATTGAATCAGCAGAAATGAATTGAGAAATCCAATCACTGCTCCCAATTAAATCATTTGGAAGAATGTGAATATGAATGCAGACGCATCCTCTCACTCGATCCGGGATGTCAGCAGATTGGTTAATGGTAAGGTCAGGAAGGATTAAAGGAAGATACACAGCTTTTCTACATTAAGACAGAGATCTGGTGTTGACGAGGCTGGGGTGAATGAAAACCGCTTATTCACACACAGAAAGAGGGCTTGTATTGATGCGTGTCGGCATGTGACGGGTTCAACAGAGGTTAGTGTTGTTTGGTGAGTGGTAGGCAGGGGTCAGGAATCTTGAGGAACTTGGCAAAACTAATGACATTACTAAACTGACGGCTTTCTTTAAAGAAACACTTTGCAACTTATGTTTGGATATACACTTATGAGTTTCTTATAACCTTCTCATATTTCTCCTCTTACAGAACATGACACCAGAGTCATGGCCAAAGAAAGACAGAAAAAAGACAACCACAATCTAAGTAAGCAGTCTTTACACTAAAAATGTAACCCCTTATGTTCTATTTAGAGGCCCTGTAAATACTTCCGTCCTAACTGTATGAGTTTCTTTCTTCTGTTGAACATATAAGATGATATAATGAAGAATGTTGGTAACCAAACAGTAGTGACGGTAGCCATTCACTTTTTTTATAGTATTTTGTTTCTATACTATGGAAATTATCTTCTATTTAGATGACGATAGACTTTTCATTTTGGGGAGAACCCAAGGTTGATACTTTTTCTATATTTCCAAGTGACCATTGTGAACAAAAACTGTCTATTTATTATTTTGTTGTATTTTGTGTGCTTTAATGGCAGTCAGATTCACTCTAAAATGAAGCAAAGCTGCTTGAAAAATGCTTTGTTGCATTGTGATGCAATAAGTATTCAATTTAATTTCTGATTTAATATGATTCTGATTTAATATTCTAAGAAGAAGAATTTTATGTTTATTTATTTTAAAGACAGTCAAGTCAACAAAATATTAGGGTTATACATTTAATTTATTTATATTTAATAATACACCATTCATGCTTTAATAAAGTATGCATTATTTAAGAATCATTTTAGATCAATATTAGGTTTGTGGTATTTAACGTACCTTGTTCTCACAATTGCCAGTTGAAAGACGACGGCGATACAACATCAACTACAGGATCAAGGAGCTCGGAACGCTGATACCGAAGTCAAACGACCCGTAAGTTAAAATGTTCCTCGATTCACGCAATAACAGTCGAGCTGAACTTTAAAAGTCTGAAAAGAGAAAAGAAAAAACCAATCACGTCAGAGATAGACTTATGAAGACAGGGCCAAAATGACATTGAAGTAGAGAGAAAATGACAGTACAGTGCTCATTTCTCAAGGAAATACCTACGGAGCGAACAGACCCCCATCTGAATGATGAAAATGAGGTTCAAGGCAAAGTATAGAGCATTTGAACTTAAGTTTAAGCACAACTGAACCCAGAGATGAAGTACAGTGCAGACGGCGAGTCCATTGCCCCGGCTTAATTGAACTTTTTATCGAATTTAAATGGAAGGCTTGTGCTGTCACCTTGCCATTAACACAAGATAAAGGAGATTATTAGCTGCGATCAGGCCAACATCTTATTCCAAAGAAAGAGACAATTTCACGACACTTTCCTCCTTTTAAAAAGTAATGGTATCGGGAATGACTGCACTTTACTTCAGCTTCCGAAGTCCAATTTTTTTTTTCTCTACCTCTTCCGACACCTATTTTTGCTCGGGGATTAATTTTACCGTACAAGGGGCCGTAGAATGGTCTTTCTGCAGACGCACTTAACTATTCCATTAAAATTCCTCATTCAAAGGCAAGGTAATGTCCGAGAATGAATAATTGGCCATGTAAATCACAGTTTCTAAGTCCTGGGAAAAAAGGAGACCCTTGTGAGGCTTTTCTCTGTGTATGAAAGTTCTGCTGATGCAAAGGCACTGTTGAGAAAGGTTATCTTTTACGTTTCTCTGGCAGTGATATGCGCTGGAACAAAGGGACGATCCTCAAGGCCTCGGTGGAATACATTAAGTGGCTGCAGAAAGAGCAGCAGCACGCCCGTGATCTCGAGAGCCGACAGAAGAAACTAGAACAGACCAACAGAAGACTCATGCTACGAATCCAGGTAAAGAGACAAAAAGAACAAGAGAACGAGGGGAATATGGCCATGAGAGAAAGCGAGAATGAGATGTAGACATGAGAGACGGTTGAAAAAGAGGGTTGTAGGAGTGAGCGACGAGGATGTAACACAAAACGGAGGAATGGAACGCTGAAAAAAAGACTAGCTTACATTTCAGGAAAGTAGAACAAGTACATTGAAGCTTTAAAGACTATAATATCTTCATAAACCAGCACATGAAACCATTGAATTCTACAAATGGAGCGTTTATCTGAAACAAAGAAATTCAGTTTACCTTAATTTTATAATAAACACATCAACAAACAGCAAAAGCAGTGACACAAATAGTAGTGTTTGACTAAATGTTTTCCTGCAAAAAAGAAAGACAATGTACTGGCGAGTAAAAAAACGGTGAAATAGGTTGGTCGATCTTATATTGAATTTTTTTTACCAAAAAAAACCCCCAAAAACCTTGTAATAGTTGCAGCTTAAGGCCAAAATTTTGGATGTTATACCTTTATAACATACAGCCAAAAATCACTCTATTGACAAACAAAGTTTAGTTAGTCGTATCGGTACAATAGCAGCTCAAACCAGGCCTCAAATATACTTTTTGATTATAGTAGTTGAAACTAGTCACTTGATCACTGTCTACAGTCAGAAAAGAAAGGTATGAAAACAGCTCTCTGTGTGCCTGGCCTGCTCCTATTGATGTTTGTAACGGCGTATCCGGCCCAGCTTTGAAACATGGCGAGCAGAGGTAATTACCTGATTAATAAATAGCAGCTACAGCTTCGTCAGGAGCGGAATGGGCCAGAAATTAGATTATGAGGGCTAATAACTTTGAAGAGCCGGGCTCCTCGTCTGAATTTATGCATTACATTTCCACAGTATTGACATATTCGCGGACCAGGCGCGAGTCTTCTTCACACATGTGAAGACATCGCAATTAGCCCTCAAAGTAATTACCCCGAGGCTCCCTATCCAAAAGCTAATGCTAATAATGCCTCAATTGAGTGTCTGAAGATAACCACGTAAAGAGGCAAAGCAATAGCTCATTTAAACTGTCTCCGCTACAGATAATGTGTGGGAGTAATGAAAAGAGGAAAATATGAAGCTATAGCTATTAGTGTAGACACTTGCAAGAGTACTAGGTTAGTAATCAGTGTTCATCTCATCAACAATGTTTTTTTATTATTATTATTATTATTTATATTTGATCAACGAAGATGTCAAAACATGCACATCTTTATTATATTTAATTAAAAAGAAAAATAATACTAGATAATAAAATGTATATTTTAAAATATAAAAATAAATTAGAATTATAAAATAAAAATAACAATGTCATCAAAAAAAAAATCCAGAATATAATATTAATAATATATATTATTATAATATAATATTTTTTTTGGCTGTCCAGTAAATGAACCCACCCAAATACATTCTATACATATGACACTAAATACATGTGTATAATATATAAAATATTTGGTTTCATTTTGTTTGTTTTTACATTATTTAGATGTTAATGTTGTCAACAAAAAACTAATTACAAAACATTTTGGCCTATTTAATATTTATTTAATTTAATATTTTCACTAAAACCCTTATGATAATCTCAGCTCAAGGCCAAATGGTCAGATATTACAAATGTATAGAATATTTGACATACTTGATTACAAGACTTAGTCTATAAAATTGCATATATAAATACATATATATATATATGACAATGAAACACTGAGCTTTTAAGAAAGCTTTTGCCAAAAACCTACGCAGTGGTGGCAATTAAAGGCCAAAGGTCTGGGTAAGTTAATAATTATGCATCACACAGCGGGTTTTATTGGGAAGCCCTGCTGGCTGGACGTTACCTCGGAATATAGCTCTGTGTTTTTGAAGTTGAATGCATCCCTTCATGTGTTTATGAGGCAGATGAAAGCCTAGAACAAAAAAGAGAGGGAATAGACCAAATTAGAGCATTCCTTCATTTTTTTTTGTTCATCTTTAACTCAGTTGTCTGTGTGCTGTCATTGACAGGAACTGGAAATCCAGGCTCGCGCTCACGGTTTGCCCAGTATGGCTGCTTCTATGGGAGCTGTTGAACTTTCATCCCATCTCCTAAAGCAACAGCAGCAGCCGGTCACACCGGCTCCTCCGAGCACCCAGGCCCCACCGCAGCCGGGCCAGCCACCCATCTACCCTCCGGAGGACATGAGTAACCCAGAGTACACCCAGCGGACACCCTTACCGACGGCTATGGTTGCTGGGAATGCCAGAGAACAGACCGACGGCTCCAACACCTACTCCGATCCCCTCTCCCACTTCACCGACTTCTTCTGCAGCACCTTGAAAGAAGAGCACCGGCTGGATGAGATCCTGATGGACGACCCTCTCTCACCCTTCGGGACCGACCCGCTCCTCTCCGCCGGATCACCCGCCGCGTCTAAAGAGAGCAGCCGCAGGAGCAGCTTCAGCTCAGAGGAAGCAGACGAGCTCTGACCGCCCCGGGACCTGACCTGCAACACTGTGTAACTGACCTCCCGTTTCCATTGGATTACAAAGACCACGAGACTCTTACTCCGATGTTGAGTCAGACACATCAAAAAAGGGAGATTGACTATTTGATCTACTGACACTGACCTAAAAGACTGTCTATACAGCAATAACACTGGTTATGTATGATCACAAAATGTATATTTCTGAAACTTAAAGGCATTGTTGAGACCGATCGCTTCAGAGAGTGCCTTATTCAAAACAGCTGACTTTATTACCACTGAGACCAGAAGCAATGCAGACGTTATTACGCTATGAAAAAAGCCCTAACGCATCTTTCTATATTTCATACATACTGTATTTTTCCAAGAAACATTCTGTTCATGTATTTATGTTTTAATCCATGTATTCTTAAAAAAAAAAACATTTCTTAATCTAACATGTTGCTTTTTATATATAACTCTAGGGGTGTGGGAAAACACAATAAACCCCTTTTTCATAAACTGAATATATTGGCTCACATTTCATTCATATTCCGAGTTCCAGTTAAGCTCCTAACCATAAAAAGCCCACTGCATCATATTTGATACACAAATCTCTAAGGCCTTAAAATAATAATTATAAGCTAAAAACAACTACTGCACCATATCTAATACATGCATTGTGTCGTCTGATTATAGTTGATACTTTTTAATCACTGACCAAAAAACAAACGCACAGACATTTGTTTCTTAACGCCTAATACGTTACAAACTTTTCCTGGCCCTAGATTGTGTACCCCTGCTGAGTAACGATGATGACACTGATGAGAGTCTGAAGTACCGCCCACTGGGAGCCTCACAGTTTGACTGACGTGTTGATTGACCACTGATGAGGATGACCTCCAACCGCAGGCCACTAATGACTCTCAAACAAGCCCTAATTACACGCTGACGGTCTTCTGAACAACTCCTGACACAAAACCCATCCGCAGCAGAAGTTTACCACAGAACAGTCATGACCGAAACCACACGAGACCCCGGATCCCAAACGAGTTGAGTTCTGCTGCATATACAAACACTAACGATCATAAATAGTTAGCAACAACATGTAACACAGCAGCTCCGATTCTCTTATGAGTCAAGTTGATTTAAAGTTTTATTTTGCACTTGCCCAGAATAGGCAGGCTTCTAAAGAAACATTTCATTAGCAGATATTATTTAACCAAAATCGAAAATGAAATAACACATTAATAATACAACAAACACTAGCATGCTGAAAAAAACACGTCAATGCATTTCGGCAGATAGCCCGTGTTCATCAAAGCCAGGCTAAATTAATGTTTGAGAATGTTATTAGCTTATATGTTTCTCTGTAATGAAATCGAAAAAGCTTCTACTTGCATCTCCGCCGCAGACGGAAAATAAAATTGAACTGCCACATCATTATCAAGCTCTGATACTCCAACTACAAAGTGCTGAGTGATGTTTATGCTTAATTGGCCAGAGCAATTACCCAAAGTAAATATGGATTTTCATTAAACTACAAACATGGACGAGGCCTCATGGAAGCGCAATTTCCTATTTTCTTTTGCTCAGCCACTTCCAAACCATTTTTCCTCCGCAAATATAGTCCTTTGATTTATTTCAATACAGATAAAAGAATTGAAAAAGGAACAAATATTATGTCCAACGCAAAAAAGCAATCATACTATATGCTAGAATGGTCCTAGAGATTGGAGATCTACAATTTTCAGAATCGTACGAGAAAGTGCACTGAAAAAACTGGAGAATTTACTTTGAAACAATTGCCACTCAGAAATTGTTATTAAACTACACAAAGAAAAGAGTTACACTGAATTACACACAAATGATATTTGCTTGTAAAATGCACTGCAATAATATGTTTGATATACATACCTGAGCGTTGAATTTTACATTTTCTGAAGACAATCTGTGTGAAACTTGTATATAGAAAATTTGCAGCCATAATGCAAGGGCTGTGGTGTTTTTGTGCATGGCTACATGGTTTCTTACTGGTCCAGATCAAATATTCTGGTCTCTAGTTACAATCTAGTACATCCCTCAATGCAACTCTATGGGATTTTTTTCACTGGTTGAATGGTCTCTGTTACATGCTGCAAAAATCATTTAATAATTAGGGTTGGGGGTTTGTTCAAATCCCACCACTAATAATTAGAGAACCTGCATATGAAATACATGCAGACATACAGTACTTGATAGTATAACATACAAAAAAAACCTACATATTTAAAATGCACTCATAATACACACACAGCAATGTATTACGCAGCAGAAACTAAACTAGACCAAATCATATTCAGCCATATGGGTCAATATATTTTCATTTCTTAGAAAACCTGACTCTAATATGGGACATCAATCCCAGAAAAGGTAGTGTTGCTGTTACTGTACCTGTTTTGAGTTTGTCGCCGCTGTCCTGTGTGTCACCAGCAGATGGTGGTAACAGACTGATCTCACGCACAAGGATAATGTGTTTCAGAACAACCTCTGGATTGTGCCTCAGTCAGATTTCGGTGACTATAATTCTGGAAAACAAAAGAAAATGGGAGATATTAGGGGAAAAATATACTGGTATTCATCTTCTATTTGTAAAAGCAAGTTAATCTGCAATTGAAATCATTCCTATCATCCGAGAAAAAAATAAATAAATCTGATGTTCACCTTGTTTTATATACTATATATATATATATACACGTTTACACAATTAAGGGTGCGTGTAAAAACATAAGATAAAAACAAGAAATAAAACAATTTTTTTATTGTTAATAATAAATAAATAAAGGTTTAAAGTCAGATAAAATCTACTAGGCATTGCAATCAGGGTTATTTTAGTTAACTAAAACAAAATCAAACGTATGTTACTATAATATACTACAACCTTTATATTTATATACTATTATACACCATAACCCGTATTTACAATAAATAAATAAAACTGACAAAAACACAACAAAATGATTCAATTATTACTAAGAAAAAGATATAATTGTTTCTCAATTATACAAAACATTGTAACATTTAAACAAAATAAATGTTTTTTGTTTTTGAAATGTCAATTTATAGAGTAACTAAAAAAACCTAAAGAAATCTCATATGAGACCACTTAAAATAACTTTTAACATTTAAATGAACAATTTAAAGAAACACTGACCGGTCCTGGAAAAGGCAAATGCCCAGCTTACACTATTATTTAGTAAATATAACAAAATAATTCACTAGTACACAATATTATAATTCTAATCAGATTATTAAGAACAAAGAGAGTTTAATTGTGATATATCAGGCTTGTTATCAGGTTGACACTGATATAAAGGTGATGGTAATGTCCCCAGGTGAACCCCACTGAGCAGACTCTGCCACATCACTACACAGCCTTCCCATAATCCTCAGGGGCCGAGACTCCATTTTGTGTTTATAGGACCACACCCAGCAGTATTTCCCAAGCTCCCACATCACTGGCCGGAGAGCGCCGAATTAACGACGGAGCACAAAGAGATGAAAAGCCTCCAGCTGGGGCAGCACTATAAAACCCCTGAATGTGATTTCCAGAGATCGAATGAATTGAACCAGATGCCAAAACATAACTTCAAACAAATTGACTTCCAATTATTTAGACGCACACTTCCAGATGTGCCGCAGATGCAGACGGGGAGAGCAAAGGTATCTCAGGCCTGCGCTGCGCTTTATTCCACAATAAAGATGGGGTACGGTGGAGTGTGTTTTAAATCACTGGGATCAGGGCAGGATGTTGACACGGCCGGTGCGGATGTGGAGACGAAAGACTGTCATTAGGACAAAGCGATCTGACAGAGTTCCAGACAGCCATTAATGGACAAGATCATTTACAGAGAGAGAGAGAGAGCGCTTTGGAGGTGCTGGAGAACAGTCATCTAGCAAAGACATTTCTTTAATGCTAATTTGCCTCCTGCCAAACCTTCATTCTGGAAATGAAATCACGGGGAATCAGAGGAAACTCACTGCTCTGCTTTTCTAATGCATATACATGAGTGCATATTAATTCACAGGTTCACATACATTTACTAGCACACATGTGACGCAAATGCACTGAGACTCGGACTTGTGCATGCTCCTCTTCTGTTCTGAAAGCACCACAAATAGGAGCGATTGTTCAATGCATGGTTTGTCAGTGGCTGATGCACTTACAGATTTCTGGAAAGCAGGGCCAATACAAACCAATATAAATACAAGCATTATTATATACTTTAATTATGATGTGAAAACAGAGAGAGATTGCTGGCATTGTATGTATCATAATGATATAGTAATTATTTTTAATAATATTTTTACTCACACACACTCCCTATAAAACATTACAACATTCTTAACTGAAGATGATTAACACAATTAAGTTAAACAAATAGCTTTTCATTTTCAGTTATAATCAATCATACTAATCATTATTTAATGTGAAAACATTAACAAAAACAGGATTAACAATTAAATTCACATTTTTTCCAACCTTAATCATATTAATTATTTAAAAAGTTGTATGTGCTGTAATATTGGCAAATAATAACAACAACAATTATTATAAAAAATACTGAATAAACAATGGCATAAAATCAGATAAAAATACACACACACACACACATATATATATAAACACACAAACAAAAATACTGAAAACAAAAGTGGTTTAACATAGTGTTAATATAATGCTAATTTGCAAATATGTATAATAACTTTTAATCACAAAATCTGATGTGATGGAAGAAACAACAGAAATAATTTATGATCTTTTAATGGTGTTGTCAGCAGATTTTGAAAGTTGCACTATTAGGCTAAACTAAAAAAGTTAATGGTATTACTGATGGTAGTACTAATAATTACTGATAAACAAAATATAACTGTTCATTTACATTACGTTTAACGGACAGTGAAGAGCACCTCATACTGACTGACATCTGTCCCGGCACTGTCAGATATCCCATAGGCCCTGTGGGAGATCTGTATATTTTCTTTATGCTTAATATCTATAATTGACCGGTGCAAAGTGCAAAGCGTTCATTCCATTATAAGCACTAGCAGAGTGTATGGGGAGGCCGAGCTGGGAATTCTGGGAATTCTGAAATGGTCCACGGGGGCTCTTTGATTCGAGACCCCGTGCCGGACTATGCTAATCCACCGGTGGCCCGTCAGTCTCTCCTCATAACCTCTGATAATCTGAGTGACCTTGGCGGGGCGACGGACAGCACCTGTGATTGATTTGTAATTCAAAAGCAGAGCGACAGGTCTCAGGCCCTCTCCTTCCTAAACACTGCAGGGAAATCAAGAAAATAACATAAGCGGGAGTGAGATATTAATCCTAGATACACTGCCGCCGTCACTCGCAGGTGTTGGAGTGTGTGTGTGTGTGTGTTCATGCAGCGGTGTCGGGTTTCGGAAGCTCGTTATCATGCTGGGATAATTGGCGCTGTGTGGGTCGGCCCGTTTGACCAGGACTCTGTGCATTATTCATCTCCAGGCTTGCAGTGGGCCGTCGCCACGCCCTTTAGAGAGAGACACATTTATTATTAATGGATAATTGTTTATTAAATGCAGAGGCTTGACCCTATTATGCCTATTACAGCCTGTGCAGTATACACTCGCCGTTTGACCTACTCGAAAGACGTGGTGCGGGGCCTACAGCTACGGGACAGGAGGGAGGCGTGGGACGACATGCTGATGAAGAGGATGATGGGGAATGAGGAAGAAAGCCGACTAACAGGTGCAGGGTCAAAAGGGAGTCAGGGTTACATATTTATGACCGAGTTAATGCTGCTTTTGAGGGTCATGTGCTTAAGTTCAGATGGCAGGCAGGCTGGGATATCAGTTCTCAGCCTAAACACTCAATTAGAATTTATTTTCCCTCCAAACAATGTATTTATTCATATTTAAAACATATACAAATAAAAATAATTTTATTTTAAAACTGTTCTTCTCCAAAAATAGTGAAAACATTAATACAATAATAAAAAAATGATGATCGTTATATTATTGAATTAATATTTTTGAGTATATACACACACATTTCATATTATTATTATTTCAATTATTGATACATTAATAATAATACAAATAAAGAAATATTAACATTAAATTCTAGAATAACAAAATTTGTAATAACTATACATGTAGTAATATTATTAGACTATTATTACATAATATTATAGTTTAATATAAAATAGTAAAAATTTCTTATTATTATTATTATGCTGTACATAAATCCTTTGAATGAATGTAATAAGTGACCTTTTATTTATGTATATTTCTTGTCTTTCTGCATACAGTAGATTCATGGGTAAAGCTTGTCATTTTTTACTTGGACAGTTAAATTATTATCACTATAAAAATTATAATTTAATTACATGTTTTAATTGTTCTTTGTATGGGTCACTTTAATTCCTTTCAGCTATAATTGTTTCTTCCTAATTAAAGGAAAAGTCAGTTAAATTAGTCATTCAAACAGGTCACGCTGTGCGTATGTATCAGGAGACCGGATCTGTTTAGTGTGTGACATTTTTCTGCACTATGCAGGGAGGACAGGCCACTAGAGGTCAGTGTTGCAGCAGAATTCAGTCATCTGAGAGCCACCCTACAAGCCACAACATCTCAAAACAACTCCTGCAGCCACACGCAACCTCGCTGATTGTTTTAATTTAACACCGATTAAAACAGCACCATAAGCAATCGCTACAAGCTACAAATAGTTCTTATAAACAAGAACATGGGTGTTTGACTCTCAGCAAATTCACTGATATCCCGGGAGGAATTTGATGGAACTACTCGAGAGCATGTGAAAAGTCATTTCATTCTTATCAGTATAAATAGAATAAAAAGGCAGTTAAGCAGAGAACACATTTTCCATTTGCCTTTTAGTCAGCAAACACATTTTTACAATTTATATAAATCTGCGACAGTGTACGTTCAGTAAAATATCTGCCAAGGACTTCAATAACACCCAGGAGTGTGACAGAAATTAAACAGCCTTATTAGAATTTACACGTGTTGAAGAAAACATGAGAGACTGTGTGGGTGAAAGCACATATGGATCCAGAGAGAAATCTGAAGTGTTTAATTGTGCTCGAGCGTGGAAGGGAGAGTACTTGCTTTACTTTTTGTCTTTCCACAGATTTACTCCATCTGACTTGTGATGTGCTATTAGCAGATTCACATATCGCATGATAAAATCAATTCAAGCTCGTATTTGGTAAAGAGGACGAAAATATTGTAGAAGGTGTTACAATCAGAAGGTGGGATATTATTTCTTTCCTTCTGTTGTGCTGGAAGGTGATTATCATGAAGTGTGAGGTGGAGGGATTGTGTGGAAAGAATGA
This sequence comes from Enteromius fasciolatus, assembly GCA_032361145.1. Lineage (NCBI taxonomy): Eukaryota > Metazoa > Chordata > Actinopteri > Cypriniformes > Cyprinidae > Enteromius > Enteromius fasciolatus. The sequence continues at coordinate 3,716,343 of JAUMHR010000047.1, read as the reverse complement.
CACTTCTGAGGAGCGTCTCACATTTGAGCCTGATAAAAGGAACATAGCCATCCAAATAAATAAATTGAATAAAGTTAAAGGTAGAATTTACAAAGTAATTACAAAATAATAGATCTAAAGGGCAATTAAAACTCTTTAAATATAAATATCCATTATGAAAACCTAATAAATAAAATTAAAGGTAGATATTACCCAACTCTATATGCGAATACAATAAAATAATAATAATAGATCTACAGGCCATTAAATGTCTTTCAATATAAAAATCCATTATGGAAATAAATAATTAAATAAAAGTAGATATTATCCAACACTATATTCAAAATAATGTTAAAAAATATTGAAAATCTAAATAAATGCACAATTTTTTTTAACTCTCATACAAATAATACTAATTAAAAGACCTAAATGACATTAACAATCTCTCTATATAAATGAATCCATAATGAAAATATAAAAACAAATAAATAAATAAAAGAATCAACACCAAGTTTGTATTTTAGACTATTGTTGGTTTAGTAATAATAATAATAATAATATGTAAAATGCTATAAGATTGGTTGTATGACACCTAAATGAGACTGTAATTTTCTATTTCTCATATTTGAAATAAACATTCAGTGCAGAAGTGCTTTAGCAAATCTCTCAAATCCTTTTTATTTATGAATGTCTTTAAAAGGAGCTCTCTGTGTATCTGTTACAGTAAATCAGACGCATCTAATACTATGTGTTGTGGATTAGCCCGGCTCAATCAGAGACAAACGCAACAGCCGTCCAGCAAGCGCGACGCGCAGGATCCCTGTGAAATAAAGAACAAATGAGAGATAATTATGGCCGAAGGAACAGAGGTGGGGGTGGGTTACACTCGCATGCAAATGCTGCTTTGTTGCTTGCCGAGCATCCTAATACCCTGAGAGTCAAATACCTTCCTTTTTTTCCACATTATGGAATTTGTCATGTTCAGTTGGAGCTGTCATATTCAAAACTGTGTGCGCTAATGTGTGTAATCTGCTTTGCAACACATCAATTATGATGGATATTCCTCTAGCGGAGGTTTTTCTTTTTTTTTTCTCTTCCTTGCGTTGCTCTCAGTAATCACTCCACGCTTATTAGGAAGCCTGTTTGGTAAATAATGATCTCCACTGAAGGATGCTAAATGCAAGTGAGGGACTGACGGAGTGTGAGCGAGAGGGGAAGTAAACAGTGCAGGAGGGAATGGGTCTTTATATATATACTGTATATTGGTGCCTCTATTTACTTGTACAAAAAAAGTACATGTGCACATATATCAAAATTTGACAACCCAAACCTGAGCTGAGTTCTCTCTTTTTTTAACAATAACTATTTTTACCAGGAAACTGTGCTGTATAGTTGTGCATGTACACCTACCCAGAATGCCTTGCTTGACGTCCACCCACCTACAATTGAGCAGCGCTGCTTTTGTGTTGGTGCTATTTTTTTTTCCCAGCAACAATTTCAACACTTCTTTACATTTTTGCAAGATTGTCCAGTTATTTAAAAAGTGAAAATTATATTTATAAGTGAAATGTATACTCGTAAAAGTAAAAAGTCGGAATAAAATAAAAAAGAAAAGACTAAAAATAAAATAATTCCAAAATTGTAGCCTTATTAGTGTGTTTGTGTGTGTGTGAGTTGTGTGGGTATACTGTACACACACACACACACACAGGACAAATACAAAACTAAATCAGATTTAACTAACTTAACTAATTGTTAAAACTTAAATAACCCCCCCCAAAAAAACAAAACAATAATAGACAGTAATAATCTTAATGATACTGAAATAAATAAATCTAACTTATCTGCCTATCTTATCTGTGTGCCTTTTAAATAACATTTAATAATATCATTCTTTATACATTAAAAAATATCTAATAAAAAAAGCTTTTTAAACAGTTCTCTTGAAAAACTATACCATACACACACACACACACACACACATCACATATATATCAATGTCTCCTACCTGCATACTACTTCAAAAATGACAGACTGTTCGATTGAGAGAAAGAAGAGAGAGAAAAAAAGATGTGTGTGTGAGAGTGAATGAGAAAGAGAGAGACATCAGTCCTCAGTGCAGAGGTGATAAAAGTGAGCTCTTAAAACCAGCGCAGCCCCTTTGACCACACAACAAAGACGTGTTTGTTCACAGATACACCTGACACTGCGATTCCTCACAAACAAACACACTTTAGCGAGGCTTCACCTTTACTCTGACCCTTCCCCGCCTGTTTCCCTGCAAAGCTCCGTGAAGGGATGAAGAGAAGCTCCAGTCGCCGCTGGGAGCACAGGCGTGATGATGGAAATCTGCCCACCGTGAGCTTCCTGTGCAGCTGAAGAGGCCTGAAAAAAAACGGGCAGACGTCAAAAACATTTAAAAATGCATGCATTTTGTCAGAAAAAAAAAATTCCTCATTCATATCGAGAATTAATTAAATGCTATCATGTTTCTGCTTTTTCAAACTCACCTCTATAAAGTAATAATTTAATACAATGAGCATTAAAACTAGATAGTGTTTGTATTTCTTGTCCCATGGTTTAAGTACTTAAAAACATGTTTTTCTGTTGTGGTTGTTGTTTTTTTAAATCAACATCAATATTTCAGTTATAAATTATATGAACGTATAAGAATGATGTGACTGGTCACCACTTATTTTAAGTTTCCCTAATCTTGCAATAATTCAATAATTGGTTCATTTTAAATGGTCCTGCTGTGTGACGAATGAATTTTTAAAAAGTACAAATATTCCATGTAGTTTCTTAATTAATATGAGGTCATGAAGTTGCATGAATTATAAGTATAAAATAATGAGCATAACGCTGTTCAAAATGGTTTTGGAAGATGAATGTCCCGCTGCACTCAGAAAAAAAAAAGGTACAAAATGTCAAGTTTGTACCCAAGGCACAAAAGCTAAAAGGTACATCTTTGTCATTTATTTACTTCAAAATAGAATATATTGATGGAATATATTGAATATATTAATATGTACCTTAAAGGTACATATTAGTACCTAAAGCGTATATATACATGACAATTCAACATCAATAATCTACTCAAATATCACAGTATTACTATCACTCTACCATGGTACCACCATGTCTTTTTAAAGAAAAGCACATATGACAGAACAGAAAAGCAGATCTTCAGGCTGTTCTTGTATAAATGAGGCTCTCCTTCACTTGGCAGTGCTGGCAGTGCAAAGCAACTGCATGATGGATATCTGAACTCCAGACCAGAGCTCTGAATTGATCACTGTCAGATAGGATAGTTATTAAAAAACAGCCTTACAGGAATGACTGTGATGTATAAAGAAATCCAAGCAGATTGGCACGTCTTCATTTCTTTCAGATCTGTAACTTGAGGAGAAGCATTTAAAATTGATTTAATGTGCAGCACATACTGCGGCTCCAAAAACACATCGAAAACATAAGGCACACCTAAAAAGTTCAGAAAAATCATTGCATTACAAAGTATCAAAAATCCAGTGTTATTCATTTAACCCTCAATGTTGCGTTCTGGTCATTTTGATCTGTGGAGGATCCTTTTTTTCCCCGAAAATAATATTTACCATTATGGCATTATGATTATAATCTACTACTGATTTGATGCACACAAGAAATCACAACTTTCTTATAAAAGTCTTATTATGCTAGATTATCACCAAACATTGAAATCTTTAACTTGTTTTCTTTCAATTAGCACATTTTTTTTCCCTACATTTTGTCATGCCATAAAATACATACTATATAATAATTATACACACAGATACATTATGTAAATAAAAACGGTTATTTTGGATGTGATTAATTGCAATTAATCATTTGATTGCAGTTTAAGTCAAATGTATTTGAAACATTTTTAAGTGTCAAAATACTTTTTAGGGCCTTTTTTTCTGATTGAAACCTCACTGATATGTATGTAAGATGTATGCATGTATAACCACCTTCTATGGTTTCCGTCCAATATAATTGTATTGTTTTGAAGATTCATATTTTCCCATGGTTTTCACAGCCAGAAAAACATGGTACAAAGAGTCCTGGTTAACAGCCCTTTTAACCAGAGCTTGGGTATGGACGAACCTGTGGCGGGACACGGGGGGGCTGCAGTGCCTCTCCAGTCCAGCGGGGTGAGCTCAAGGTGGGCCGTTCCACACAGCTGTGAAGGGGACGTGACACACCTGTGGATCAGCGATAGGGAAACATAAACTAGTCCACATCTCAAAACCAATCATGAGCTTACCAGGATCAAGCATACGGAGCACACAGGAAACAGCTAATTCAAGCAGACAGCTGATGATCTGCACATAAACACTTCGTAACTGAAACTGGCGGTGGGCCGCAGACAGCGCGTCATAATTGAGATACCTAAAACAGCTTCAGAAAATGTAAACCCAGCATTTTTTTGGATCTAACGCCCAACATTGTTTTGAAACTGGACCTCTCAGACCAAACGGTTTAATCAGAAAAGTGTTTCACTTCAAATCAAGCAGTATGTTCCTTCTCTTACAACAATCTGCTAAACTAAATATAGCGTGTGGCCTGTGGTGTCCAAGCCTCATAATTCAGTCTGGATCGCTCTTGCAGACAAACACAGAAATGTTATTTTCACACGTTCCTTATCACCGCAGGATTTAGCGCTAAACTAACAGCCGCAGGTCAGGTGGCTTCGCTCAGTAAACTGCTCGTATGTTAAGAAAGATGTTAGGCTCCTGTCAGAGCGGCTCCCATCTTGTTTTACCAGGTGGAGCCTCCACAGTCGCTCGTGTTTTGATATAAACCAACTGCAGAGGACCGATACCAGTTTAGTCTGAGGAAATCAGCCAGAGCAAACAAATACATCTCGGGCCCTGCTAACACTGCCGCATCTGACAACCATTAACCATGTATCGATGGATGAGGGAGGGAGCGAAGCTTCAAATTGGCCAGATGTAGTTTCGCAGCTAGTAAATAAACAGAGATCCGGGCATCATCCTTCATTAGTGATGGAGGGGCCCTGGAATGTGAACGGAAAGATGCACACCTGCAGTAAGGGGCCATTTTCCAATCACTCAACTACACTGCACTTTAACTGATCGTCAAAAACATTTCTTTATTTCACACTAAACCGAATGCATTCTGTGATGATCTCTCTGTATCATACACACTAAAATTACGTTGTAATAGAAGTAATTAGAAGTAACCAAGGCTGCATTTATCTGGTCAGCATTACATTCAAAAGTATAATTTTGTGAAACATTTAAAATCACTGTCTGCTATTTTAATATGTTTGAATTAACATTTATTAACAAAGCATCATTACGCCAGTCTTCAATGTCACATGTGCCTTCAGAAATCCTTCTAAAATGCTCACGTGGGGCTCAAAAAACAACACTAAAAACAGTTCCACTGCTGTTTTATTTACTTTAGAATTTTTGACGAATAAAAAGTTTGAAAGAACAGCATTTATTTTAAAGGGAAATCTTTTGTAGCAGTATTATTACTGTCACTTCAGATCATTTTAATGTATTCTTGCAGTAAAGAAAAATCAACAAATTTTCTGATAATTTTTGTTGTGTATAACTTTAACACTAAAACTGTTAAAATTTAATTTAGTTAAATGTAATGAAATGTTTTTAATGAAATTGAATTTAATTGGACATTATTTAGAATTTTAACTTTGCTAATGTTCTGAGGCTACTGTATGCTAATTTGGTATAAACAATCTTGCCAATAAAGTTAAAACGGATACCGAGGCATTGCTATGGATAAAGTAGTAAACATTTAAAGTGGATCAAAAAAATTATTCAAACTTGTCCTAAGACAAGGCTGCATTTGTTTTTAGGTTTTTACGACAACTTTGATCCACTCCAATTGTTGATTACTGTATGTGTAGTGCTCTGAATGGTTAATAGGGCGTTGCTAGGTAAGATGGTCTAAATGGCTTATTGGCCCTAGTGGGGAAAAATACCTCTAAGTCTATATTATCCTTTATTGTGAGTCTATGGACTTTTTTTACCTGTTTTAATATGTATTTGGCAAACAGAATAGTATGTGTTTGTACACCTAATAAAAGCAACTCTTTTCTACTGAGTCTTAACATAAGACTGTGGCCCAAACATAATGCATTAAAGTCTGATCAACACTAACAGAAATCATTGTAATGTGTATTTGTTGAGAGGACTGTTCAACTTTCACTGTCAGAATAAAACAACACAATTGTGAGCCAACAACACATCTACTTTTTGAATACAAGAGACCAAAATGAGTGCATCAGGACATGCCCTGGATTTTATTTCCTCTCAGTTCTGCGCAGTTCTTTGCTGATGAGAAATTTGCTGCGTTAAGCGTTTCCAGTGCGACTGAAGTACGTTTAAAACACAAGGAGGTCTCCTGGGAACGCTAAATTGTTACAAAGCAAGAAAAGGCTTTTGCATCGGCTGAAAAGTGAGAAGGCGCTCATATTGATAACAAGGCCCTCCAGAGCGAGCGCTCGTCTAAATCGACACAAAGCCAGAGAGAGCAGAAAAGAGCGAGACAGACACGCAGGCGAGAAAAGGTGGCTCTGCGCTTGTTTCAGTTGGCACACCTGCTTTGAGAAACTTGGCTCAAACGGAGAGGTCTAAAAGTTAATTACACCCTCGGTATGGCCAAGAGAAATGTTGCTAACTGACGTAACCTGATAATAATTTCAATTTTGCTGACAGTTATAAACTCATCAAGTTGCAGCCTAGGGCTCGCACAACGCACACAAAGAACGTCTGTGTCTTCAAATGCAGTCCCACGACTAATTCACTGCCCCTCACTGCTGTCTAAATTATAGGACCAAATATTTCTAGGTTAATAAAGAGCGTTCGCAAAGCACATCGGTTTAGTGTTTGTGTTGCAAAACATGCTGAAAACTGCATTAAACTTAACACGCAATCGCACTTAGCACCAATTTTGTTTCCATGGCACACAGAAACATGAAGCACAAACACACACGAGGGAACGTTTGGATGCCAGTTACACTGACAAGAATATAATTGGTCTAACTTTTCTCACCGTAACTTGTCAACCGCTGGCAGCAGTTATGTAGCGTGTGATCTTATACGTTTATTTTAATTTGCATGTATATACAAAACTGTCAAAAAGAAGCACTCCATGTCTAGGGATGATGAAAAAAAGGGGTCTCGTGAAATCATGCAATGTGTTAAATGAACAATTACAAAAAATAAATAAATAAATCTCATGCAAGATGTAAGGCACACAGTACTATATTAATAATAAGAAATTCTCCGTATTGATTTTTTTTTTAACAGGTGATTTATCTGTATCTTGCATGTCATGGTGTTTTATGGTTAACGGAAATGTCCATAAAATAAATGGATAATGTCCTGCCAGAAAATTATCAATTTATTTATTTTTACAATGTAGTTCATCCCAAAATCAACAAAAAGAAATGACATAATATTTGGCAAAAAGAAAATGTTTATTTTTTGAGGATCATTAAGATATTTGTGGCATTATTTTAATAACTAAGCACATAAAAAAAAAAAAAAAACCTACATGCAAAATAGATACAAAAGACTTTAATTTTGGAAAATAAAATAAAATAAAATGTAAACAGTCATAATAAAATGCAACAAAAACATTAAAAATACTACAGTAAAAAAATATAATTTAATTAAATTCAATGCGATCTGGATTTGTTTCTATTTTAATGAGGTTTATTCAATGAGACATGACGAACACACTTCACCACCTTTGTCAAGGAAAACAAGGGAAGCAGTAGAACAGTCTTTTCCTTTCTCTCTCCCCCTGTCTCAGGTTTTTTTTTTTTTTGCGTGGGTGTCCGACTCAGGAGAGTTCATGGGCCTCTCCGCAGAACAAAGGCCTTCAATCACACAACACCACACCACCCACAGCATCCTGCTTTCCACTGCCACTAACTAATATTAATCACCATCTGAAAAAACTACTTTCTTTAGTGCTGAATGTGTAAACATATATTCATGCAAATAAATGAAAAAACAATAAATAAATACATACATTTCAAATTTACCAAAACAACTGCAGAAGGTTGTGACTGACCAATCAGAATCAAGTATTCCAGAGCACCATGATATAATTACACACATAATCACACCCAGCTCCAGGCCTGCTACAGATATTACAGTCTAATTTAATAAGGGACTCTGAGAGTCCTCCACAACTGAGTGTTACACATGGGATTTTATCTTAACTACAACTTCTCAGATTTCATTGCATCATATCTGAGCTGCAGGACACAGCAGCATGGAACAACAACCGAACAACTGTCACAGCCAATCTGAAACAAGATACTGTCACAGCCAACCGAGCACACTACCAAACCCATCCGAGCAAACTCACCACAACCTGCTAAAACAGCAGAAACACTAAAGACAAAGCCCTAAATAAAGGGGTTGTAGCTTAAGAGTCAAACGCAGAAAACTCTGCGACCATCATGTCAGTCAAAGCCTTCCTCATTACACCAAACCCATCATGCTCCAGTGCTGACCCTAACACTGAACATGTACACACATGCCATTAGTCACAGACAGACTGTGTGTGTGTGTGGATTTCTTTTGGACCGAGAGGACAGCTGAAGGTCGCTCAGACGTTGAGGCAATCACACTAATGAAAACAAACGAGGCAGAGACTGCTCGCTTTCTCCGTAATCAAACACACCAGCCGAAGAGAGAAAGAGAGCGAGAGATAAAGAGAGATCTAAAGGGTCAGTACCTCAGCATTGTTCTTTAATTTACTGTTTCCAGTTTAGGTCCACTCGAGGGGAGATTTAAAGGCATGTGGAAACAAAAGGGGTCGAGAGAATAACTCCAGCACAAACACAGGGACTAGACTTTACAAGCACGCTTGAATTACGACCTTGTCTTTAAAAAAAAAAGAGAGAATGATGCACAAACGCACATGAACAAGTGCAGCTTTGGGTTGGTAAAGACGTTTGGGTTGTAAAGATCAGATATGAATTAATGAGTTATGAGCTAGCTATCGCTCTAATACACACACACTTTAACTTTAGCAAATATAAACGTGTGAAATTCAAAGACTTATATATTGATAAATATTGATGAGTCGTATCCACGTTTTCTAGAATAAGAGTGCAGAATAACTTTAGATAAGATTATTGGAATATTACAATAATATAAATAGTCTTTAGAGTCTTGTGTTTACATAATATTCACAGTACATTTTATTTTAAGTGTTATTTGCTGTTTCTTCACAATTATTTGTGAAATTTACTAAATTTCTGAGCCTACACCTAATTTGTATACAGTATATATATATATATATATACTAGCAGTCAAAAGTAAAATTTTATTTTATTTAAAGAAGTCTCTTTTTCTCACCAAGCCTGCATTTATTTGATCTAAAACACAATAAAGCAGTAATATTGTGAAATATGTTTCCTGTTTAAAATAACTGTTTTCCATTTGAATACTATTTGAAAACTTCAGTGTCACATGATCCTTCAGAAATCATTCTGATTTGCTGCTCAAAACCATTTATTATGATGATGAAAAGTGTAACTTTTTTGAAAAAAAGAATGTTTAGAATAACAGAATTTAGTTTGTGACATTATTCATGTCTTTATCATCACTTTTGATCAATTTAATACATCATTGCTAAATAAAAGTAGGCTATTTATTAATATTTAATTTCTCTCCTGGTGTAATGTATAATGCCATTTTTTTCATTTCATTTCATTTAAGATTTTATTTAAGGTCTTTGAATCTTTCTATTAATCAAATAATCATTAAATGTCCTCAACTGTTCTATATTGTTGATAATAATATTAACACAAAATATTTCTTGATCACAAATCAGCATATTTGAATGATTCCTGAAGGATCACATGACACTGAAACACTGAAGTAATGATGCTTAAAAATCAGCTTTGCATCACAGGAATAAATTGCACTTTAAAATATATTAAATAGAAAACATATATTAAAAATTTTATTTTTTAACCAAACAAATGCAGCCTCTGTGAAGACCTTTTTTTCCCAACCCAAATATTATTTGTGAGTTGTTGATGCAAGAATGCTAACAAAATAAATCTAAACAAAAAACATAAATGTCCTTGCTAAAAGAGACCAAGGTGACCGTTGAAGACCAGCTTGGATTAGTTTGACCAGTGAAAAACTGTTTAGTGGCTTCGGGCTGGTCTAAGCAGTTATTTTCAGCAGGTGTAAAGGCACGAGACAGGAGCAGACAAGAACTGTCTCTTCATTAGCATGGTGGCTAATTAATGAGCGGTTGTAAATCAGTCTGAAACATGAAGGCAGCAGCTGGGGCAGCAATATCCCCCGACTGAGAGAGAGAGAACTGACTCATGAGTGTGAGATCATTGAGACATTAGCACTGATCAATAAGCAGAAGCCTACTATTGCATATAAACCATCCCAATGGAGGCAGTGCCTCAGGCAGGGTAGAGAGGCAGGAAACATTGGCTTTTACATGGAGCCCACTCGCTCTCACACTCATTCAATCACACACACCAACAATTCCTCCTGACTGAGCAGCAGGTGTGCGATAGGTTCTGAAGCATCTCAAGACATCTCAATAAAGGCATTATTGTGTTGTCAGACTATATGAAACTGTCATCCTGCATTATTGATGGAAGGTAAGTTAGTTTAAACGCCCGTGGAGTAAACCAAGATGAACATGAAGTGCCCTCTTAACAACAGCAGCTGCTGGGAAAATGTGAGATAAAAGTGCTTTAAATGCATCTGGTAAGCAAACCAGATCTGAGAGAAGAGGATGTTGCTTTTTATGACTTTTTGTAAACCCTATAAAATAGCTTAACAGGCACGCTGTTTTTCCTGTGATCTCCTCGAGAATGAGACGCTGGGACAGGACTTCTGTAAAAAAATTAAAAAATAAATGGAAATTAATTAAAGAAACGAATGAATGAATGATAAATCAAGAGAACATAGACAGGGTTATTTTAGTTAACTAAAACAAACTAAATAACTAAAGAAAGGGTTATTTTAGTTCACAAAAATGTTTTATTTGTTAATTAATTAACAAATAAATAAATAAAGAGAATTAAATACAGACAGTTCTTTTTATTTAACTAAAACTAACAAACAAAAAACTTTTAGAATACTAAAATAAATAAATTAAATTTAGCTATTTAAAAATCCCCCCCAAAAAATCCTTGAATACAAAATAACTTTAAATAAATCAATTTAAAAAAAAACTTATTTCAAGTCACCTATAGTTACTGATATAAAACTCGCACTGAAATAAAAATAAAAATATATATGACAATAAATGACAAAAACATAATATAGAATTACTAAAACAAAACAAACAATATAAAAATAAAAACATTAAAATTCAAAACATTAATAAAAACTAATTGTATCTTAATGATACTAAATACTTAATAGAGATTAATCTAAACTACAATATTTTACTTTTTATTTTAATTGCAACGATTAGTTAATAGTAGGAAAAAAAACATCTGCACATCTTATTTTGAAAAAATGATTCTTATTTATGACTGACTGGAAAAAAAGATAATTAAATTCAAAGTAAACATCTCATCTCAGGCTTTAATACAATGTTCAATTATTAATGGAGACAACAATTTATATAGTGTATATATATAGCTCATAGTGTTTATTTTTCACAAAAAGTGTCCTTTTTTCCTCATAGTTGGTTCCTCGTGCTTTTCATGTAATTTTTTTGGTACCAGCCTTTAAAAAAAAATTCCCTCAAAGTGAACTATTCATGGACTGACAGACTGACAAGTCCAGTTTTCAAGAAAGATGCTATATTCTAAAAGAGAAAAAAACATGCTTACAGAATGGGGGCTGTGCTATTTTGTCCCCTCGGCCCGCTCGCAGGCCCTGTGAGTCAGCAAAAGTAGCTTTGTTGGGAAGAAACGCTCCACTCTAAGCTGAGAGATAGAGAGAGATATTTCATCTTGACTGTGTCAGACAGTAACAAGCAGCTGCACCAGGATGCAGTAAACAACTGGCAGGGCTCCAGCGCAGTGCAGCAGGGGGTCTGACACTTATCTCCCTCCATCACTGCCTCGAACAGCCCCTCTAATGGACCCTTCAAACGGCCGCCACGGCATCCATATTTTATTTGTATGTGTGTGTGCGCGTGTCTCCTTGCTGTAGCCTGTGGTTTTGCCGGTTGTTGACACAACTGCTTTAGTAGTGTGATATCTTGAGTGCAGTCAGAAGAAGGCTGGCTGCTAAACAACAAGCGGCCCACAGATGCTGTAGATCTAGTGCTGGGAGCTGGAAGCTATACAGATATAAACACCGCAGAACCACACATAACCTCACCTAACAAGAGGACATTTATTAGAGATTGACAGAATGCTACATTAACTTACTACAAAGACCAATATATAGTCAACATCAAATCACAATCGGCCCGTATACATGATTTATTGCTGCATGTTATTTGAAAGTTTGTATGTTTTAATCAAAATGTGACATTTTATATTTTGTTCATCTTTTCACTTAATATCCCTGCTGAAAAAAACCCCAATATTTCAGTATTTTCTGTTTCAATTTTAATAAAAAAAAATTCACATTTTTATTAGTTAATGATATTTTTCTTTATCATTTAAATTGATTTCATCAGGTTATTTTAGTAAATCAAGTTAAATTCAATTAAAATAATAAGTGTTTTGTTCGGCAACTTGTTGCAATAAAATACATTTTAAAAATTTCTATATTTTATTTTATATTTATTTTACTTTTTTGGTTTATTTAAATTTTGTATTTTTAAAAGACATATAATTCTATAGTTGTTTAACATCCTAAACAATAATAATTTGTTTCTCGGATATAAAAGATAACCAAAAACTACGGGCAAGTGTACAGTACCTCGGAACAGAAGTTGTTTTACCAAAAGCTGTAATAACAAATATTTATTTGATTTAGTTAATAGAAGTTAATTGATAAATTAAATCTATTTATGGCATTATTTTTGAAAGCATCCTCATTTTACAGCATTTTTCATGATTGTCTAAAACTTCGAACGGTACTGTAGCTTTTCAGGTACGTTTTTTTCTTCATCTTGGAGACGTTGCCACAGTTCTTCTGGATTGAGTCTGTCTCAGTGTGTTCTGTTACTTCATGTGATTCCAGACAGACTGATGATGATCAGATCAGAACTCCTTGTGCTGACAATAATCTCACTGCATTATTACAATTAATGACAAAAATAATGTTTGGAAATGTAAACTCACATTTTCAACTGACACGCTACAGCAAAAGTTAGAAATAACAGACTGAAAAAAATAAAAAAATCTTGGTGAAAATACTAGTGGCCTAAGACTTTTGCACAGTACTGTATATCACCTGACAGGACTAAAATAGGTTTTGAAAACTGTTTCATGTTGACTAACAATACACTTTAGTGTTCTTTGTTTGCGAAAACAGTGGCAGCATGCGCTAGCAACACCAAGGTCATGGGTTTAATTCCCAGGAAATGTGGAAACTAAGGAAACGCATGCTTTAAATAAAATTTTAAAAAGCTGCTTTGGATAAAAGCAAAGAACACCAGCTTGAACTCCTCCACCGAAGGGCTAAACCCCATAAAATCTAAATTTTGACCCTCCAAAATAAAAAATAAATAAATCCCAGAACTCTCCATTTAAAGTACAAAGGTGTTAGTTACTGGAAAAAACAAACGTCCCGAAAGCCTTATTTTAACACGATCTCCGTTTTAGCATTCTACTCCGCGAGTGTAATCAATTTTTCATGTTGATGTGGGAATATTTGTGTAGATGTAGCAAATATTTCCTATGCTATGGGAAACAAAAGGGCATGTGTGGATGCGAGCGAAACACCATTGTGAGACATCTTTGAAGGTTCTCCTTCAAAGTGATGCCTGCCTCCGCGGCCACGCCGAGGGGATTTGTGCTATTAATTGAAGTTAATTTTCTGGGAAATCAGTTTGCCGGGCACGTTGGGAAGATTGATAGCCCCGGCACGTCCCAGCACTCGGGAAAATGACACTCGTCTTTTATAGCCACACATACTTTTATCATTCCAAATCAAATTATAAACAGGAGGCCAGGAACCTAGCGGAGGAGGGAGATCTCCATAAGATTAATTAGGCCGGCCAGGCTAAGACAAGGTGAGGAAGACGGGGGAAAAAAATAAAAACAGCACAATGGGGGTCGGCCTGACAAGCGCGGGCTTCGTTGTTTGGTGGGAAGTGGAATGGGAAGTCAATTGGACAATAGGTAATTAGCAGAGGCTAGTCAAAGGCAAGGAGGCAGCGGCCGCTCTCTCTTTCTCCCGGCCTGTAATGCAGAGGGCCGCGCTATGAACCCTGCATTTAATTAGACCACTTTGATACCCACAGGAGAGCGCTGCCCCCGGGCATCCTAAACACTGACTGACGCCAGGCAGTTCCACCCGCTCCCTGCACTCCAATTAGAGACGCACCAAGCTGGGAGGAGCGCCTTCCCCTCTCCATGCAACCCTCCCTCGCGCCAAACAAACCCACGCCAAATTGGCATTTGGATTAAACGACGTGCCGAGATGCCCCGAAGGGCGGCGGGCTGTCTCACCTGGGCTAATCTAGGTGTCATTATAATAAGGATTCATTTTCGATGGAGAGCAGAACCTAGGATGGCCTCACCGCAACGGGTTTCCCGAACGGCGCCCCGGTAGCTCGGAAAAATAGACCGGGAGGGCAGCGGTGCGCGTGCAATATTAATAGCAATGTGACTGAATAAATGATAACAATACTAGGAGCTTTGCTGCATTACAGTGGTGTATTTTTAATGCACGGGGAAGAGTTTAGGACGCCACGCGCAAACATGTGGTGCATGAATTATGCAACCGCCGTGCTTTCATCTCGGCATCTGCATGTTTAGTAAACAAACTGTTTCTCTTCTGGCAACAAGATGTAACTGTAAATAATAGATATTTAATTCGCCAACGGATAGCAAGCACTTGTTGTGTTTGCTAATTTGTTGTATTATTCAAACATTCTCCCCAGTCGCTTTTTATCTCAGCAGGGTGATAAATAGATATGCATAAAAA
>JAUMHR010000047.1:3690629-3701190 GCA_032361145.1 Enteromius fasciolatus | reverse complement strand
AAAAAAAAAAACAAGGCAGGAGTGACATCCAAGCCTAAATATTTATTTAGCACAACAAGCCGGGGAAATAAAAAAAATATTAACATTGTGTTCTGACATTTATCTCGATGTGAAAGACAACTCAGTGCCACAGGCCCAAATGAGACGAACACAAAGTAAATATCTAAACGCACAAAGACGTGACAAGCCCATTGTGGACTCCAAACATGCGCTGTCAGAACGGATCACTCCACGATGCCTTACAAGAAGAAAAAAGCTCTTATAAAGCTGTCAGGAAAACAGGCCTGGATGGTTACGCTGGCAGAGGACACTCCTCTGACGGCGCAGTGATTGAGCGTCTTGTTTATCTAGGCATTGGTTTGGAGTTGCATGTAGTTCAATACACACTGTTTGATCAAAGATTATCTTTATTGATAGAGGCTGTCAAACAAACACGTGCAGGTAATAGTGGGATAGTTGCTGACAGCTTTGAGCTTTATGCCGGTTGCTAAAAAATAAAGCCAATTTGCCAATGCACAAATGACTGAGGACAAACCCACTAAAGTGATCCATCTATCCCTCAATATCTATTGTGTATTCAAAGGGCCAAAACTTTGTTAATCAAAAACTGTAATTGAAATCAAATGTCAAAATCACTTCTGAGATTTTAAAAGAGGCTCCCTGCACCGTTTGTGTGCCTATTTGCCACCTCACCTTTGCTCCTTTTCCATGATTACATCTTAGAGAACTGGTACCAACTTATGGACTGAGTCATCAGTCTATAACAATCAAAGCAGGTCTGTTGCTGGAAACAAAGTTCGATACATCCGTTATAACTAAGGGTACATTCATGTATCGGCCCCTCGGAGACCGTCGAATGTGCGATTATTGTTATGATTTGCTTTGGTCACAGTCTGCTAGGTCTAATCAAGGCCTGGGGTTTCAGAAAATCAACATTCTCGCTTCCATGCTATGCTACATCAAGTCAATTGGATGACAGGCTGAAACACGGCATGGTGTGTTAACTAGGCCTGTGATGGTCCGGAGTTGGGGGGGAATACAGCAATCATAGAGGTGCTGAATAAGAAACATACATTTCTCCAGGTTATACATACATAAATGCAATAAAGGTCAAATAGTTTCCCTGCATATGTACTTGCATGTTTGATTTCATTTACACTTGTTAAGGCTGTCAGCTTTATTTTATAGCATCAACTTCATACGGGAAAAGTTAATATACAGAGTATATTTGAGTAAAAACTCAAAATAAATGTAAAAAAACAAAAAGTAATTTTAAGAAAGTCTGACTACAAAGTTAAAAATACTAAATTAAATAAATACATTAAACAAGTTATTTATATATAAAAAAATTATAAAAAAAAATACTAATAAAGTTTAAAGTTTTAACAACCTGGAATTGGAAAACCTTTTCTAATTATCATTTGCTTCTATTTTAAGATTTATCAAATGTATCAAATTGTAACGTTGTCTGTCTGGTCTTGTCTGTCTGTTTTGGTTTCGTTTTTATTATAGGAGTTCCTGTCCTATCATTATTGTGACCCTGGACCACAAAACCAGTCTTAAGTTGCTGGGATATATTTGTAGAAATAGCCAAAAACCCATTGTTTGGGTCAAAATTATTGATTTTTCTTTTTTGCCAAAAATCCTTAAGATAGTAAGTAAAGATCATGTTTCATGAAGGTATTCAGTCAAATTCCTACCGAAAATATATTAAAACCAAATTTTTATTAGTAATATGCATTGATAAGATCTTCATTTCGACAACAGGTGATTTTCTCAGCATTTAGATTTTTCTGTACCCTCAGATTCCAGATTTTCATATAGTTGTATCTCGGTCAAATATTGCTCTATCCATCCAAATCATACATCAATGGGAAGCTTATTTAGTCAGCTTTCAGATAATGTATAGATCTTAATTTCAGAATCTCAATTAACACTTACGACTGGTTTTGTTGTCCAGGGTCAAATTTGTTGATTTGTTCCCAGCCGTGTCTCACAGGTGTTCCCAGTTTCCCTCTTGTTTCCTTTTGTATTTAATCTGTGTCCTTTTCAGTTTTTAGTGTCAGTTGTTGTTAATATCATTGTGTTTTCATCTAGCTGTCTCAGTTCTTGTATCCTTGTCGCCTGGAAGATTATTAAATGTACTTGTTTCATTCAATCCATGTCTCTCTGCATTCCTTCTCCACTGAGGAACTCGTTGGAGCATGACAGAACGACTGGCCAAATAAAATAGAGATGGCTTCAGCCGAACCGCCGCGAGAGCACCGATCGAGTCACGCGCTGCTGGAGAGCCCCGCAGTCGGAGAGCAGACAGTAATCATCTTTGCGGACTCCATTCCACATCAACGGCCAAGAGCTCCTTCACAGACTTTCTCGGATCCCAATCCGTCCTGTCCCGATCCAGTTCCTGATTTTCGGGCAGGAGTGCCGATTCAGCCTCCCGTGGATACCAATCGGATGAGTCTCACTCTGGATGTAGAGTGCAGATCTGAGTTATTGACTCAGTCACCCGCAGATGCCGGTCCGCAGATTCCCACTCTTGGAGGTAGAGTGGGAATCAGAGATGCCAGAGTTAATCCCAATCCACAATCATCGGGTCCCAGCCCCAAATCACGGTCAGGGAATGTCCGGTGTCCGATCCTCGGCAAGGAGTGCCGACCAAAATCCCTGCGGTTTCCAGTCCGCAATTGTCGAGTCCCAGCCCTGAATCAAGGTCAGGGGAACCGTTGTCAGCTCCGGTGTCTGAACCTTGGCCAGGAGTGCAGATCAAAATCCCAGCTAAATCCAGTCTGCAATTGTCGGGTCCCAGCCCTGAATCACAATCAGGAGAACCGTTGTCAGGTCCGGTGTCTGAGTTTCAGCCAGGAGAGCCATCCAGTTACCCATGGATTCCAGTCCGAAGTTGTCAGGTCCCAACCCCCGAGTCACAGTCAGGAGACCCGTGTGTAGGTTCGGCGTCCGAGTCATGGCCAGGACTGCCCTGAATCCAGGCCTGAGAGATCCTCAGACCTCCCAAATAACACCTGATGACCCAGGGCCGGTGCTCTCTCCAATAACTGTTTGGGGGGGATAGGTGTGCCCGTGTCATGATAGGGATCGATCCTTACCCATCCGAAGGTCCCGATACGCCGTGGGCATCCCAAGTTCTAGATCTGTCATGGCCGCTCAAGGGTCCAGATCCGCCATGGCCATCCCAGGTTTCGGATCCACCATGGTCCCCGCACCAACCCACCCTCCGTCGCTGTATCTAGAATGGTGTGAGGTCACACCTTGTCGAAGGGGAGGAATTATGTAACGTTTTCTGTCTGGTCTCATCTGTCTGTTTTGGTTTCGTTTTGATTTCTCAAGTGTATTGCCCTTATTTGGAGTTCCTGTCTTGTCATTATTAGTTGATTTGTTCCCAGCCGTGTCCCACAGGTGTTCTCAATTTCCCTCTTGTTTCCTTGTGTATTTAATCCTTGTGTGTCCTATTTAGTTTTCAGAGTCGGTCATTGTTAATGTCATTGCGTTTTCATATAGCTGTCTCAGTTCTTGTATCCTTGTCGCCTGGAAGATTATTAAATGTACTTGTTTCATTCAGTCCCACGTCTCTCTCCATTCCTTCTCCACTGAGGAGCTCGTTGGAGCGTGACACAATTCAGCTTTTTTCCCCACTTACACTTATGGTTAGTTAACTAAGACTAAAATTAAAACCACAAAGATAACATTTTCATTACCTGAATTTAATAAACATTGATTTAAATTAAACGAAACAAAAACAGCTAGTTGACAAGACAACATTCTCTAATTTAGTTTAACTGCACTTAAATAAAAAAATAATAACAAAAGCTACATAGACAAAACTACATTACTACTAACATTATGCATTTCCACTAGTGAAGGTGAAAATATAGGTTTTGTATGCAAAAAAAAAAAAAAAAAATCGGTAATATATTTACATATGGAAAAATAAAATTGGATTAAATACCAACAATAAAAACACAAGGAAAACAGATGGAAAAAAGAAAGTGCGTACTGATTGACATTTATAGTATGCGGCTGCACATCTTGAAAATCGTTCTCGATTTATCTTTTATTGTCCCTGTGAGTATTGAGTCGATTGACCCAAGTGTCCAATCAGCAGTAAATGTGCATTATTGTGGGACCGAGGCACCTCTTCATCATTCCAGCTTCGACCAAACATCTGACATCCCTTCAGCAGCTGCGAATCATTACCATTTGTTATAGATTCTGTATATCAACAAGGAAAACATTAAATAAAGAGTTCCATATGTTAAAAATGCCATTTCTGTGCTGGACGCTAAAAGGTTTTGGATAATTTAACATGATATGTTCGAAGAAAGAATCTCACCCCCCTCCGGTCCTATTGGAGCAGGAGGATAAAAATGTGGGACGGATAGAAAACACACCATACATGCACACACACAGACAGTACAATAACATTTACTTTGGGAATCACAACCATATTGCAACGTGTTAGATGCAGTACTTGGCACCCTGCACGCTTTCAAAGAGGACCTGTTGCATTCTGGCAAAGGCCCAACGTTGCCTATTAACAGAAAATGCCAACATATGCAAAAAAAAAACAAACAAAGCCCCGTCCAGGCAGCACGACTCCACTACATTAAGGCTCCAGTCTGTGACAGTTTGCCGCTAAACTGTTGTAAACACCTCTCACCCGAGCGCGAGGAGCTAACAGCAATCTGTGGCTAAATTAATGAGGGGCTTTCCCTCGCGCACATGGCACGGCGCCAGCGACAGGCGGTGAAACGGAAAGGAAAATCTCCCATCATGCACAGCGTAGCTGAGGAAACCCTAACCGGAGAGGACGGAGAGCATATCTAAACGTGAGTGCGGTTCAAAGTGACAGAACGCATTGAGAAGCTCACACGCACTCCAGGATTTTAGTTGAGCTCATTTACAAAATGTTTGGCGGCCCCCGTACCGCCCACTTTCCTCACTTCAAAGTAACTTTATTAGAGAAAAGATTAGGCCACACTTAACCCCTAATGAGCCATATGAGAAAGCTTTCTCGAAGCTGCGTTTTATTTGATAGTTTCAATATGAGTCAGCAGGAGGGGAGGTCTTGCTAAACGCAAAAGCCACCTTGGCTGTTCCTGGACCGTAACCCTTTTCTTTCTCTTCTCTGTGTCTAACTACGTACAGCTGTAGCCAACACCACTTCTTCTTCTTCGTCGGCGTCTTTTCTTTGCCTACAACCCCCCTTTTTCCCTTTCCCCCTTCTTTTTTATTGCAAAATAGGGCAAGGTAACTTGCAAGAGGCCTCCTTGGGGAATTGTGTGATATTTAACTATGGCTACAGTGGCATTTACTAATTTTATATGTGCAGAATTTATGTCACATTCTTATTCAGGGATTTGCAGAGCGGGGAGCAAAGGTGGCCGCTCTCTGTCCGCTGTGTATACAGTGGTATTAAGTGAACTATTCGCAACACGTTCTGTGACATGTACGTTGCTATTTTGTCCATAACCGTCGCGCTCTCCCCCTTGCGTCACAATTAAATTCTAACCTTAGCATTTGGAGACACCGACCCGTATAGAGGGCGGTTTGTTGTCGGAGTGCCACCACTTCAAATATGGATTGTCCAGGCACCGAAATGTAAGGCGCTTTTTTTATAAACCCTCATATTGTGTTCTGGTCATTTTAACCCGGAGAGGATTTTCTTTTTCCCAAAACCGCTAAGTTAATGTTATTGCATTGGACTAAAACTGACTTTGGTCACACAGGGTATAACAACCTTTATTAAATTGCTCCACTTTTTGAGGATCAAAAATTGTTTAGAAATGTCTCAGGATGCAATACTGTCACCAAACCTTTCTTGATCAAGTATCACTGTTTTGAGCTTACGCACCCCCATTTATGAGTGAACTTAATTGTAGAAATTATCTACAAATATTGGTTTATAAACTCAAAAATTGCTGCCTATGACCATCAGTTCCAAAGAGAAAAACAGACCGAACCCAAAATTTGGTGATAATACAGCATAAGAGTTTGTTAAACTGCCAATAACACTAAATTAAGCTAAGATTTTCCCCACAGCACAATGATTAAACTAAATTCCAGCGAGAAAACATTCCTGCATTTCCTGAAAACCGTACTGCATGAAGACGGCAAACATTATTCTTGCCAACTCAAAGAATTTTTTGTAACTCTTGAGTTACAAAAAATAGGAAGAGTCCTGATAAAAAAAAAGCTCTTGTGAAGGGAAAAAAGGGTTCAACGGATTGACCTAATAGGGCTTAGAATCAAATTGCTCTGGTATTGTACTCCCTCCTTTTTGCAGTTCTGCCGGTAAGCTCCTTATTGATACACATGTGCTGAGACCACCCATACCTGGGGCTCATCCCTCTGTCAGACTGCTGGTCGTCTGAGAGGCGGGGGAAAAGACATAGTTCTTCTCTATTCGAAAGCTAATGCCAAATCCTCCGGGTGAGATTCTGTCTCCTGACTCAATAAAATAATTAGCTTTTTGCTTGGGAAGGCTGTTAATCAAGCCCTGTTACATATATGTGAAATGTATTTCCCCTTATCCCACGGCGCGGCTACCACCGCCACTTTTTATCTCTCAAAGTCACCGGTGCACACTTCCACCATCGCCTTATTAAATCCAAAGACATAGATCAAAAAAGAGCTTTTTTTAATTTAGTGTTTAGTCTACATGAGGGGAGATTATTCATCTCGGACTGAAAAGTAACGCTCGTATCAGCAGAACGGCCTCAAATCTGATGTGCTGGCACCACTGCGAGCGTTTGCCTTCGAATAAATATCAGCCATTTTTATATTCCAACATGCATAATTGCTAACAGTCACCACGGCCATCTGTTATGCTCTGATCCCTTTCTTAAACATTGTCATAACAACTACATGCATTTAAACAAACAAAAGCCGCTGAGAAACAGGAGTCTGTGCGTTACGAGAATTAACAAAAGAGTCGTACCGCAGGGAGATGAGTCGATGCACACGCGCTAACAAAAGTCACTGTAGAGCGACAGCGACCATCTGACAACAAGGCGGCATCCCTTCATCTGCTGACTGTTTGCAACTTGCAGAGGCTCTAAAATATGGAGCGTTAATGCAGGTCCTGACACATCTGCATGTTTCTGTCTTACCCCCTCTAGAACAAATAGAAACCCAGTCAAGAGGTTAAACTAAGCATGTAATTAATGACTTCACAGTGATACATTCCTCCCTGCTCTCCTTCTTCCTCTAATTAACGTGACATTCTCTGTTTTCGGCCAGTGTGCTGTCTTGCTTTCTCTTGGGTGAATTAGTGATGTAATTAACAGCATTTGAGGGGCTTTAGGTTTGTTTCTTTATGTGATGTGGAACCACAGCTGTTGAAGCTAAAACTAATACAGGGTCACAAAGGACAGATGAGTTCTCAAAAAACACTGAAGGAACCCTAAATCACATCACTGCAATCCTCTATGACTTTGGTGGAACAGAAAAGGAAATGTTTAGCGTAATGTTGACACAGATTATGCAATAAAATTATGTTTTGATTTATAGTAGTGCCATCAAATGATTCATTTTTATTATTCACATCCAAAATGTTTTTGTTTACATAATATATGTGTGTGTGTTTGTATATTATGCACAAATAAAGGCACAAATACAGTATGCATTTATTAAAAATATGTACATTTATATATTAATATTCATATATTTATATATCCTAAAAGTATGCATAAATGTGTGTGTGTATTTATATATACATAATGAATATACACAGAACACCCTCAAACACTATTGTGAGTAAGTTTGACAGCATTCATTTAAAGTTGTTATTTATTTTAGATTTTAAAAGTGTGATTACGAGACCATGGTGAGTCTATGGGAATTTTAACATGTGTAATCAATTCGCATTTTTCTAGTCAGCCAAATACTTTTGCACTTTTACTTCTACCACTGCTTTATAAGACCTGAAACATAGTGGCCTATTTTTATTTTGCTTTCTGATCATAAATCGATCATCAAGCAAGAGTTTGCTTTTAGTATATGGTACAGCCTACTAAAATTCTACTTGAAACAATGTTATATGCGGTTTGAACAGCATAACTTGATTTAAAAAAAATCTCCTTTTGAGTGAACTATGAGGACGTTTGGTACTTCATTAATGTTAAACCTGCATCAACACATGAAACCGCCTGATATTCCTAAAGCTTTTTTCTGACAACATAAGAACAGCACAATGGAAAATAGATGATATTTTGTTACAGTATGCCCAGTAGAGGTGAATAATACTTCGCGTCTGACTACAAAAAGTACAAAAAAATGTCTGATAAAAAACCTGATATCAACAAAGACAGTTGCAAAAACAGCTCATAAATGTAGGTATCTGATGAAGGATACAGCCTCCAGTTCTTCAGGGTAACATAAAAAAAAGCCCCATCTCGGATCTCCTTTCATCCTGCCTGACCCATTGCGGGCCGCATTCCTAATACATAAGCCCATCTCTGGACATTGTAGGGGAATCCAGCATCAACCAACAAAGCAATCAATAAAACATGCAGGGCCAGGTGTTCAAAGCCATGGTAAACGCAGCTGACGCGCAGGAGAGGCCTACAGACGTGCGTGTTTTGGCAGATGTGCAGAGAGGTAATGAGACGCACACACAACGCAGGCCACAGTAGGAGGAGCGAGCCTTCGGATTGCCGACCCTACCGCTCACGGAGAACAGAGAGAGGGGCGGATGGTGGGATGGAAGATCCAGAAGAGAACTGGAGAAGTAATCACCAAATCTACATGTTAACTTACTGAAAAACGAGGTCGGACAGTCACAGAATCAACACTGTGAGGAAAAAGACACATTTTGGGTTTTGTTTCAAATCTAAATCCAATCCAAATGCAGAACTGAAGTGACTGACCATGGGGGAACTACAAAAAGAGCGAAAAAACACAAGCACAGACTATCAAAATCAAATTTGATGCCAGATGCACCCTTGAGTATCAGCGGATGCATTTTTCATAGCCCTGTGTGCGAAGATCTGCTATTTTTTGGTTATTCTTGAAGTCTGTCTCACAGGTTAAAAACAGCTTTAATTGGGTCCAGAGGATACAACACACCGCTCCCTTCAAAAGCGTAATTGAAATTAAATCGAGACATCCGTTGCTCAACACAATCGCCTCGCTGAGAATGATTGAAGTTGCATTATTGTCAACAGAGGAGCTTGGAAACCTGCGCAACGCTTCATAAGTTCTGAAATAAAATCAAAGCAATCAAATCAAAGTTTTATCATAACAACAGGAGGCGGCAGAAGCGGCAATATTGTCATCCTCCTGTCAGTCGATGGGTTAATTGGGATGCACCGTGATTCCTCTGTTGAGCAAACACATGCTTTGAAGGTGACTAGGAGAAGAGCGTGGCCCCTGGTTCGCCCCCTGCTCATCATTTATCATAATTACTCCGAGCAGAAATTAGAACCAGCCCTTGTTCAAATTTTCCATCATGTCTGCTTTCCTTGAACACGTGCACCTCATCACCACCGAACAAATCAACTGTCAATCATCCCGAAAATCGCTGTCCTCAATCTATAAACCCCCTGAGGTATGTGTGAGAGAATGAGAGATAGAGATGCTTATGGTCACGATTAAAATAAATAAATAAAAAGATCCATAAACACAAACTAGTGTTCTCATGAATGTTTGATGACATCTGTATTGATTGCAGGTGTTTGAAGCTAAACAAGTGTCTCCCAGATCCTTAGTAAGGTGCGCAGAGACATAATTAAACAAGAAATGTGCGGTGTGGACATAGCTCTTTGCAGAACACATGAAGAGGGGAGAACTGGGGAAAAAATAACTCATTTTAAAGTCAATATGAAATTCACTTCCATAATATGATCTGTTTTTAAGTGAAACAGGATATTTAGTGACAAAACGGAGGGTGGGACAAGAATGTTTCCCTTAGCATTGATTGGCTCATATAAGAGTTTTCACAAGTGATTGAAGTAGTGTGTGTGTGTGTGTGTGTGTGTGTGTGTGAAATATGACCAGTAATGTATAAAAAAGTTGACTTTTAAACATTCATGTTCAATCTACAGTTACATATTTTACCAGTTCTACTTCACTCGGAGGAAAATGTTATTGCTTAAGAGATGAAACTTTCACAGAATTCTGTTATATTTATAGAATATTGTGTATTAACCTTCAAATTAATTTTCAAAGAAACGTAAAGTTTTTACTCCTGTTAAATTACTTAATGAGAAAACTGTTGATGTGCTGGAAAACCATTAAGCTACAATGTTAATGTTTATTATGAAAGATCTTTTGGCCTTGGACAAGTCAGAAAGGGAAATATTCATATTGAAATTACTGACCTTTGGTTGAAGACTCTGGAAATATGAGCACAGTCTGTCACGCCGGCCTAAAGAAAAATAATTGACATTGTTAAAAGTTTGATTTATTTACAAAAATCTAATTTGTTTGAGGATGGGTATAGTAAATGATTAATTAATTCTCTCAATAGTCACATTTCGATCCTGAACGAATCAGAACTTTTGAACAAAATGGCTGATCGAATGATTCTCATTTAGATACC
>JAUMHR010000047.1:3660077-3683515 GCA_032361145.1 Enteromius fasciolatus | reverse complement strand
CCCCCCCCCCCCCCCCCCCCCCCCCCCCCCCCCCCCCCCCCCCCCCCCCCCCCGCCCCCCCCCCCCCCCCCCCCCCCACGACACCGCACAAAGTACCAAAACTGTCACTCAGGAATTACAGTGGGCTGAACGCTGCAAAATGCATTCTTTGAAGTCCTCATTTCAGCAAAATTATATGAAAAAAAACTTTATATCTAATTAAAATGATAACTGTATTCTCATTTTTCAAACTCTCCATATCCTGAGGGCCAATTGGGATGAGTGGGGTTTTTTTCCTGCCATTTTTTTTTTTTTTGCCGTCTCTTCACCGCTGCGGCATGCTGAACTGCTCCTACAGCAGGATCACATCATTACCATCTCCCCAGCTGAGTCGCCAGCAACCATTATCATGCAGCATTATTAATCTTCTTGTCTTATCAACTTGCAAATCACAAACCATTGAGCCTTATGGCGTGGTTTTGGGTCCACGGTTATTCATTTTGTAGGTCTACCTAGCCTCCAAGTCCTCTTAATCACCTGACGATTGTCAGTCTCTTCCTTTTGCCCTGCCCCCGGTGGCCTCAAAAAAAAAAAAAAAAGAAAAAAGTCTTTTAGACCCTCTCCCTTTATTTCTCCCTCTTACGTTTTTTTTTTTTTTTTGAGGGACCCTGCTTTTGAAGTGACTAGACAGTGAAGAGGATAAATTTCATTAATAGAGGAGAATTAACATCCCACTGCCACGAGATGACCTCTTTTCCTGACACGTATGTCGAAGTCATTCTTGTCATTTTTTATTCGCCATTAACATTCTTGGAAGAAACCGCCAACCACACATAGGACTGATAGAGAGAGATGGAAAAAGGAAAGGACAGAGAGAGAAGGGAGAAGTTACTTTAAAGCTAGAATCACTGAATCCCAATTTTTCACTTTGGAATCAGTTTGCTTTCTTAGTACTGAAATATTTATCATATTGAAAAAGAGAAATGTGTATGCATTTAGATGGAGTTTCCTTAAAAACTACGCCTGATTTTATCCTCTTTTCAATAGCTAAAAAGCTTTGTGGAAGATGCTGGATGAGAGGGAATGAAACTTGGACGGATGCATGAGAGACACAAATTAGATGATTTCTTTGATATTTGAATACCTCTTCAAGCACAAAATTCATCTCAATTCTAGTTTCTGAGCACTTCATTTCATCTTTGAAGTCACACGGTGTTCAAGTGGACACTTGTGTTCTCACTCGCACACAAAGGCACAGCTGAACGCACGCGTCCACACGCTGAGATTTCAACTTTTTTCTTGGGATACAAGGCGAAATGTGTTAACGGTGCAATGTGCGGAGCAGATAATAATTTCCATGCTCCTCAAATCAATTCTGTAAGCTTCATCTAACTCCTATCAAACCTTTGCGTGAAATCCCAGCCCAGTTACACCTCCGGAGCACTTATAAATAATGAAAACTCGTTTGAGAAGAAAAAGACTGCTTAAGGACAAAATGTTGATTATAAAAGTGTCTTTTATCCTCCTGTTCCCATCTTTCTGAAGATGCAAAGACTCCGGGCAAACAAAGCAGAGCGGAGGAGCCACATCCAACCAAAAATTAATTTTGATGTGAAAAGTGCTGATGTTCACAAGAAAGACGGACAGCTGGTATTTAGATTCGATCGGTGAGATTTGAACAGGCCTGACTCTTTGACTGAGGCGTCTCGTGTGTGTGTGTATTTGTTCTTGCTCTTACCTTCTAACTAACGCAAGCCATCTGATCTGCAAGTCATCATGTGCATGCAACTCCAAAGCCTGCTAAATCTGGAGTCAGAAATGAGATGTTCCCATGCTAATGCCATTGGCTGGAAGTCCAGTTATTTATGGTGGTTTGGATGGATGGTTATTTGGGCTGAGGCTGTGGAAAGAAAGAGGAAAACATGTTTTGTCATGCCACTGTGATGCAGTAGTTTCAAGCCACTCCATAAACTGCATCAAATGGATGTCAAGCATTCTCAAACTCACTTTACGTTTTACTTTTCAAAACATTTCAAAACATGGATGTAATGTGTTTTTGTGGTTCTGGTAGTTTGTTATAGAAAAGGCATTCTTGATTTAGTTATTGATTCGGTGTATTCATTTATTATTCTGAAGTATCTTACATAAAAAATGGCACAGGATATGTTTATATGGCTAGAAAAAAACCTTAAATGGCGATTTTTAGACATTGAGACTTATACATCATCTGAAAGCTGAATAAATAAGCTACAGTATATGTTTTTTTTTTAGGATCAGACGCTATTTGACCAAGATACAACTATTTGAAAATTTGGAATCTGAAAAAATTAATTAATTAATAAATAAAAAATTGTCTTTAAAGTTGTCCAAATCAGGTTTTATATATGTATTGCTACTGACTTAATGGGTCACAAATGGTAAATTTAAAATACACACTAGATTCCTATAGTATACTTACATCATTAACAGAATTATATTTGCAATTATTAGTAATTAGTAATAGTTAAGAAACTTTGACGTAAAAAACATTGAAAGAGTTTGGATTTACATTTGATACAAACAAACCCTCAGAGGTAACAAATGCAAACATTTATCGATTTATATATTTGCATTTTCTAAATTATTACAATCAAAGGAAACAATATTAGTTTAATGTATTGGCCAAAGAATTTGACAAAAAGAATGGTGCATGATTTATTTTTATATATCTATCTATATTTCTAAAAAAAATAAAAGTTTAGAAATTACCCTGAAATTATTTATCATTTAATATAATTCCATTGGTAATTAGTAATAGTTAAACCTTAACAAACAGAACATTGCAAGACAAAAATCTGATTTTTTTTACACTGTTTTTTTGCACAGAAACAATGTATTAATCCAATTTCTTGGCTGCTTGTACAGCTAAGATGCGCAGTGATTTTTATAAGTGAGGAAAAGTTTTAAGAAATGCTTTGATGTTTAAAGTGTTTTCAAAAACAATCTTTGTCTTACATTTTAGGTTTTAGATCATAATAATAACCCTGAACAGAAGAAAAGAGGCATGGAGCATGAAAGAGTGCCTGTATCCTTTAGCAACCCCTCAGACTAAAACTGAGACAAACACAGCACCTAAACACACTCGTGGGTGTGCTGCCAGTTTTCTTCAAACGCTTGTGGCGGTCAACTTTTCCACATGCATAAATACTGGGATAAAAACATGACACTGGCTCCACGGTTTAGAGCCGGCAGGAGCAGAAACCAGCTCTTCTCCTCCAGTGAGGATTTTCTCAAGGCCCCTGGCAGGTCAAGCGACAAATTGCAGCCTGAGGTTCTCGGCCAGCGTAGAAGAGCTATCAGTGGCCGTCTCTCAGAGGATCAGCTCCTAGATCTGCCCACGATCCTGGGGGGGTTTTGAAAGCAACCGCACTTAGAGTTTCACCACTCCATGCTAATCCTAAAAGGACTACAGTTAGCGTTCTCAGGCCGGACTTTAGGGTTGCTGACCGGTTGATCGGGATGGGAATTGGAGATGGGGGGGCAGGACGAGGCCCCCCCAAGCCCAAAGGCTGCTCTAGGGTGGGTGCCTGGGGCTATTGCTTGCAAATCAGCACATTTTCCCCAATCAAAGCTCAGGGAGGAGGCCCACTGAGCTTCTTAAGAGAGTGAATTATTCACAGGCAAAAAGGTCACAAACTAACTCCTCTGAAATGAACCGAACCCGCTCTTTCTTGGGCCCGCTTCTCAAAAAGTACATTTCAATCTTTAATGGTTTGAGAGAAGAGGAAAGAGGGGAAAAAAGAAGCACGAAGAAACTGCAAATGGAGAGAGCAAGAGTGAGATGCGATCAAAGTGATTTTCAAATTTGCAGATTTATGCACTTCGGAATATTAATGATAGATTTATTAAGAGCGGACCTCGGCTACACCCTCGCTGGCTGGGTAATTAAGTTTGCTCTCCACCTTGATGGTGAAATCCACAGTAAGTGAACTTTTGATGATGTAAACTAGTTTAAAACTGCTTCTGATCACCCACATCCCCCCTTAAAAGAGTGCAAAAATGAAAAGGCGGAAATTAAATGTGTTCTTTCAAATTACATTAGTGGTCCTCACTAAAGTTTAAAAGACGATGTGACTAAAACTGCTTCAAGTCCACTGGAGATGAAGAATGTGCATTTATGCTCTGGTATAATATTAAATATAATAATTGAGCTGTGGCTTTGTGGTTAATTCGCAACACCATGAGCATCTTTTCTGATGTTGTTTCATCTGTCTAAAGTGACAAAGGTAAAAAAAGAAAATATAATAATTGATTTCATGAAATTATGATGTCATAATTATATGATGAAAAGCTGATAAAGTGTTCAACAAGCAAAAGTGTGCAAGCTAAATGTTTGTTTGATCGCGTCTCAGGTGAGTTTGCGTCAGTGCTTGAATAATTAACCGTGTTTGAGTGTCCTGGGCTAGCGGAGAGGCCCATGGAGAGGCTCCCGTCGGTGGGGACGTGGTTCCGCAGAGCTGGACTGGCGGCACTTGTTTTCCCGTTTGTTGAGGCAGTGGCAGTCTGCCCTCCGTCTTAATGAGCGTGGCCACGCTGGAGCCTGCGCACCTGTGTGAGGAACAGAGGGGTTAATCCCGAGCGGTGAGCGTCGAGCTGACAGCGGTAAGGTGGAGGAGAGATACAGGAGGCTGCCGTTCCCTCGGGTTTCTACCACAGCACGCTAGAATGAGTTGTTTCAGTCACCGCTGGATACCTGACAAGCGGGCCTTCATGAATTACAAAATGAAGATTGATAATCCCTTGTCTGTTTCCTCTGTGTGTGCACAAAGAAACACGCACAGTAAGAGAAAACCGAAGAGTGATGCAAAAATCACTGTCATTTGCAACGCAAGCTGTTCACTGGTGGGGGTTTTTAAAAGAATGTTCCAGGTTCAAGTTACTGTACTCTAACAACAGCATTTATAGTACAATATTGATCATCATAGCCATAAGAAACTGTGTTTAGGCTGGAGGTAACATTTAAGAAATCCTTAGTACCTACAGTACAATAGCAAAGTTCACTAAAGGAGGTATAGCTTTTTCACATTTTGCCCCTAAACTCTGGAACAGCCTTCCTGATAATGTTAGGGGTTCAGACACACTCTCTTTGTTCAGATCTCAATTAAAGACACATGTCTTTAGCCAAGCATTCACATAATGCATCTCATATTTGTACTGCAGTTATTTCTGATTAAACGCACACTATTATTTTTTAGCTGGGGGTGAACAAATCCTTTTTACTTGAATGCCAGCTACGCTAATTATGTCTAGGTATTGCACAAGATTAAGTCTGAAACCAACCCTTAAATGATCTGAGATGCCTGAAAACCTGAGAAGAGAGGTCAGTCCCTCAGAGAATGCCAACCCTCAACGACATACTGAATTATCACATTTTGCTACAAGTTAAATATATTAAGTTTCTACAAATAAACATACTGTATTGTAGACACTTAATTTCCAGTAAAGCTGCTTTGCAATAATTTTCTATTTAAATAAACTTACATTTAACTGAATTAAAACAGCAATATGGTTTCATTAAAGCTACAGACTTTGAAAATAATCTCTACTTTACATTTATTCAATGCTCGTGATAGAGTTTAACTCGCACTGAATCAGGAACATATCTAACTAATGAAAGTAACTCACACCGTCAACTAGTCGACTTGTCCCAGGTCTGACTAAAATAAGCCTAACCCACTATTTTTCTTGAACTGAGCTGCTCAGTCTGAAGTCTCATGCAGCGGACAACTATCAACTTGCAGTGAGGAAGAAATTCAAAACACGAGGTTTGACGAGAGTGATGGACCAGTGGTTTAAATTGTTAAGGGGTGGAAGAAGATGTTTCTCTGCTGGTGTCAGCAGAAGTTTGCGATGCGTGGAGGAAGGCAAAGAAGCAGAGGAAGATGCACTTGACGATGCAGTCACAGCAGGACTGCAGGAAAAAAAAGCACACAAAAAACATGTGCCACTGTTTGGGAAAGCTTGTTACGCTCCAACAGAAAACTCTTGACTTTCTTTCTCTCTCACACACTCACACGGACTGTCAGACAAGTTTTTTTCCCCTCTTCTACCAGAGCCTACACTATATTCTCATATTAACATTTCATTTACAGTGTCACTGCACCACATTCCCGTGAAATATCATTCCGGTTATTGGGTTTGTGTTCAAGGCAATGCATGGAAATTCATTTTACAGCGACACAAAACTGGTAACGGTGCTACAAATGAAAGCGGCAGGGAAAACAGATAATAAATAAATAAGTGGATACAAAACAAGACACCGCAAAGTCACAGCACGACGCGAAATAAAAACCCTGGAACGCATCCATATCAATTTCACCCCTCCAGCCTACCGAGAGAATTCCGAGGGAGATAAATAAAGAACATTTAACTGCTCTCCTTTCCCGCGTTGCCTCTGGCCGTGTTAAATTCGGGGCACTTTGGAGGAAGAGATTGATGCATTCCTATCTGATGCGTTACAAATGTCTGGAGGGATCCCGCTGTCCTGACTCTTTAAAAACCTGCACATCAGCATAACCGAAGCGGCCACACACACGCACGCCCGGGAAGTTTATTGACTTGTGAAATCGCATTCAGGACAGCCTTTTATTTTTCCCAGACTATAACCTTGCCTTCTAGGTTGCTTACTCAACAGAGCTGATTATGAGGAGCCGTTATTCTCCCGTTGAAAGGTCAGTGTGGTACTACACGCTTCCGTTTTAATATCAGCCCTTCATTATGAGCCTGCAAGCTTATTAACAAATTGGCGTCAAATGTGGGGTACTATATAGGTTTTTTTATCTTTGTGCAGAAGGGGAGGGTTTGTTCATTGATGTGTTGGTGGGTATCTGGGGCACAGACAACAACCCCCTTGCTCTATCGGCCGGAACAAGACAACATGCTACATCTCTCTCCTTGTCATGGCCAACGCGGCAAATTGGCATCGCTACGTCGAGATGGTCAGCCCTGAAAGCAAATGACCGCAGGAACAGGAGAAGGAAGAACGCATGTGGAAAGAAAAAGGAGCGCTTTACATATAGACACACAAGGATGACTTCAGGGTCTGTCAGAGGGAAAAAGTCAAATAGAGCTGAGTGATAGTTTTCTCCGTCAGCCGGCCAAAATGCCAGATAGCATGTAAATCATGATCGGCTGACCGTTTCCCCGGCTACTTGTCAGTTTCCTGTCGGCCGTCTCCACTGCACGGTCTGGACAATTGTCTTCGACATAGAGGAAGCCTGAGATTGATGTTTATTCAAAGCGTCTCGCTTCAATGGCCAGCCAACATATTTCAGCAACGGAACCATCAAAACGGACACCTCATCATTAGTCCACCTATTCTGGTTTAATATGCTCGAGGAGGGGAGAGCGGAAGAGCTTGAGAGATTGTATCATTTATCTAACCCATATTTAAAGGGTTGTCTGGGAAGTTTAGTGAGCTCGGGTTCAGGGAACTAATGGCTCAGGATGTCTTAATATCCTTTTTAAGTGTTAGCATTCGCCACATTGGATTTTCACATGATCGTTTTTAATGTGCCATAAAAAGCAATCGCTCTGACCGTATGTGGCCGGTGGAGGAGCATCAACAGCAGGGCATCTGCAGCAAAGACTATTATGAAACAATGACGACTCCAACAATGCATAAAATGTCCAGCAATGAAAAAAAAAACACACACACTGTGGTAAGATATTGAAAATCTGATCAAACAATGTCTGTTATGGACTAGTGGTTTGGATCAGAATTAACACTTGCCCCGTCCTAAATGTGACTATGGGCTTTGGTGACGGTTGGTCAGTAACTTTATTAGGCACTGAAATATACAATACATAATGTTATAACCCTCACAAGCTGTAAGTATTACACGTGAATCAAATCAAACAAATACAAACTACCAAAAAAGGAAAACAATATATTGTGAGTAATTAGAAAAATGCCTAGATGTATTTAGATTACTCATGAAAAATCATTATATATCAAACTAAAAGAATGAACCAATGATTGCTCAGTTCACAATCCACTGGCAGGTATGGAGAAAAAAAAAAAAAAAAAAAAAAAAAAAAAATATATATATATATATATATAATTGTTTCCCTATTGTACCTATAAAGTCTAAATCTTAACATCTGAATGTCAAGTCAAATTCAGTCATTTAGCCTGGTCTCGTTTCCTTCTGCGACAATGGGAATTAACTTCAAACAACATGACCATATCTCACACGAGATTAGAAATTAAGCAATTTTTCATTTATTGCTAGCATTGGAGCATGATGTAATGTCTTTACAGTGCTGCCAGAGAGCAATGTAAAAGACATTCTCTTTTTGGATGGCGTCCCGTAAAGCGTGAATCACCCTAATGCAGAGTAGTGGCTGTGCCTCCAATGACCCGAGAACGTGTATTGACTTAACCCAGTCGTCATGGCTATCCCAGCCTATGTATATTTCCACAGGTGAGCAGTTAAAAACATTGCAGGGCCAAATCCTGTCCACAATGAATTATCCAGACCGTCTCCTCTTCCAAACATCCTCTCTGGTATAATCAACCCTCTATTGGAAAATAAAAAGGTCCGACACCAAACGCTGTGAATCAGAAAAAAAGCACAAGTTTAAATAATTTTCAAAAACAGCAGGCCAATAAATTTCCAAGCAGAGGTTAATTTAGTAAGGAGAAACCCTAGCGCAATTACCCTGTCCGATTCCACCTAGCGCCCCGAGGGCTCCAGTCAAAAATGTCACGGAGGGGAGTTATTTTCTCCTAAAACACAGCCCGGGAAAAAAAAAAAGCCTGTCCTAACAAGGCCCCCACTAATATCACTCCCCCCCCCATCACATTAGCTTTTGTCACAGGATATTACCACATCACCCGCATCCCACCATAACAAATTTCTTAATAATGCACTCAAGAGTGAAAACAGGAAATGTTTTTTTGCTCTCGTTCTCATTCTGTACTGCACTGACGAGGAAGCAATTCCAAGCAAGGCACAATCGGCCGGATGATGTATTCCACTCGGGTGACAGTTTGGGCCAACAGAACTTCATTTTATTTCTAAATGAAGCCTTACTCGCATAATTGAGCTCCTTTGCGCTAATCAGCCAGGGCCTGCGTCAGGCGCAGGTTCCTAAATCTAACCCGCCCATTACACGTGATGCCGGGTATTCATTCTGACATGATGTGAAATGTTTAGCAGTCTCACTCTTGTCTTACTGACACACGGACTGCCTGCCCTGTCAACTGACAGCGCCCTCAAACACACACACACACACACGCAGACTGCCATTCTGGAAATGTTTTAATCCTCTTCTCTTCCCGTGCTGGACCGAGCCGCTATCAGCGCCATCCCGCACGCCACTAATTATGATCTTAATCTAGTCACATCAGTTAGATCCAAATCAAATTTCCCCAGGCTGCAGCTTCAACCACCCAGGCAGAAAGACGACGAGCTCCCCGTCCTTTAATCAAAGTCTGATTCGAGCTACTTCAATAAGAAATACACCACACACTGAGGCTGTCGAAGAGAGAAAGACAGACGACCCCTTGGTGAAACGTAACAACCACCAAACTAACTCAGAAAAACACACCCACGCACTTTTTTGGCCTCTTGGGTGCAAAAAAAACATGTTCAACTTGTGGTCAAAAAGAGCTTGCTATATAAACAAGCAGGCTAACTTTAACGAGATAGAAGCTGTCGAGTTACCTGTACTTTTGAACACACTTAACGTTCTCTGAAGCTTCAGATCTCATCGACCAATAAATAACAGAGCACTCTTGAGAAAAAAAACTACAGATATTTGAGAGAAAAACTAAAGCAAAATCCACTAAGAAGGCACTAACATTATTTTGTTTATGTTGTCATGCTCACTCCTAGCGCTATGCTAATCTGAAATGAAATAAACACGCGTCTGCTGATGTTGCCGTTTCATAAAAACATTATCTAGTGTTGGTTGGGGAGAAAAACGCTCATTTGCACTTCAGAGGTGTAACATAACAGGCTTGGCAGGCCTTTGCTTATGTTTCATAGACTCCCCGCCTATCACTGCTAAACGCTAGAAAACTCGAGTGCGAGGACTCCAAAGCAGCCTATTAGAATTTATAAACAGTTTAACGCCGTGCGCCAAGCATTTAAACAAACATCATGAATATTTCACTATTCATAAGATTTTCCCTCTGATGCTCTAAACGCTAAATCCACAACTAAATGTAACCTGTAACATCTTGTTAGCTAATTGATTGTGACGGCTTGCTAAACACACGCAAATGCAATGCGTGTTGCTCCGGCTGCATGAAAAGACGAAAGCATATGATAGTCGGCTCACAGCTCTCTTCTTCATGATTCTTGTACAAAACTAAGGCCTGTAGCAGTCTACCCGTACACAATATTACCACTGTATTTGGCATTGTACCATAGTAACTAAACCTACTGTTAGTAAATTAATATCTAATAAACATGATTTGTTGGCAATTTACAAAGATAATTAATGCAAACTAATAAACAAAATTTCCACAAAATATCATTTTACCACAGCAAATTTGTGTTGTTTATCCTTTTGGTCATTCGTTCAAAAGATTTACACAATTTTAACCTATCATTGAAGTAAAACAACTGAAAATGGGGAGAAAAACTCATGATGAAATAAATGTTTTTCTCCAATATGTTGGCCACAATTATTAGCACCCAATTATTGCTATGTCCTTTATACAGTAGCTCTGAGTTTTCTCCTGTAACGTCTGAAGAGTTTGGAGAACACCTGATAAGAGAAAAGAGACCACTCCTTCCTCCAGAATCACTGCAGATCCTTTAGATTACCAGCTCCATGTTGGTTCTCCTCTTTAGTTCACCTCACTCAGGGTTCAGGTCAGAGGACTGGGACAGCCATGGCAAAAGCTTCATTTTGTGCTCATTGACTAATTCTTGTGTTTATTTTGATGTTTGTTTTGGATTATTGTCCCAATGGTAGACCCAACCATGACCCATTATAGGATTTCTAACAGAGTCAGATAGAATCCATGATGCCATGTGTCTAAACAAGATGTCCAGGACCTCCAGCTGAAATATAGACCCAAAACATCAAAAACACAGCAGTATACTTCATTGTACACATTAAGTACTTTTTATCCCTGTGTTCACCAAACACATCTTGAGAGTTTGCTGCTAAAAATCTTTTTTTTTTCTTTTCTTCATCTCATCATAGAAGCCAGTCTCGTTTGTAGTTCCAGTCCTGTCTGACAACTGAACATGCTGGAGATATAGGGGCTGTTTGAGTGGTTTTCAGACCCTGAGATTACTTTTAGCCATTCTCCAGCTGTGGTCCTTGAAGAGGCAGATTCCTAACATTGTATGTTGATTGGAAATTCTTGATTATTTTCCTGACAGTAACATTTTAACTGCTCTAGCTCTTTTCTTAAAGCCACTTCACTAATTTGTGAAGCTCAATTATATTTTGCAGCATATAAGAAATGTATTATTTGTTTTTTCCTCATTGTTTTGAAGTTTAAGGGATTTTGAGCTTTGTTTTCCCTCCAAAACACGAATTCACATGCTAATGAAGCGAGTAAACTCGAAATGTTTAAATGTCCAATTATGTGCAAATAGCGCAATTTATTTGTACAAGTCGTGTTTGGTGGGAACGCACTATGACAAATTATGGTGCAGTTACTTGGCAAGAACTTGCTTTTCTGACCCGCTTGACCTTATGACCAGACACGTAGCAGTGTATTCTCTCTTGAAGAATGAGATGAGAGTGTGGCTTTTCAATTACTTCACTGTATGTTGTTAGAGACATAAAGAGATACTTTATGTTGAGAGCCTAACACAGACAGACAGGGAGAGATCCATCACTCTGTAATGATTTTCACAACAAATCATGACCTTTGATCCTTGTACAAACTCATCATCGCTTATGCAATTAGAACCTGTACAGCAGTGTCCATCACAAAACAAATGAGCTTTCCTCATGACATAAACAAGCAATCTAATCGACTTACTGTATAAGTTACAAAGGATTTGATGTTTACAGAACAACAAAAAAAAAGGCCTAATGTAATCCACCTACTCTTCCTCTTTGCAACTGTAATCTTATGACGGACTTTCTCCGCAGCAGCTGCTGTGGTAACAGTAGGATGAGCCGCTGTGTGCTGCTGCAGCAGAAAGCACTGATTGAATCAGAATGCCTACACGGGGGCTTTGTCAAGCATCTGCACCCGCCAGCTCCCCGGGGGGACGCCTCCGACCGCATCCTCCACCTGCCCGGCACGACACGCGTCTGTGTGGGCCCTCGGTTCCTCTCCGGAGGGGGTCTGCGCCCCTCTGCTTGGAGAGAGAAGGGGGTGGAGAAAAGGCCAGACGCCCTCGCAGGTACGCTTCTCCCACCGTAACATTATGATAATGCTGTAATCGCGGCAGACAAGCAAATCACAAAGCAGGTAATTTCCTATCTGCCGCACAAGGCTGATGTAAATGCCGGTGTCTCGCACCACGGGGGAAAGGCACGTATGGCGCTGTCTTGTTGAGATAATAGGCAGCAACTATCTATTTTTATACCCGTGAAATCCCAAATCTCGCCAAAACAGAGCCCCTTATGTACGTTCCCGGTGCGTTTGGCCCCAATCAGTTCATATTAAAATGTTCAAAACTGGCATTTGTCTGGTCACAAGAGAGATGGCTTTTTCATGTTGTATATGCAACACGCGTCAACATTTCCTCCCACAACAGTCTGGTGCACCTAAAGATGATCAAGGGAGTCTGCACACAGTCTCTTTCCTTCCAAAACATACACACCATATCCACAACCTGCTTGGCACCCATCTCTGTCAGTTTGGATGCCGGGCTGAGCTCTTGTTATTTCAGTCTTTGTGTTGTTCGGCGGTGTGTTTACAGCACACAGGCCTTGTTTCCTCTCTCAGAGCACTGCGAACTGATGAATAAGTAACAGTGTGTCTCCATGTGGCCGGCGCTCTCTTCATCCCTGCGAGTTCCACGAGCTCCCCTGGCAGTAGAAGACACTCCACAGAGGCTGCCGGCTTTCCGGAATGCTCTCTGAGGGTCTGGGGACAAACATGCAGCAGAGAGAGGGGGAAAAACAGCTCTTTATCCCAGACTTCAGTGGGAATATGTAGAGACAGAGGAGGGGGTGGAAGGGCTACACTCTAGCAGGAAAGGGAATGCATTATGGAAGTGTCAACTCTCCTGAGGAGACACTCCAGCGCTGGAGGAGGAACTTATTAACCCTTAGCCTGCTAATTAAACAGCTCCAACATTGAGTCAAATGCCATTTCATTTCCTTTAACTGCGAAGAGGGAACTGTAAATACTAACAGTGTTTTTGCGTTCGCAGTGTGTGGGGAGTAAATGCAACTTTGTCGCGCAAAATAATCACAGGAGAAGTTGTCGGCAGAAGCAGATGCTGGCCATGGTTGTGCACCATTCGAATTGAATGCATTCTAAAATTCCAAATTCTAAAATTTGAATTGTGGTAGCAAAAATGTGCAGAAGTTTGAAGTGCAAAACTTTGAAAGCCGGTTCGACAAAGACTTGTTTGAAAGTTTCAAGAAAGCATGATTCAATCCAATTAAACTTCCGAAGTATTGTGGCTAATTCAATTCACATTGTAACTCAGGAATTGAAAAGAAGCCAATTCTTCAATTGCGAGTTTTGAACAATCCTGCCGCTGGCGTATCCTCCACAGAGCATTACGTCTTCCAAGAGGGTGTTTACTAATCGCATTGATGCGCAAAATCTTAAAAGGCGCCTTAAATCTTTAAAACAAGCACACATAGAGAGCCGTGACTCGCTAATGGCGTGTAATGCCTTTTGTTGTCGAAATGAGAGCAATTCATATCGCCGCTAAAAACAATGCATCAATTAAGCAATTAGCCACGAACAAACTGGGCAGCTATCCAAGCCACCCAATAAGGCACTGTGCCAAGGGGCTTGTACCATTCATTACGAACATCACAGAGCAGAGGGTTGCCTTTCATTCACAGAGTGGAGGCATTTGTCTGCCAACGAGGAGATGTTTTGTTCCACCAGATGTGCTTTTAACAGGGGCCACATGGTCGGTCAAGGCTTGGAACTATGGGGGGGACACTGTGGCCTCTTCACTGAATCAGATTAATTAAGTCATCAAAGCAGCCCAGTGGCAGTCGGGCTTAATTGTGGTAATTGAGGTTAATAAGGAGCTATTATGCATTGATCACAAGCTTTGTCTCATTGAAGCTGCAAATTGTGCTTGGTTAAACACCCAGAGAGTGGAACGGCAAGCCCCGTTTCTGTGTCGCTTTTTCATTTCTTCCCACCCAGGATCTC
Source organism: Enteromius fasciolatus (assembly GCA_032361145.1). Classification (NCBI taxonomy): domain Eukaryota; kingdom Metazoa; phylum Chordata; class Actinopteri; order Cypriniformes; family Cyprinidae; genus Enteromius; species Enteromius fasciolatus. Next base: position 3,669,219 of record JAUMHR010000047.1, on the reverse strand, counting down.
AGGCGATCTTAAGGAACGGGGACAAATTCACGGCATGCGAGCGCTGCGTGGCCGTTCCTTCTCTGAGCTATTACAATAATGTGCCCGCAGCTTAGCTGAAGGTCAATTTTATATTTGAACAAATCGCTCAACGGAAGCCGACCGGCACTTAGTTCTGCAGTAGTTTGAGGTCTTATTAACAACAATCTAGATGGTGGCTTTTATCCGCCTGATATTTGGATCGGACTGAATCCTAACCTTTCCATTGCAGGCCGCGTTATTAATTAACAGCCACCAAGAACATCCCTAAACCCTTTCCCTCTCGTTCCGCATTGGTTTATTAGGAAGTCATCGCTCTGGGTGAATTTAGACACGTCCTTCGCTAACACTTGACCGTCTTCCTTAAACAAATGTCTCCAACCCTACGACAGGAAATCAAAGTGACGTGGCCACCTCTGATTAATGATATGCTTTCACGTCTGGCTAATCTCACCCACGCGCCTCTAAAACCCTGCACATCGTCCACTCTGGACAGGAACCCAAAGACAAAGAGGTAGACTATGGTTTTGACAAACGAAAAGTCCAGAAACTTCATTCGGCAACTCTAATACGGGCTAATTCCAGCCCTATTATGGACTTTAAGTTCTTGCATTAGCGCTGCTTTCTCCCACACAGTGGCTGCAAAAAGCTCTTCGGGAGTTAATGCCGCAAAATGATCTGCATTAAATAAAACGATGCGGCTCGTGGTCTGTCCTTTCTCACTTTTAGTGGTTTCACGCTGACTGAAGGCAAAGGCCGGAGCGCTTCATAAATTAGACGCTTATGGCTGATAAAAGGCCTGCGATGCGAATGCTTAAAGCCTTGCACGACTAATCCGATGGAAGGGCCGCCAGGCAACTGTGTACTTTCCAGCTCTGATTAATGCAGCATGATCTGTTTTGGGCAGAGCTCCACATCCTCACGGACAAAAGAGCGCAGCCCTGTATCTCTCTGTGCGTGTGTTCTGAAAAGCACATCCTGAGGGAGAAAACGAGTGCGGTGTGAGAAAGTGAAGTGGTGGAGCTTCCTGGTCTGCTGTGCTTGTACAAGGCTGGATTTTTCCTGTCAGGTACTAGGATGAGGGGGATGGAGAGGTTGTAATTAATCAAAGTCAGATGTGGCTGAGTGCCTGGCCATGCAGTAGATCCCTGTCCTGGAAACTATCTTTTTTTTTTGCCTTTTCCGCTCTGTCACAATCTCTCTGTCTAGCTGAAAGCTTTCATACTACAGGTTTCTGTCTGTCTGACGGAGTTTGATTCGTTTAGTTGCTTTGAACGTTTTTAAACTGTTATAAACTGTTATAGTTATACTTTAAACTGTTATAGAACGTTCATTCACTTTGACTCTAAATAAAAATGGATTAAAATGAAAAGTAAACATACCTTAAAATAGACTCGGTTTAACCTGTATAAAATGTGCAATATTAACACACTTGCCTTTCTGTGAATAAACCCCCCCAAAAATGAAAGCAAAATGAAAACAATGAAGCTCGTGTTTTCTCTTCTATTCTCAAAACACACACACAAATAAAAAAGTGTGCAAATAACCTGAAACACTATATCTAGGCCTTGCGTTTGCGTAGAGAACTTTGCGCTTTGGGAGGAGAACTCAAATTGAAGCTCAGTCTGCATCATTAATGAAAACTTCAATAAATTAAAGATTACATCGACTGCCATATGAACACAAACACACACATATGCCTACAGAATGCATCTGATGTGCTCATTAAATAGGAAAATAAGAAAATATACAGGCACATCCTGGCAGGCCGAACAAAGAAAAGAGGCCCAAATCAATTCATTATTTTTGAACTCGACAAGGAAATGGTTTGCCAATTAGAGCAGGGTCGATAAAGCAAACCTGGAATGACATTCAGGAAGAAAAACGGAAGCTTATCACCTTGTTTAATCACGCCAGTTATTCACAGCTCTACTGGGAAAAAGAGTTTAAAATAGCACTGTACATCCTCACTTAATCCAGTATACAGTATAGGAACAGAAGAGAGCCTAGGAAAGAAAGAAAGAAAGAAAGAAAGAAAGAGAGACAGGATACATTTATTGGCCCTGAATGCTCTAATCGGACGATTTAGTTTTTTTCTGAGTAAACAGCCCTAGTCAGAAACAGCTTTAAGTACTCATTACTGCTTCCACGACCAAACAGCAGCATGGCAGCTCTAATTTTGCCCACCTGACCGCCTCTCTTGTAATTGCACTTGCGTCCATCAGACTCAACAACATGATTACCCGTATGATCTGGAGTATGTTGCATGTGTTGTTGCACGAGGTGGAGTGCAGCTCAGAAGCTGTTTATCAGCCGGGGCAAGCAGTAATTACATGCTTTCCAGCGAGAACATGTCGCAGAAGCAAGTACAGAGAGAGAGAGAGAGAGAGAGAGATCATACAGCACCAAAAATGAAAATGTATGTGATTTGACTCTTGATTATCTTACACTGCAACTATCTAATCAAGCCTCTCTGCTGTCAGATCTAATAACAGAGTGCCGTACATTTTCTTACAGCTTGACCAAGAGCTCCAATTATCCTGATTCTGAGCGGTCTACTTAAAAAATGCAAGTCTATAAATAAATGTAGCATATTGTGAAGATATTCGCTGATTATTAAAGGGGGAATAACATGCAATACAGGATTTTGCTGCTCTTTTGAAATAATAGTTTGATGTGCTTTCACAACGCAGAACTCTTTTCTGAACACTAAGCTGCTAAAACAGCCAAAATATGGTAACAGTATTGATGTCCTTACCATGAACACACTGACCTGTCCTGATGAACTGCTGTGTGCTGCCAAATTATTGCAAATTAAGAGACTGATTAACTAAGTAAAGAATGCAAAAATTTGTCAAAAATTGACAAGTGTGCATTGTCTCCCCTAGAACTTAGTGATTTAATTCTATATCGACTTGTCTTACTTGGCTTTGTGCACCCAGACTTGATGAATCTTGTGGAGAACTTGAAAACTCTTGTTTGCGACAGTTCATGCCATGCATGCATACTTGTGTGGGACTTGCATACCATCACTACTGCCATTTATGTACATATTAAAGGGGTCCTATGGTGGTACATGCACTTTTTCAAGCTGTTTGGACTGAAATGTGTGTTGGGAGTGTGTGTACACAACCATCCAACAATGATAAAGATCCACAGGTATTTTTATTAAATTAAAAGAAGAATAAGTTGCCCCTTCTGAAATCAAGCCATTCTCAAATGCATGTCGGTGTGGCGTCACACAGACAGAGGCCACTCCCACAATATTTGATTGACAGCAGCTTGTCACACAGACTGAACTGGTGTCTTACCTCAGACCCGCCCTGAGTGAGCCGTCATCAGACCGAGATGCAGAGACAAGCAAGACTCCTAAGAGATTGAGGTGTTTTGGTTTGGTTCACGCCCTTGATCAACCGAAATGCGTTTATGTTTGCGTGAATCATTCATGATCCAGCCTCACCTACAGAAGCAGTTAGTATAATGTGAATATAATGAATCTTTGCAAATCGCCTTTCAGAATTATGTGCTAATTAGCAAGTTTCACTATGAATACGGCTAAAAAAAGATCCTCCGAGAGTGCCTCAGAAAAGAGGGGCGGGGTCAGCGGAGTGATTTCAAAAGAGCTGTTTTTGACAGAGTAAAATGAGCTTTTTACACTATCCTTGAGAAATTTTAAAGCAATCTATATTACAAACTTTCCATTAAGATCCTAAAGAATCATATTAGCTTGAAAATTGCTTTTGTACGACCCCTTTAAACACTAAAAATGTACACTTAAAGCCAACAGTAATAAAAAAGACTTGCGAAAAACAGTAGCAAAAACACTTAATGCAATGTTAATGCATTAACTAGCAATGAGAATTACATCTGTTACAGCATTCATTATTCTTTCTTAATGTTAGCTAATAAAAATAAAAATGTTGATTGTTAGTTCATGCTAGCTCAAGTGAAACGGTTTCTGAATATGAAACAGAAACGGTGGGGCTGACATTATTTTTTGAAAAACCATTCGGTACACCTTAAGCCTTTTATTACCACCAGCAGTCTCTGAAAAAAACACCTTAGTCCTTCTATATTGAGTTTCCAGCTTAAATATTGTTCTAGGAAGACACAAAGTAAGATATCTCATCCTCTCTCACTCACTCTCTACAATGCAGTACCAGTGCAGGATGGGGGTCTAATAGACTCTACAGGGACCCAGCATTTAGCACTTCTGAAAGCACTGGCGGGATTCCTCTGCTCCTTCACTGGTTTTGTTTAATACACTATAATACAGTTTTATCCATGGAGGAGAGCCGTTCCATCTCCACCAGCCTCCGGCCTCTTTGATCAGCAGCTATGTCGAACACGGTACCTTCTTTTTGTGAGCATTCTCCAATGATTTGCCAATAGAAACGCCTTCCCAAGGAGTTGTGGGTATTCTCCATGCGGTGCTTCAAAAAAATTGACTCCCTCAGCCACAATGATGAACTAAACGCATTACAATGTGAAAGTATTACTGTATGTCTAAAGCTACATTCAGAGGCAAAATCAACATTTCTTTTCACATTTTCCCCTGAGAGGGCAGCAATGCAATCTTAATGTTTTGAAAGCAAAGAGCAAAAACGCTAAATTTTATGCTTGCAATGAAACAATACACATGGCCCGACTGACCCCCATCTAATAGAGCGTCTATGTAAAACAGCAACTGACCTTTAAATATTATATGCTAATAAATAGCTGTGCCGAGGCCAGGAACCCCAAACATGGGATCTCAGGGTGCGTGTGGACTTCTAATCAGTCAGGTTTCTTTATTAAAGATACCAATGCCAAGTAATTGATCCCAAAAGGAAGGGCTTTCACCTACAGAACAGGGGAACAGCCTTCTGTGCATTGCAGTGCAGCTACGCCGGCCTTTTTTCACAGGGAAGAGGGAGAAAATGAATCAAAACATCCTGAAGCTACTGCTGGCTACGTCAAAATAGAGTTTAATGACTAATGCGTTGGAACAAAGCCTGGAATGGCAATTTTTAAGTAGATTTGAGGAGCAAAAATTGGGAGTAAACGAAACATGGGTTAAATTAGGAGTTTTTGTTAGCTGCGATCACAAAACTCTCAAATGCTCTCGTTACTTTTAAACACGAGCAAACAGAAGTGCGCCTTCTCATCTAGCTTGAGAGGCGAAAATCGTTTTCCATTTCTGCAAGTCGATGCCATATCCGCACACACAAAGAGAGATTATTCCTAAAACAATTAGTCTTCTCCTTCCCTTGTGAAGTGGAGCAATTGATCTGGTGATAAACAAGAGACTTATGGGCTATTGACTCCGGCCGGGTTTAGTGGCTGCCTAGAATTACAGCTGAATGCAATCCATAGAACATCTCCACGAGACCACAAGACAAACAAAGAGTCGAGGCTTTTCAAGGAGGCCGCAGGCCTGTAATGACCCAGCAGCATTGTACAGGTTTAAAGAGATTGTCTGACTAAGCCTGGTTACATCAGTCAGGATTTATTACAGATGTGATCTACACACTACAAACTATAAATCATAAGACATTTTGTATGAATAATGCTAACAAGATTGATATAGAATGTTGATAACTGTGTCTAGATGAGTTTACGCAGAGCTAAAGAACACTGTGAACGCAAGATAAAGATGTTGCGTCACATCATATGATCAAATTGTGACATCATTTTTGCCTATGTTGCATAGCATAGTTCTAGATATTACACAGGAACACGCAGATTTAAAGAATGTATGTTTGCATGCATGTCTGTCTATATCTATCCATACTTTATTTTTACTAATTTATTTATTTATTATATACTCTTGAATATGTTTATATATATTTAAATATTTAAAGTACACTCTTTTTATTTAAATATTTATTTCTATCATTTATCACGATATTTTATTTTTTAAGTACAATTTTTATTTTAAGCACATTTTTTTTTACATGTTTTTTAAATCATTTGCCTCAAATGATTATTTATATACCATATATTTCATAAAAACATTATCATATACACATTTGATTTCATCATAAGATTATTTTTATAAATTAAAAAATAATCAAAAGTTATATTATGCTTATATTTTTGTTGACAGTTACCTAAATGTGACAAAAAAAGTGAAAAATAAAACCAAACCACATATTAAAACCACATAAAACCAAAAAGTATACCAACAAGTACTGGTAGGTTTTTATGTATATGAGCAATCTAGAGAGATAAGAGATACACACGTAAAAAAAACAATATCAGAATCACTTATCATCAAGTCACTTTATCAGTCTAAAGAGATGAGACTTCAGAGAAAATGACTTCAAATCATAGCTTTCTCAAGACACCAAAACTCAATGGAATTAATCAGTCCAGTGCCTTCAGTAATTGTAAATCCTTCCGTGCAGAATTTCGATATAAATAATATATGCTATGTACACACATCATGATGTAATCAACACTAAAGGTGGAATACAAACAACTGTCGGCCCAAGAAAGAAGTGATTCAATACTGAGATCTATAATTGATTTATATGAAAATAAGTTCGGACGACCATCTCCTGGGTAATCTGTTATGTATGACGGTCGCTGCCAGTTTCATATGAAACTCCTTCTTATATACTCCAGCTCTTTTCCTCATCTAGAAATAAGTACATAAAATAAAGCTATTAAATAAACGGTAAACACCAGAGCTACCAGTTGGGGAATAATACGAAGGCCTTTAATTGACAGATTTGAAATCTAAAGCCAATTCTCCACCGCACTGTGATTCCTGTATGCACGTTGCCTCTAAACTGTCCCATAAAATCCTATCACTGCACTTAATTGTTCGATATCAAGCCGAAGCGTCCGAGGTAATTCAAATGTCTTTTGTGCGATGAATATGTGCAATCGTCCTCTTTTCCTATTCTAATTTAATGCCATCTGGGCCACATGATTGGCCCGGTGTTGCCATTGCTGCCAACCGAGGTCAGCGTAACCATCAAGCGCTGTAATTGAGTAGTTAGTAGCAATTTTCTCCCTTTAATTTCCATCTGCAAAACCCAGGCCCGGCATGGCAAATAGCACATTACACCCCGCACAATGCGGCCAAGCAGTAATAACATCATTTCCACAGTTTGAAAACTTCCATGAACAAATGACGAATTGTCAGAGTGGATGTTATCTCATCGTCGACGGCTGATCGGGAAAAACAGTGTTGACTTTTGCGTTTTGCATCTGTAACCAGACCCTGAGCATCATATTCAGATTTATGAAACTCTAATCCCTCACAGATGCGCATTTCCCATCAAAAAGGACAAGGTGCTACTGCAAACTAATGGCCCAACGCAGTCTATCGTAGTGACTTGATAAGTTTTGCAGACGGATTTATGAAGATCGTAAAGCAAAATCAGGGACGAGAATGCAGCAGGTCGATGTTTAATGGCTGCTTATCACATGAAGGGTTTTATTCGTCGCCACGCGTTTATACACACACACACGTACGAAGATAGCATTCACGTTTGGCCAAGTGGAAAACGAATGCTTTATTCTCGTCCTAATGATGTCCTTCTGAATATGAAAGGGATGTTTTTAAGAAAATGTTATTTAAAATAATACATTAAGTACTGTCAACTCGAGACACAATTCCCTCGTAACATAAATTTGATTTTTATACCGCTCGCGGAGAATGGAATCCCTTTTTATACAATTTTGTAATTACTCTGATGCACTACATCAAAAGGAAAAGTAATAATAGTTGTAATTTAATCTATTCTCACAAGTCATTTTCATAAACTCTCCCTCTGTCTGCCTAATGCACGTTTCATTCATTATTTATAATGCGCTGATGATGTGGTAATGACAACGCCATTGTTTTTTACACTTAGCGGTGATTCAGAGCTTTCATTACGGGCACGGCGGGCTGCGGATTATCAAGGGCAAACAAAAGATAATTAACGACAGGAAGTAGGGCAGCCGAGCCCGGCTGGGCACCGCCAGGAACCCCCTGACTCAGGGTTCACCGAGCACAGGTCTATTTAGAAGACTTGGCTTCTGTGAGGACTCAAACAGCATAATTAGTGAAGGCTCCCTGTTAGGAGGGGAATGCAATTTATTTTTACCTCCTCCTCTTCTTTGCACCTCCTCCTTCCATTCTTTCATTCCCTCTGCCGCTCTCTGAACAGATATCAACGCTGAGCCGGAGGTGTGAGAATCTGAGCGTGAACGTTTGAAAGTTAAACAATGGACAGTCAAACTAAATCTGAAGTCTTCAATCAAAAAAGACCACTTTCAACAATAAAATGATATAAACACATACTGTATATACACGCTATGTTACGGCATTATGAACACAAAATAACTATAAACATGAAAAATTAAATAGCTTTTGGATGGTGCTGAAATCAGGGTTAAATATAGGGTTAATTATACTGCAGATAACAAAAACTATTAAAAAACATCTTTACCTCAAATAAAAATAATTAATTATTTTTCAGCTATATTTACTAAATGTACTAAAATAACAAACAAAAATATTAATAAAACTATATGGACATATTTTAAAATGAAACTAAAAAATTTATATTATGAACATATTCATTGACTTTAATATTGACAGAAAACTATGTTGTTTTCATTCAGGCATGAAATGACATTCTTCACATACTGTAACTGTACATCTCTTACCATCATCCACTCCAGCTTCTCTTTCTCCTCCTCAGATAAATAAACGTTGCGGATGGCGGTAGAGCTGTGTGTTGTTTGACAGTGAGCAGCGAATGACAGCTGTTCAGCAGTACAGAACTCAATCTGTCCTCAACTCCTCAAGAAGTGTGCAGTGCCTTTCACACCTCACACACAACAGGAGACCACTGTACTGAATCCACATCACACCTGGACCACAAACAGACAGTGTGTTACAATGATTGCAGAGGCAGATGTACTGCCATATGCATGGAGCTGCAGAAATACTCTGTGTGTGCCTCTAGTTTTATAACACTGTTCAAAACTGAAGTGAAGTAAACCTGAGATTTTTGTGGATGCTCTCAAATGGAGAAGCACTTGGAAAGTTTAATCTTCAGCAACAATCAATCAATCAATCAATCAATCAATCTATCTATCTATCTATCTATCTATCTATCTATCTATCTATCTATCTATC
>JAUMHR010000047.1:3604446-3640873 GCA_032361145.1 Enteromius fasciolatus | reverse complement strand
AAACATTTCTTACTGTTGTGTCGCTTCTTATTGTGATATATTTTTGAGGACTGCTAAAAAGACCAACATCTGTTTAAAAAAGAACTCTTTTGTAGATTTATAAACATCCTCATGGTCAAATGTTATACATTTCTCGTGTCCTTTCTGAATAAAGTGTTTATTTCTTCCAAAACTTCTGAACAGCAGTGTACGTCTCTAAGCAGACTGTATGTTACCTGACAAAACATTCAGAAGAAATACTTCTTTGCCATGACTATATTCACAATACTACACAAACCCTCTGTCGTTCACAGTTATGAGTCACCTGTGAAAGACTGGAAGACACGTCTGTAGAGGTTACGATGGTGAAGACTGACCCTTGACATCTGAGCTCTCAGCAGGGCGCTTCAGTCAGGCTGGCGAGAGCCACTGTGACTGCGTGTGTGGCGGCAGAATCTCCCTGGGCATCTAGGGTCACTAATAAGGAGATGTTTATGCAGAGTGTGTCAGAATCTTGGTGTCTTTTCCCCTCTTTCCTTCCCTTCTCTGTTTTCAATTATTTACAATTTTTGAGAAGAGGGAAAAAAAATAAGGAGAAATAAGTAGTCAAGCTTTTGGACGTTTCTCGATGCCGTACTGCACTTTTCTCAGAAACATCATGCATATTTAAAGTTAATAAAGCCTATTCCTTACCTTTTATCCAGACTTTTTAATGTTGTGCGAGAGAGGAGAAACCGGGAACATCAGAGTGCTACTCAGAGGCATCGGCTGTGTCCTCAGGTTCAGTGTGACGAACCAGACCACGTCCCTGAGGAAACCATGCACACATCATTATTACACTAATGACACCAAAACAGCACCAAATACAGCATTGCTGCTCTAGAGCTGCTTTTTGGCTCAAAGTGGACTGCTGATAATAGGCATGTTTCAGCGTTGGTGTCAATTAAGTTTTGTGCCGCTTTTTGGTTTTCATGCAGTATTTATGGAAAAGCAGACTGACAAAGGAGGAAAACATGAACAGTTTTTTCATTTTTAAACTTTAAGATTTAAGAAAGCTCTGTCAGAGCCGAGGTGCAATCACATAATTTTTTGACACTTTCTGCAACCTGTCAATTACTATTAAAAATTTTAGAATGAGTAGATTAATAAAAAATGTACCACAGGAATTTTATGAGGGGAACTATTTTTTTTTAATTAAATTAATTTAAAATTATAATTAATATGAACAAAATAAAACAAAATAAAATGTTTCATTTCTGCTAGGAAATAAAATTTGAATAAATTATTTTATTAATTTATCAAAATTAATTTATGGCCAACAAATATTACACACTGGCAAGTGGGTGATTGTATATAAACAGAATATTTATATACAGTACAGTAATCATACAGCAACATTAAAAAAGTATTTTCTTCTTTTTGCTATTGTCTTCTGAAGGCAAAATTGGCAGTCCCATGAATGATTTGTCTTTACCTTGTGTGTTTGTGAACTTTGGTTGTACTATTGGCTCAAACGTGAGCATCTCCACTGAGCAAAAAAAGGTAGCAGGTGGATTTTGTAGAGCGTTTGATTGAGATGGTCATAAATCAAGGCCAGCCTGGCAGGATTCAGACAGGCAGCTATGGCTTTATCTGCTGAACAGCTTTCATCCTCCTCAACCTGTTTATGCATATCCACTGGATATCCCACCTCCACGGTGTCCAAAGCTAAGGCTCAAGGCCTCTCCAAACCCGCAGTCTTCCCAAAGATCCCTTCTCTTCCATGCTTAATTGATTCTGCTGGGGTGCCAAAAAAAGAGAAATATATATCTCATCATTTATTTAGGCAAGCTTTGATATGGGTGATATTTAAAAAGGGTTAATACATACAGTATACGGCTTAATTCTCGTGGGTGGGTTTAAAATTTCATGAACAACTATCCAAAAAATAAAAAAAGAAATAGTTGCGAGTTTATAAAAATGCCACTTTTTAGATTCTTAACTTGATTACGAACTGACTGACTGAACATGAACTGACAGTATGATTGAGGAGAACCGTAGAGAGTACGACTCTAAAGTAAATATGTAACACTTTGCTACTCATTTTACTTTAATGTGACATATTTTAGAGTGTATCCATTGAAGAAAGAATAGGGTAAAGCAGGAAGTGACTTGGATCATTAAAACTAGCCAGCACATGACAGATGGTTGGAGGGAAGGGTTAAAAAAAAAAAAAAAAAAGAAGGCTTGGAAAAAAGGAAGTAATATTTTGACAAAAGATCACTATTTAAGATTCCAGATTCTTTATTGTTGTCACTGTACTAAAAATACGTAATATGAAATAGAAATATGTACAGTGTAATCACAAAAAAATTGTGCAAGCTAAATAAAAAATAATAATTATTAACTATCTGTCCAGCCATCTACTTCTATCTATCTATCTGTATTCTACAGTATTTATATATCCATCTACATATCTATATTTCTATCTATATAAATGTATGTGTGTATCTATCTATATGTATATATCCATCCATCCATGCACGTCTTCTCATCTACAGTATCTACCTAGCCATTCATCCATATCTACCCATTTACACTATCTACATGCTCATCTACTTCCATTCATCTTTCCATCTCTTCACCCATCTATCCATCCACCTCTGCCCATGTACACTACCTTCTCACCTACTTCTATTTATCCATCTATCTATCCATCTTATCACCCATCTATCCTTCCATCTTTCTTCTATCTCTACCCATTTACCCACTCATCTACTTCTATTCATCCATCCATCCATCCCTTTTTTACTGATTTACAATATCTATCCACTCATCTACTTCTGTTCATCTATCTATCCATCTCTTCACCCATCTATTCATTCATCTTTACCCATGTACACTACCTACTCATCTACTTCTGTTCATCTATCGATCCATCTCTTCAACCATCTATCCATCCATCTACAGTCTGCATCGTCTTCTTTTTTTATCTAAACACCAACAAAGGAAATACGTTCGTTTCTTAGTCTCAATGGACAACCACCACCGATTTCAGATCTCAGACTCTCAGATTGGCCTACAGTCTCCTGATGTAACGTGCCTGTAATCGCTAGCACAGAAAGGGGAAAAGGAGAGGAGAAGAAGGTGGAAGCACAGGGACGGTGTCGGCCCGAGATGCCGGCAGAGCCGTGGAGAGCGAGCAGGGAAAGGCAGCAGGCTTCAGCCCCCAGCATATTCATAAATCAGCTCTTTCAGGAGCTGTCAGCCACTCCATAATGAGGGTTATTATTCAGCTCGGGTGTCAAAGTTACTATCAAAGGACCGTCTCTGGAAGGCCCTCTCACTCTGCTCCTTGTTAAATAAACAGCGGCGTACACAAAATGGCAAACAAGACGTGGGTCAACCTGATACAGAGCGGGGCCACGCGGGCCTCTGGAGTAATTTACCCTTCGGGAATAGCCGACTGGGGAGATGGATGATATCAGGCTTTTCAAAAAGATTAATGGAGAGAGAGGACAACAGAAAAGAAGAAGTGAGAGGAACTGAGATGTTGGAGAGGCAGAAGGAAAGATGGCATCGCATCTAGAAAGTGGTAATAAAGTTTGCGTTCAATACTGGACATTTTGACCAAGAAACCCATATACTGTATATATCCCTAATGATCTGTTTATGCATGTAAACAACGCATACTGTTCACAAATTGGTGGTAAAAAATTATATATAAAATCACTACCACCCATAAAAAGCTCATTGCGAAAAAGGCTGCTCACGGCATATATGAAAGCATATAAAATAAAGTTAAATGAGTAACGACTAAGCTATCAAAATTGCAGAGCTCCTACCACTGACAGCAAAATTCCCCACATCACTTGACCTCTCATTGATAACAGTCTAATATTAACCCTCTAAGAATATATGCTTTTAAAAATTCATTCTCTTTATTACTTTGTTAATATCAGACAGTGGCCTCGGAGCTGAGGGTAGTATTAATTTTGAATACTTGAAGGGGGCAGAGGAGACGAGGGGGCGAGAACTGAGCTGTATGGCAAATGAAAGGGCTAATCTCTGTTTAACATTAACAAGGGCTCCACACATCCAGAGAGGCGCAAGATTATAGCTCTCAACGTGGGACTCTGGGTTATGGCTGCACTGAAATACTTGAATGAATATTAAAAAATGAACAGCGTTTTCATACACAGTGGGTATTGGAGTTACTTACTATGAAATACTTGAGCAACACTTTATAATATTTATTTAATAGCTTCTGATTAGTCATCTGTGTCATTCTGTGGTAAAATACGTTTGATCACTAAACTGTGTAACTAACTATTGCTAGTTGAATGTCTGTCATATCATATAACCATATTGATTCTTCTTAGATTAATTAAAATTGTCAAATATTTTATATTACTTAAACAAAATAAACTGCATCAAAAACAACATCAACTATAATACCTTTTAACAAAATAAATTATACTTTTAATAATATAACAAATATATACTTTATACAGTAATACCAATACATTATGAACAATTTAATAAAACTTTAAAAATACAGACCTTTTAAAGATTCGTATTTAAAATATAATTTGGCACTGATTACATTGAATTACTTATTGTTATTAAAATCATTTACTTTAATTTATTAAAAACAACAACAAAACCAGTTACTAATTTACAAAAATGATTCTTGTTAATATTACTTAAATTTAGTAAGCTTTCTATTCTATAATTAGTATTTAAATATTAATTGGAAGAGAAAGGATTCATATTTCTCGTGAAACAAATCTGACAATAATTACATCATGTTGAAATTACCTATTAATAAATTAATTAGCTGAAAAAATGTACACAATATTGAAAACAGCAAAAGTGCTAAAAACTAAAACAGTATAGTTTTAGAGCAGTCACAAAGAGAGCACAAAAATCACTTTCTACACAGAGAAAGGGTTTATAATATGATTATATTTAGTTGGGTTCTTGGGTGGTAAAATCAATTAAATCCCATGTTGAGTAAATGAGAGGAAAGTACTGATAGTTGCAGGCCATTTCTCAAATTGTCATAATTACCACAGCCAGAGGGGTCACCATCACAAAGCACGTTCAAGGACAAAAAAAAAAAGAGACTTCCCCAGGAGGAAGAGGAAGTGCTTTCCTCTTCTGTTTAAAGAGGAGAGCAACTCCAAACAGTCAGGAGTCGTCATCGCGGGCATTGATTTTCATCTCACCTACCTGAAGGCAACAGATTAATCTCTTACATATGTGAGTTTTAGACAGGCCTTCACGCTGTGCGAAAAATCACCAACGTACCCGATACCAATTAATGATTTTGTCATTCCGGTGCCGGGACACCGCGTGTTTGTCAAAGTATCTCTGCGACGGTAATTTGCGCCATCTGTTCTCATAGTAGTGAAGAAAGCTGAAATATGTGATGCGTTTAAGCTCAATAATGTGTCATGTGACTGGTGGGCCCGTGTCTGGTGGACATGAAGAGAACATATGTTGTCTTCCAGCCCGCGGGCTGACATTGAAGATGAGAAAAGACAGTACTTCAAGGCAAATGCCGTCCCTGTAGAAAGCCTGCCAGAACCTATATGGCTCAGTGTATTGACAAATCTCTTGTGGACGGCACAGACATGGAGGTTTACAGCGCTAGTCTCTTTCAGTCCCCATCGCTGTGATGGGAAGGACTGAAGTCTTCAAAACAGGACACCGTCCTGGGGCAGCTAGGGGGAAGCCTGATGACACGTTGACTGACACCTTAAGGGGCCGATGGTAAAAACCGAGTGGAGGTAACGGCTCATCTTGAATTGAATTAAGCAGCAGAAGATATGATAAGCTGCATTTGATCTGGTTTAACATGGCCCACTTGTTTATTAGGCACAATAGGTTGAGGTTTAATTGCAGTGCTGGGGTGAGACTTTGGCCTGAAGATGGATGAGATGGAGATAGACTCCTGCCATTGGAGACTGCAAAACAGACCAGAACCACTGGTGATGAATGACGAGTCAGAAGCTCTGTTTTCCCCAAGGAAAGCATCCTGTAGAAAAGGCAGGAAAGATGACAGCCAACCTCTACAGCCTCTAACTCCTCCTCATCTACGCTCTTAAAAATCTTTTAAAATGGGGTTTTTGCAGCGATGCCTTAAAAGAACCAAAGAAGTTTTTAAAAGTATAAGAAAATCTCTCTCTATATATATCCCATGGATGTTCTTCAAGGTTCTTCATGTAACCATGCCAATAAAGAACCTTTATTTTAGTGTCCGTTTAGTGTCAAAACATCTCGGCGGACAGAAGAGAAGATAGGGAATGGGGTATCTGGAAAAGTAAGACGAAAAATAAAAAGTGGCACATCTGCAAATTAGCTTTGACTGCTCAACAAGGAGCTTGTGTTGACAAGGGAGAGCTGATCTGATTTGCTGACACCAGCAAAGGGGAAAAAAAAAAAAAAGAGACAAAACAAATCTAATCATCCCTTCCCATCAAGAGGAAATCGCTGCCTTCTTCTTTCCACAAAGACCCCCCTGGCTTAAATCAATTTCTAACAAACTTGATTCTGAGGCGGTAACGGGGGGAATCAACAGTACCTTTCAATTTAATTCAGTGCCGCGCTCTGGGAGAGAGCAACTTTCATCCATCACCATCATGTGCCGGGAGCACAGCTGTAACTCTAAACACACATACACACTCATACACAACACAAGACCCAGCGGAGGGAAAACCCTGTAAATACATCTCAACATCAGTTTACATGAACCACTCAATATTGGCAGGTTGTGATGGGATCACAAGCTCTTCCTATAGAGTTCAGTTTTTTAACTACTAAGCGTTACAGTATGTTTTATTGCCACAAGACACTTTCAGAAATGAATCTTTACACTTTGAGATAAATATCCAGTCAGTAAAAAAAAGTTCAATTTCAGTGAAGTTTCACAAATTCAGTGTGTGATTAATTGAAATTACTGGCTCATAAGAGTCATTTGTTCTTACACAAAGGGTATATTTTCAACATGGCAAACAAATAAAAAATCATAGTAAATTTGATAAAGAAAACTGTCATTTTTACAATGTTTTTATTTATTTATCTTACACTTTGATATAATTTCATTGAATAGAATATCGAATGGTTCATTAAAAAATGACATTTAATGTATTGGTCAATAAGATTCACTATTTCCAGAGTGAACTAAAAAAATGTATCAGTCAAAACGATTAACAAAGATGAATTAGCAAAATACTCTGACAATGACTGTGAGTCAGTTATTTAAACGAATCCAAAGACTCAAACTATCCACTAAATTTGTGACTGTCTGGATATATTTGAAACCACTTTTTTTATTACAGTATTTTTTGGTAATCGGTGGCAAAACTATTGCTTCTCAACAATCTCATACATTAAAAAGATGCAAATTTTAACAACCTCTGTATTCATTCAAGTTGCCTGTTCCTCCTGAGATTATTAAGCCGATGTGATGAAGTTTGCACTCGGTTGAAAGCAAGATGAATCTACAGAGACAAAAAAAAAAAAAAATCTAGAACATTTCATAACACTTTGTTTTACTAACGTGGCTTCAAATTGCTAAAAGTGGTGAAACAGTTTTAACCTTTATATGTGGCACTATTCAGTTAGACTTCATACTGTTTCTCTACCAGTTGACCTGACAGGGAACACTGACATTTTAAGCTAACGCACGCTCCAGCGCCCCTAGTGGTACATCGAGAGCGCAATGCTTTCTGCGTTCGCATACTCGCATAGAGAGTGCGTTTCGGCCCAAGACTGGCAGCTTGCACAGGTGAACATGCCTCAATGATTTGCGAATGGAAGCGAAGACCCTTCTGAATCGTTTCCCTTCTTACTTCACTCTGGCCACATCCTCCCTTCTCTCCACCCCCCGCCACTTCCTGTCATTAAGCCTCTCACTGCCTGTCCCTAAAATAATCCCAGCAGTTTTTTGTCAATCCACTAATAATTCAATTTAGCAGGACCGGCACAGAGCTCCGCCATTAGTTTTGAGGACGTGATTTAAGATTGATGACTTGTGCCCCTTGGGAGTCTGTTTCATGAGGTGCTGGGGGGTGGTGGGGGGCGCCGCGGCCAAGGTGCGGAGGGAGAACAGGCATGGGAGTCGAGCGAATTAAACTTTGGAATTGATTTTCTTAAAATTTGAGTTGACTAATGTGACAAGTCGCAGCTGTGAACGGCGGAGCGCCGGGTTAAAAAACCCGCGGCCTGTCTCCTCCAGGCTTCTCACAATGACACGGCAGCGAGAGGGAGAAAATGTGTGTTACCAGGCCTTGTGCACACACACACAAACATATGCTGCCGCTCAGTCGTCAACCTGCTGTCACCGACACAAATTACAGCCAGGAGAGAGAGAAAGAGAGAGAGAGAAAAGAAGAGAGACAGACCTCACATCACCACAGCCTCAGAGTTGCAGGTACTGCAGGTAGTGCTGACAAGGGACAGGTCACTGCTGTGACATTGTTGAATAATTCAAGAAAAGAAAGGAGGAATGAGGGGGGAAAGAGAGAGGGAGTAGATAAGTCAATGACAAAAAGTATAGAACATGTATGGGTGGATACTCTCGGCTTGTCGTAACACTCTGCTGCTGTGCCATCAAAAGCAACATATTGCAGTGTCTACAAGTTACATCACTGCAATACAATACTTCTGGTCTGGGAGGCCACATCTGCTAACATTTGCATCCGTCTGCTTGTCGGAGCACAAATCACGGCCTCTCAATCCTTCTGAAATTAAAGCTGACCCTAAAATTACGATTCCTATCAAGGCATATCCACTAATTTTTACCTTATGACAGAACTTAGACAAAAAACGAAAACTTTGAAAAATGTGTTGAATGCGGAAATGGGTAAGCAGCTCAATAAAAGCAGTTTTGTTTTAACATGGAACAGGTCACCTGATTTTATGAGGTCAGCCATTTTAAGATCACTTGATCAGTCTGCCCCAGTAATGCATATATATATATATAGGTGTGTGTATCTGTGACTTTTTCAAAACCTTTTACTTTTTATTTTAACTGACGTTATTGTTTCCTCAACTAACAGTGTGTTTTCAGATGCTTCACGCCCCCTTTTTATGATCCAGTGCATTGCTGATGTCTCGCAATCCATTTTTCCCTCACAGAAATCACAAACACATCACACTAACAAAGTACAATGGGTTGTTAATGCTGTCGTGAATTGGGGTCTAGATATTAGACTCTTCCAACCTTCACAATAAAACATAGCGCATTTGAGCTCAAAATTACCACCTACTAGACCACCGAACAGACTGAATTATTTTCTTCATTAAGAGCAGCGTGGTTGTAATTCCCCGGCCAATGCGAGTCACAAAGCGGTCCCATTTGATCCAATGGTGCAATTCAGAAACGACTTAAAGAAGCGGTAAGCAAACACAGCCGAGCGACGTGGCCCCTGATGAGTGAACGCTGGAATTGGTTTCACGCTCGAGCGCAGCCTTTAAGACAAAGTACCTCAGGAGATAATTATAGTGTCAAGCATCCGCCAGGCTGGCCGTTGACGATTGGCCAATATTTAGCTTTAATTAAATCAAAGCAGAAATGTAATTTCTCCTGAGTGATCTTTACACAGAAAGTCGACTTTAGAAAAACACAACATAAGTCTTAACGTGTCTCCTTTAGTCCCCTTTGTCGCTGCTAAAGTTTATTTTGTGACTAAACACAACGGCCAGCGTACATGAAAACCTGAAACTAATGAAACGATGAACTTTGAGAAGTGTTCATTCACCTGAGAGGCAAAGATTTCATTTCAGACTTTCTCAGCTTGGGCTCATGCGACATCTAGGTCTTATTAATTTAACTAAATCAACTATTCTGAACACTATTCTGAGATTTCTTATACATAATTTGAAATCAAATATACATTATTTACAGACTGAATACAAAAACAGCAAAATGTGTTTTTATTTAGTATATAAATAAGATGCTAAAGAGTTCAGGTACCACGTTTACATTGGTTGCCAAAATTAGTCAAGATTCCCTGCTGTAAAAATATATGCACCGTCCTACAGCAATATCACCCACTGGACCATAAAGTTAAGAAACACGCTTCAACATAAAGCCTTGCTTTCCGAATATTGCTGACTCCGAGTATGGCATAAATACAGAGAATTGTGCACATATCTGCAGTGTAAGGATCCTAAAATAGACCTCCTCCACAAAATGCTCACCGGAGACATCACAAATATTTAAAACCTATTACTTTCAGTGCTTGAGCTTAAAGTCGTGCTATTGATTTCATTTGCTGACATCCAACAGAAAGGGCTGTACTCTTCCCTTCCTGCTGTTTGGGAATATGGGAATGTTTGGCTATAATCATAGAGTGGACTATTGATCTTGCTATTTTAATATGTTGTGTGAGCAGCTCTGTTTGACTGCCTTTTTTCATTAGCCGAAGGCTCTCTGCCTTCAAGCCGGGGAATTAAAACTGCCTCTTTCTCTGTTTGGACTGCCGGATGAAGCTGGCCAAGAAAGGTCAATACAAAATTAATATGGGCATTAATATTCTTAATGCAAACCTGACGCGTGCAAAGCCTTAGTTTCGACTGAGGTCCGCACAAAGTTAGATATGATTCTCCCGAGGCGGCCTGAGGCGCAGAACACCTGCGAGCGAGGGGCGCGCATTAATTGCGACTGTCTTGTGCACATCATAAACTCGCAGCTGATGCTGATCAGAGCGCTTCGGCGATGACTGTGAATCTCCTTCATTTTAATTGATTGTAAAACAGCGAGGGAAAAAGTGCTTCAGCAGCAAAAACATTCAGAGGTTGCCTCTGTGTTAAGAGATTTAATTACATTTATAATATGAGAAGGGATTTGACTATGCAAATTCCCTTAAACTGAAGAGTGTTGTATGTAAACACGGCAGTTGATCGGCGCCCGGGAGGGGAGCCAAGGGATGATCTGTCTGAAACCTAGACCCTATACAAAATGACAAAAAAATAATGAAAACAAAAAAACTCCCTTCCCATTGGCGTCTACTGTTCTTAAATTAAGCTAATTAAAATTACCATATAGACAAACCCAAAGCTCAACTCCACTACAAAGTTTTGGTATTTTTACACATTTAGTTGCATTATGATGCCGTTTTACTCATGTGGACAACAAGGTAGCCACATTTCTCAGAACTGACCGTCTTTATTAGGACATCTGGAAATATCTAGAGACATTTGGCCCTCATAAAGAAAGCAAAATTGGTCTCCACATTGGTCTCCAATCTGAAGTTGTCACAGAAGGCAATCTAAGACAATTTTAAGATGTCTGCATTACATACCATGGTGTAAATAGCAATCACAGCTGACCACCAGAGAAATACTTGCTTAGTGTAAAAGCAGACATGTCCAGATTTTTTACAAAACTAAACGTGTAATTGAAGTTCTTATCGGGAGCACAAGAGGGTTAATACCAGGATAAACATGTTTGGTTATGAGCAAAAACTATTATGATTCTAGGCCAAAGACTTTGTCTTACCAAACTACAAGTACAGTAGTAGCGCAAGTAAACTGAGAGCTGTGCTGGAGAATTCCCATCTGTGTAGATGTACCTGCTGTTATTTATGAGGGCTCTTGTTTAGGCATGCACACCACAGATGCTTGTAATTAATCCAGCGTGCAATTAGATATTGTTTCAATTCACAGCTGAGTGTAATTAACTTCTGGGGTCCTTCCTCTCCAAGCGAGCTGGCACTGGTTTATATTAGATAGTATGAGAACGATTTCTAATCTCTAACCTAAGGCAAGAAGTGCAGGACTAATTTCATGTTTTCTTTCAGAAATAATCAATTTCCTTTGAAAGCGTTTCTGAGGCTGATTAGTTCACAGAGCGTTTAATTGCTATGTTGTTCAGATCATATGAGGTCACAGAGGTCACACTTACGTACATTCTTGAAATGCCAAATAGCCAAATCCAGGTAGTGATGGGGTGTACTTGTTTCACCAGTCTGGTTTTCAATTAAATAAGTATATTTGCATTATTTATTTTTGTTTGAATCCTCTCCTTTGGTTTCAAAGAAAATCCGGTCCTCCCGAGTCTTTCTCCTTTAACTTTCAGCTTTGGAGTAACTCTATGGCTGCCTTTCATAAGACCACCCTTTGGCTTGTGTTAATGGGGGCCGTTAAGGTTTTCCAGAGTATAGACGAGTGGAGCAAAGCTCCATTTATGTTGCTTATGAGGCTTTGGGCGAGCTGGGAAGCGGACCACCTTTCTCGCTTTCTCTCTGCTGGGCCGTTCTGCCATATCTTTCACTGCGGTGACGCTTCACGGGTTCGCCTTGACCTCCCTACCATTTCTAGCCATCAATCTGAGGCCAAGCTGCCTTCTGCCTTTGTAGATGGGCACATCTTTTTATTCTAAATCCGCCCTCATTACGGTTCCTCTCAGCCGGTCAGTAAGAAGACCTCAGCTGAAAGTTGGGGAGGTAATTGAGCGGATCTTTTCCTGCGCTTCAGACCCGAAGCGAAGGCTGCCTGCCTGGCTCCTATTTGCCTAGATTCAGGATGTAGTGGCCATGGCTGGGCTGTCGGCCGGACTTCATCTAAGCGTTCACGTCTGGGCAGTGGGTTCGTCGCCTCATTATCAGCCGGTAGAACTGTCAGAAGTGGGGAAAAACAAGGTTGTAATGTAATCTGGTCACTGGACTTTTTCCTCTTCTTAATGACGGCCTTTCTCGTTCTCTCTGCCCTTCTGCTCTTCCTAGTCACGTCTGATAGACTCACGCGGTAAGGAGAACGGGCCGATTGCATAATATGATATTGATCTTCACCCACGGGCAAGAGCCATTATCGCTGATAACCATGTAGACGAGACAAACAATCTAAAATGAAGAAAAAAATAGAAGGAAAGAATGCATTAATTTGCAGCGCAAACCTCCGAACATCTGTTAACTAGTTAGGCTTGGTTAATAAGCAAAATAATTAGGGTTTCATCTTGTTTGATTCCCTCAGCTTCTTCTTCTGTATTCATATCTGGAGAGCAACGAGCACTGCTACCCTCAGGCAGAGGAAGCAATAATATGAGCCCAGGAGAGCCATTCACAGGCAGGGAGAGAGGAGGCATCCAGAGGAGCCTCCCCGGCTCTCCACCTGGGCGTCTGGGAGGCTAAACGGCGCAGATATCGCTTATTAAACCATCTGCCTCATGCTAATTAGATTATCGCAGATAAAGAGAAGGAGTTTTCTTTGTACATTTTAATGAGATAATGTGTCAACCAAT
The DNA here is from genome assembly GCA_032361145.1 of Enteromius fasciolatus. Lineage (NCBI taxonomy): Eukaryota > Metazoa > Chordata > Actinopteri > Cypriniformes > Cyprinidae > Enteromius > Enteromius fasciolatus. Next base: position 3,627,663 of record JAUMHR010000047.1, on the reverse strand, counting down.
TGCACAGGGAAGATGGATGCAATTCGGGGACTCCGACTGCAGAATTTCAGGTGAAGGTGTGCAGAGGAACAGATGCGGGTTTGAGGGTGATTAATCGCGTGTATCCAAAAAAAAAACAGCTAAGGGGAATGAAAATAAAAACACGCTGAACCTCTAGAATAAAACTTTTTTATCCGAAAGCTGCAAAGATGTCTTGGACCGACTTTATGCTTCGAGGACACCTGAATCGGCATTTTACAAGCATTATTGAGTGCTTCTGCAACTCACAATCCATATATCATTAAATATTAACTACATTTCAGATGCCCTAAATGTATCAAAACAAACGTTTCGATATTTATTGTGTGAAAAATACAAATTTCAAGTTATTGAACACTTGACAAGTGACAAGAGACAAGTGTCAACAAAGAACATACATGTGATGAAATGAGAAGGCAAATATCATTTTATTACTGTTTTTACTGTGCATCATTTACAGTTAAACTGTCATTTTGTCACATTATGCATGTATGATTTAATGTGTGCATGAAAAAGTATGATTAAGTATGGGTTTATGACATAAAAAAATGCTTAAAAATTGCTTTAAAGCCTTAAAGTTTTAAAGGTCAATACTTTCACAAACTGGACTTAGCTTAAGCCAAGACTAGGCATTAGTTAAATTAAGGTATTTAAGCAACTTTTACAAAAACTCCTAGTAAGAAAAGATTACAGGTGTGCATCTTAACACAGAACAATGACACTGACATGTTTTAAGATATGTCAGAGCAAGATATTTTCATCTGAGAAAGCTCAAACATGCAATTTAGTCTGGGACTAGCTTAAGCCTTGTCTGTGAAACTGGGGGTAAATGATTGAAACATGTTTTATGTTATTTTCGTCACTGCAATTTGTGGTAGAAATTAATAGATGAATAAGTTGGAACTGAATAAAGGTGGTAGAAATGAAATCACTTTGGAAATGTTCATAACTTTAGGTGGAAAAAAGTGAAAAGAGAGTAAGAGGTTTTCCAAAAATAAGCCCCGAGTTGATAGAACACACTATTATTATTCACACTAAATATAATCATAAATCTGGCACCAAACAAGACCAGTATTGATTTAGTATTGTATGCTGGTAACAGGACTGACATAAAACACTTGGTCTAACAAGCACCTGGTTTCCCTTTTTTTGTCGTACGTAGATAAATTTCAGCTTTGAAGGAGCAAAAACTGAGAGCTCTGCTAACTAATGAAGCAAAGGCTATCGATTAGGCCCGTCACAAGAGGAAGGCATAAAAGTACACATTCAATAAGGGACTTCATATCCCGTCCAGCTAGTGTAAAGGTTAAGTGCTAAGGAATATTACCAGGATCAATACGAGACTGCAACTTCACATATAGCACGCCATGTCTTCTCACCTTCTCACAGGACAACTTACAGAACAGAAAGGAAGTCCCATTTCCGTGAAAAAGCTAGGAAGCTCGCAACACATGGCAAAAACCCCAGTTCATTGCTCGCCGTGGTTAGCGGCGTCCTGTAATAAAGCCTTCGCTGTCATCAACAACTCAGCAGTGTAAACTGGAGCTTATTAAAATTTAATAACCGTCACTTTGTCTCTGTTCACAATAAATAACAAACTCAATTTCCTCCCCGTTACGGCAAGAGAGGCTCCTTAAGCAAGACAAATGAATGGTTTGCAGCACAGACTAACAACATTAGCTGGCTAATTAAACAACAATAGAGGATGCCGGGGCTTCTTGCGATAATTATGCAATGTAGTTTAATGAAAAGGTTAACTGTGCATGAGGAATACAATGTCTTTGTCTCGGTGCCAGACCAGTTGGGGAGCGGAAAAACACATTTTCTGGATTTTCCTCACTAAACAAGGCTAATGAAATGTGTTGCACGGCTTCTGCTTGGTGTTTTCCACAGACGCCAGCCATTAGTATCCCAGACAGCACAAACCTTAAATGAGGTGTATGCATGTCCTTCGATGGCTCTGTGATGATCTATTCTCAATTCTGCTCAGCGGGGCCAAGGCCTTATGGTTAGCACCTAGTACTGTAGTGCTCATGTGGGAGATGTGGGTTCAAATCAGGTTCACATCTGGTACCAACTCCATTCAGCCTTTTTCATCCCATCAATTCCTGCCACATATATATTTGTACAGTACTGTAATTAGACATTTTATTTAATAAAGATACAACAAATTGGAAAATAAAGACCTGATATTAGAAAATAATTGTAATTTGTATTGTTTTCAAAAAAGTATTTTGCGCCACAAAAATATAAAGCAGCACAACACTGATAATGCTCTCAACAGTGATAATTAAAAAAAAAAAACGTTAATTGAACATCATATTAGAAAATATGAAAAAAAGCATATTTCTGACAGATCATGTGAAAATCAGCTATATATATAAAACGTAAGTGTTAAATCATGACTTCTACACTAATGGATGATTAAATTACTTTCCTTTTGAAACGTAGTCATGCTAACCATTTTACCATAAATAAATGCAGTAGTTTGTCAAAACGTCTATTTTCACAAAGATCTAAAATGATTCACCACGCCACATCTAAGAACAGCTCAGGATCAGAGATACCTGTTTGCCTTCAGAAGCTTACGGCGGCCGTATTATACAGTTGTGAGCTCCGGTGTGGCTTCCTGGTGTTGGTCAGGTGACTTACTGAGAGCTCTCCTTCACTGGCCTTCTCTCACTGAAACGCTCTGAAAATGTAATTACAGCCCCTGCTGAGAGGTATGGATAGCCATTTCAGTCAGCCACATTTCCATAAGCTAAGCCTTTAAATATTCCATTAATTGATAATGTAAATGCCCTTGAGATGCAGACTTTAAGCTGGTAAATCACTATTGGGGCCTCCTTTCCATTGCAACACCACAAAAGCTCTTCTGAAACCTTCCAGCGGAGACCTAATGACCCTTATGTTTCTACATCTAAACAACAAGTTGTTATTTACTTCTAGCTGCCGCCACAAGTTTACTGGTGTGAAGGCTTTAGGTGTAGTTTCCACTGGGAGCTAAACTCAAGCAGTCCCTTGATAGAAAGGCCTTGTTTGCTACTTTTCAGATGATATTGTTGAATGTCACTCTACTACACAGTCTGGATTTGAGGTGTAGCAGAAAATGACAGGAAATTAGAGAATACGAATGCAATTTGAAGAGCTTAAACCATATGAGAGTCATCACAGCTCAACATGCCTGGAAAATACACAAAGCTCCTTCTAATGTTCTGAGGCATTAATGTTCTACAAAAATGAGAGAAAAAGGAAAATCGATTAAAAAATGAATACATATGCACAGCATTATTTAAAACATAGCAAACCATGCTGCTAAGAAATGTGAGCATATTCAAGCACAGGGTGTTTATTAATTGAAATAAAAACCCTCTAGAGGAGTCAAAAACAACCAAGGGATCAATAATGTATGGCTGCGCATTGTGCACACGATGCGGCTGTTAATTATTCAGTAAACGAACTGACATACAAGTCCATTAGTGGTTTTTTAAACACAAAATTACTGTGCAGAAGAGCAGCTAGCTTTCATTTTTTCATGGCTTACGAGCTTAAAGAATTTATGATAGAAAAATATTTATCTCGTTTTGAAAGCGTAGGATGCAAATCTCCAATGATGAACCATAATGGATGATGTCTTTTCAAAAATAAATGCGCTGTACGGAGCATTCCCACTGCAGGCGTTTCAGAGGCTTTTGTCATGCATTTGTGATGAACTGTTGGTTGACAAATAGAAAAACATGAATATTGTAAGCATTTACACCGTTTTACTTACAAGTTGACACATTTAATATGCTCACTAAAAGCTAACAGGTCTAAATGACTTTTCCTCTCGCTGAGCGCAGAAATGAATTTTGCATGGAGGAGTGATTTCGAAAAAAAATCTTGTTAAGAGATGCATGTATGTGCTTGTATAACACAGCATCTGTGCCTAACATCTATATAAAAAAAATTGCAGAAAATTACCACATGGTCTTTAGCAGAAGCATGCAAAATGATGCACATACAGCAACAAAACTGTCACTGTTAACAAAAATCATTAACAGGATAGCAAGAAATTATTAGGGCTGTCAAGTAATATAATTTATTACCAGGATCAAATGAATCATATAATCAATCGGTTAAAGTAAGTTGAATATATATAGTATGTATGTATATGCATGCAGACTGACATGTCAGAGATGCCTCCCAATATTATTTTTGACTGAACTTTTATTTATGTGTGTTTTAGAATATAAATGACAATTGCTAGTACTAATCGTCAATCTAAGGATCTTACTATAGGGCCCAAAAGATATCTATCACACCCGTTTGTTGCTAGTAAATGCCAGTGCCTTTGATCACTGGTTAGCTGTGTATACATTAATGATTTATTTTCCATACACCCCTGGAGGTATGCTTAAAGTATTTTCGCACCCTTTCTTTCCACTGCCTCATCTATCCCACAAACATGTCACCTCGTTACGCAAACTGACAGGAGTCAAAAAAAAAGCAGAGACGGTAAACAGCTACACGACTGCGGGACCGAGCATTGCTTTCAGAAGATCACAGAGCTGAAATTGCACCTGACATTTCAAAAGACAAAAAAGTTACGCGCGCACACGCTCCGCTGACAGAGTTTCTCCCCCGTTGCCCTCTCTGGGGTGTTTCTTTATTAATGAGCAGCACACATAAAACGCAACAGTATGACTGAGGGTGTCACTCATCAAAAAAACTCCATTCACAGCCGTCTCCTCGCATGGAGAGGAACCGTTCTTTTTTATAAGGACCAGAGACAATCGCTGATTGCCCGGTCTTTCAGATGACCAGAGCTTCAAGCCTCGTTTTTCAGACACGGTATGAATATTGTATGCAAAGTGAAGCTAGTTTTTGGCAGCACAAGGAGGCTAGGAAGGAACCGTAGATATTTCCTCAAAGATGGCTTTACTCTGTGTAGATGTGTGTGCGTTTGCATGTGTGGGTTTTTTTGTGTGTGCAGGAAAAAGTGAAACCAAGAAAATGCTTGAGTGAGTGACATTTTTTTTTTTTTTTACCCAAGCAAGAACTGTTATTTTATTCTTCTAACGCAACACGCCAACCTCTGGATGTTGTTTTTTTTCCTTTAAGATGTGAAGCAATAATGCGCTAATTTCTGTTCCAAACAAGAAAAAAACGTCAAAAAACATTCCCAAAATAGGATCGACTTAATTGTCTGTATAATCAAAGAAGCTGAGCACAACAGAAGTTTTGGTGTGCACAGCAGAGGCGGCCGCTGTAACTCATAGCTGTGGGGCTAATAGGGTGGAGGGGGGAGAGTCTGGCAGGGACAGGTTTGATGTGGAGCTGTCACTGATGGAGAAGGTAGCTGAGCATGTCCAAAACACCAAACACAGACCTCTGCTCCTCCTCTGCTCCAAAAAACAGAATACAGGAACACAGTTGTTTGAATAATAAATACTTGTGGCACTCGAGTGGCAGGGTGCCTGCAGAGACGCGCGCCCAGAAAACGATGTTGATGTGTGGGGAAAGCCGGGCCCGACATATGTTGCCATGAATAAGGTATACTGGAGACATCAATGCAGCTTCCGGATTTCCAGGCGCAGGAGTTTCTCTCTGGCGTAAATTGACACATCCTGAGAAGGAATAAACTTTTGCAGGAAGAGCAGCGTCCTTCGAAAAAATTTGCCACAATTCATTTCCCGAGTTGCTGACCAAGTCTGCGAAAGTTTCTCTACTGGTTTTCTTATTACCTGTATCAAACCCCACAGAAGGAAGAAAAAATATTGTCTCTAGCTGGTCATTAGCTGGACTACTAGCTGATATGGCCGAGGTGACCTGGTAGACCATCTTGGATATTACATTTCTGGATGATTATTAGGCTAGCAGTACTAGCAGCCGACAACTGAACAGCAGACCATACTAAAATTCTAAATCATTTTCTCCAAATAAAATGAAGCTAAAATCAACAGTTTCCTAGTATAGCCTTTGAATAAAATGATTATTGTTGCCTGTAACAAATTGTCAAATGTACTTGATGAAGTTGTTCTAAAGGGAAATGGCTTATTAAATCATTAGGTTTATTTTAATTAACTGTACAAAGGAGATAGAAATGTAAAAGCAAAGGAAATAAATAGTAACATCTACTTTAATTAAATTTATAACTGATCTTATAACTTTGCTCCATATTTACAAAGTCTTTATTAACTGTTATCGTGTCTGATTGTTGATTGGTTTATTTGTTTGGCTGTAGTACAAAATAAAATGTGAAAAAAAGAGATGATGCATATGAAGGGGTTTACGATAAAAAAAAACATTCTCTAATTACATCAACAACAAAAAAATTGATTAATATATACTATTCATTCTTAATGTTTGTAGTCAAGCATGGTTAGAGCTGTAAGACTGCAAACTTGCATTCAGGTCTCCATTCACATTGTCAATGTGGTTAGTGCTGGCTAGTTAATATGGCAACAAATGGCCACATTTGCTTTCTAAACACATATTCCTGGTCTGTCCGATTCATCAGTGTACAAAGAAAAAAATAACTTTATAATGACTTTTGACGTTACTTTCTGGCTTTTCATCATCGTTGAGATGCTCTTGAGGTCGAACTTTATCTTCAGCCTCCACTTCCCAAACAAAAAGTCTAAAAAGTGGCACCCGGCGGCGTTTTAGTATGGGACATTGTGAACTCACATTCAGGTCTGGCTCCATTCCGGCATGTAACGCTTTTCACATCGAATATTCAGTTTTACTCTGAAATATGACACATTACGAAGTAAAATGGGTTGCAAATGTCACTTCTGACTTAAACTATGTTCAAAGACACAGTTTGGCCACCTAAACTTAGCATAACTTAGTTTTTCCACCAGGGAGTCCACTTTCCATTCAAAATAAAAAAAAAGGTTTAAAAGTTTAAAAAGGCTTTCCGTTCATGCTTTAAAAAAAACATCACCGGGCAGGTGACTAATAAAAATCAAACCGTATGCATGCAGGTACTAGTGGTGGAATATTTCATCCACTTTGGGACAGCTGTGTCTTTTGATGGCCCTGGGAATGGAGCCATTTTAGTAGTTGATGTGCCCATCCGTTGCCGATATCTAATACGCGGTTACGCCGTGCACCGAACATGACAGAAAATCATTAGCCACCATTGGCTGCTAACTGTCACATGAATGATTGAGGAAGCAGTGAAGCGTTCACTTTTGCGCGGCAGTTAAACGTCTGCCTGAAAGAGCGAGAGCCCGGCGAGACCCATGATGAAGCATCTTGAGGGAAGGCCCCCGTCACCCTCCTACAGAATGCGAGCAGAAGGGGAAAGAGCACCTGTGTTACAACCAGCTAAGATCTGACACCGGGGTCAGCCGAGCCATATGGTGTCTGTTCTATACCAAAGAACTCTAAATGCCAGCTGATAGTGCAGTGAGTGGAGAGGTGGCTTTGCACAGCTAGCCGGACAAAAAGAGAAAGTTGGAGGGCACAAAGTGAAATGGTACCTTCTCAAAATCTCAGTAATCCCGGTCCCAAGGTGGTTTGAAGGCAGAGGATTTGCCTAGCAGACCAGTGGATGGCTGCGATGCCTGCAGACCGGAGGAAAGAGTCATTCTGACAACGCTCCCCCATGTGTGAGCCTCTATACTGTAATGAAAGGCCGTTTTCTGTCTTCTCCCCATACTGGGCCATGTAGAGATTCTCCACAGAGCTCCCCTGAGCCCTATCAGCTCCTCCTGAGAGAGAAAGAGAGAGAAAGACACACACACACACACACTGAGAAGAAGACTCCTCGAGGGATTGACCAGTCTGTCTGTGTTCACTGACTACAGACAGTGTTATTCTGGCTCCCTCTCGTCTCCGCAGTCTGTGTTCATTAAGGTCATTACTGTAAAATGTTTTTCCTTGGTTTCAAAGTGGGAAACATGTGAATTAAAAAGGTAGAAAATCGTCAAATTACAAATTGAGCCAGCACCTCAATTATTTGCTTCATTTGATAATAACGTGTGGTTAATTATTCAAAGAGGTTAATTAAAACGAGGTTGATGAAACTGGAATAATGCGCGGGCTGCTAATATTTTCCAGTTTGTCCAATTCGCATGTCTGAGCTAAATATTTTTGACAATTAAAGTCCTAATTAATATAAACATCATGAGATATTAAATCAACACTCAAATGTTCACTCAATCATGTGTCTCAGCGCTTAATGGGTTTACCAAAAAATGTACAGGAATATTATATTAATCTCATTCATTTTATATAGGTCTATATCAAAATCAGGAACAGCTTAAGACCTTTTTTTTCATTTAAAAAAAAAATATATTTTAAGCACAACGTGGAGTATGCTCACCAACTAGCATCTAGTAAAGAAATAAGCAAAAACCAGTAAAACATTGCTTTGATTTTACCACAATTGCCCAGTATATTACTAAGAAATAAACAAATTATTTACATGTAATTATTTGTTAACCATAAGGTATTTTGGGTATTCATTATGAATAATATTAAGACCCCAGTGTGCCCAAGTTTAATATGTAATTCTATTTCATTTTGTTATTATTTTCCATTTTTAGAAAATATTGTGAATTAGCATAACTGTAGTTTATTTACCCAGTTTTATAATTGCACTGAATTGAACTAACGAAACTTTGTGTAAATGTGTAATTGAATTCTGCAAGAATTCTGTGTTTTTATTGGTGTCAGTGTGAATACCTGGTTAAGTATGGTGAGCGACAAACAGGGAGGTGAAAGCACTTGCTTAGTCCCACTGGAGAGTCTTGACGTGAGCCCTACGGGGCATTATTATGGGACCCGGAGCGCTGTTTCTTCTCCCAGTCTAACCGCCCCGCCAGTCAGCTTGTTTTATTTACTCTGAGCGCTGTGTCCGTCTCACTGATGTGTCTGCAAGGGCTGGGGAAATAAAGCTGTTCGTCTTTTTATGGCTGCCGGTACTGTTTACGGCTGATGTGTCCTAACCGCCAGCCGAAGCTATTTATCTGCCTCCAGACGTCCGGGCTCACTCGCTACGATTCCCTCGTGCAATATTTCACCTCAAAGTCCATTCCTCAACTGAAGTGTGTATACACATGTGTTTGGCACTCACCGAGTGAATACCTAGACACTTAAATATATGTGTTTAGCAGAAGAAAGAAACTCATACAGGTTTGGACCAAGTGGAGTGTAAATAAATAATGACATAGTTTTAGCATTTTTTGGCATATAACTTATTTGTGCTTATTTGTATCTCAAAATATTGAGATACTCAAATGCTATAACTATCCTCATAACAATGCTATTGTATTAATAATAGGGCTGTCCAACAATTAATCACATCCAAAATACACAGTATATGTGTTTATTTATTATGTATCTGCACATACATGGATGTATATAATTAAGAAACATATGTTCTATTTATATATTACATATATTTAGGTAAAATATAAGGATATGAATATATACATGCATAAATGTAAATATTTTCAAAATGCATACTTTATTTGTGTTTTATATACATAATAAATATACACAGTACACAAAAACTCTAATTAATAATTACTTTTCATTGAAGAAAAACCTAAAATAGTGGATTTTAAATGATAGTTTTCCTTATTAAAAGGATTTTTTTTTATTTCTCACGATATAAAAATAAACTTGTTTCCACCAAAAGCATCATAAGAGATTCTGCTGTTTTTCCATTTCCCCTCCCGTCTCCAGTCAGTAGGAACTGACCGGGCTTTTCGACTAAAATATTTTCATCATGGGCTGGCAGCACCCTTTCATGCTTTCTCCTGCAGAGTTCATATAGACATGCTTGGTTTAAACCACCTTATTAAAGAAAATAAAAAAATAAAAAAGGGACTGCAGGAGGAGGGTGTGTGTGCGGGGGAGAGAAAACGAGAAAGAAAAAAAAAAAAAGATGCCGAGGCCTGTAGTAAATCCTGACACTTCCACGCACACTTGAATTTGGTTTCAAACACTTGTCTTTTCGTACCATAATAGATGTCAGCTCCTCTGATGTCGCACTAGCAGGAGGCTGAATAAGGTCTCACTCTTGTGCGTTTTGAAGCTATCAGTTGACGCGACTCTGTGTTGTGCCACATCAAAAAGGGGAGACACCGCGTCACCTGCCGTGCTCGGAGCGAAGTATCTTCAAATCAGTTGTCCAAGACATTTCCCCCTATTAGTGCTCCACTCCCACACAGGCTTAAAGACGCAGACGGGCCCCTTTTGGATGTGCTAAGCGGGCCTCTGTGTTACAGCTGATAGATCATACAGGCTAGCTGCTTTTATCACGCCGCATGGTGACATGTCCGTCAAAGCTCTGCGTGGAGAGGCAAGAAAAGAGGCTGGGGATGTAACGCAGGGATGGAGACGCAACTGATAAACAAAAGCGCACTTGTGTTCACCCAGCCGCTGCTGAGTGTATTTGAAAATGCCATGTTTACCGAAGAGCTGCTAAAAGGGCCGAGAAGAACAAGAACGAGGCACAACAAATTATTACAGCTAATAAGCAGGCAGCTGGTCAGAAAATCAATATATTTTTTTCGTTTTTGTGGAAATCCAAATCACATGAGTCTGAGATACACAGTACATGCACATTATTAAAAAAATTCAGTCACAGCACAAGCTATTCTAATCTAACACTTAATTATGATATTTAACATTTATTTGAATGTGGTCAGTTTGCAAAATGTGAAACGGAAAGACAAAATGTGTCAAGTAATATGCATGCTTATGAAATTCTATAGTTCTGGTACTCACATGGGTGACACAGGTTCAAGTCTGGCTTGTAATCCTTTTCATGATTTCTCTCTAAAAGAATCTCTCAAGAAGACCTCACAAGTCCTAAAAAACATTAGATATTGGTAAAATGTAATTAAATGTAAAAATGAATAAAAATAATAAATAAATACAAATATTACAAATGAATAAATTATAAATTAAGCAAAACACGTCCAGACAGAAAAATAAAATATAAAAGTCTGAAATAATACATAAAAAGAATGACAAATAAATATACGCATAAATAACATCAATCATTACCATCACCACCATCATCATTATTGTTATTTTTATAAAAACCCTTGCGTATGGGATTGACTGCAATGGAGGTGCTGTTTGGTGTATATGAAATACACTATAGGTACATCTACACTGTAGGTAGATGCAAGACTCAGGGGTGCCTGTTTGCCTCTGTGTGTGTGTGTGTGTGTGTGTATTTCCTGAAAGCATGTGGGTACTGGAGGTGTGTGTTTTGGGGGTGAGTGTAATCTGAGTAGATCATGTTTTCCAGACCTCAGATGAAGAAAAACAGCTCTGGCAGTCTGCCGTTTCATCTCCTGCACTGGGGTCCAAAACAAAGAGAAGATGATTGATTGGATGATGAATAATTTAGAGGCGGAGAGCTGTGGGACGAGCAGCACAAGCGTGAGGCTGCCCCGCTCCTGGTCTCTCCTTAAAGATCGCATTACAAGAAAAAGTTGGCACTGATTATACTAATGTGTGTCACTGTTCATTTGCTAAACGGATGTATGGAAAACGAAAGAAGCCAAAACAGAGTGGCACTTTGGGAAAAAAGGAAACGGAGGATCCCCGTGCAGCCCAACATGAACTTCCAGCTGATATAGAGCAGAGCGGAATGAACGTACCTGCTCACACTCAAACAGAATCCGTTCCTACAGATCTTTAGGCTGAGGTGGGCTCCTCATTACACGTCTTTGTAATGTTTGAACATATTTAATGAACATGCAATACAGAACACTGAATGAGCATAAATGTAAATGAGCACATCCTTAAAATAAAGCACCTCTTCTCTGAGTTCGGAACGGTTACAGAGATGCTGCTTTAACACCATCCCCTTATTGCAGTTGCAGGACTGACCACAGGGGGCGCTGATGTGATGCATTTGCACCCACGCAAAATGAAGAGGAGATACACACAGGGCTTTTTTCCAATATCAACTCTCATGAAATTTCATTTGGATTGTAAATGTACAGTAATTTACTGTCATAAATGTGTAATGGGCCCCTGAATCCACCGACATTGTGCTGGCTAATCAACTCATTTGAAAACGGATAGAGATCTATTAAGAAAGAACTCAGCATTTCGCATGATTAAAAATGGACTTTTCTGTGAAAAGCCAGGAACTTTTTTGGGAAGCATTGTCAGAGCTGGTCTCATTTTGCACAAATTCTTCTAACAGCCTAAACTTAGTTCCACTTTATTATAGGCTTTCCAAAACAAACCGTTTCAAAAAATCCTAATCGGATGTGCTTTGAATTAGATTCTCATATATGAAAAGAAAATAGCATTAGCAAAGTTATTTAAAATAATTAGAAAAAAAAGAAAATAAGAGAGAAATTTTAAAAAGCAACAATAGGACAGTGCACTACAAAACTACAAGACTTTTTTATTCTTATTTTTTGATTTGCATTTTTAAAGTAAAAATGAACAGTGTGAATATAAATAGATAGATAGATTGATGTATAATTTTGACACATACAGTGTATTTTTGGCTATACGAATATACCCCAGTAATTTAAGACTTTTTATAAGTAATTAAAGGCTTTTGAGGTCCAGGGTCAAATATATATATACATATATACACACACACACACACACATATAAATATATTACATCCGCTGATTCGCATTTACTTCAACAACAATGTCTAAAACAGAAAAAAAAGAAGAAAACGATATAACTTCACAACACATTGATGAAAAACCACTATGCTAATATCCCAAGAGGCAATCCACTGTAAAAACATGTAATCAAATTGAATTTCAATTTTGTGACCAAGTGGTGTGTAATGGAAAGATTGCTGGATGCAAATCACCTGCGCTCCTAGTCAGAAATCAAGTGGTGTGTGCATGCGTGAGTGTGTGTGAGAGCGAGAGTATAATTCACCCCCTGGTAAGAGTAAATTCAGAACGGTGAGGGTGAATCAGTGTCGAGGCGAATGATTGAGCCCTCTTCCTCAGATCCCGCCATCAACGTACAAATGAACAGCTTGGAGGTGAGATACCTGGTGAGGAAGAGGCGCTATCACACCAGTCGTCATTATTCGACTCCTCTAGTCCCTGCGAATACTGACACCGAGGGTCCGGGAAGGGGGTGTCCTGTTCCAGGCTTATAATGGCCTCCAGGACAGAGAGAGATGGAGTACTGACAGACTGAGGCAGTGTGACAGGGTGCTGCTGCTCTCTTTTAATTCTTTCACTGTCTCTAGTCCATCGCAACAGACGGCGCTGGGAGGGCAACGGTGTGTGATATGAAGCGGACCAGCGTCCACACACCTACATGTGCTAAAAAAATGACTGAAGGCTCATCTATCACAGTGCTTGTGTGGCAGTGGGAAGTTGTAAGGTCATAGTAATTAATAAAGAGTATATCTCTGGCTCCCTTTAAAAATCCTTTCAAACTGCATTTTCAATGCATTCTGTGCTTAAAGTGAACTTGAATTTATCATTGTAACGTTTAATAGAGTTAATACTTAATGCACTCAAATAGAGTTAATACTTTCACTCAACCTCACATTATTCCAAACCTGTGTGTTTTTCTTCTGTGAAACATAAAATAGTGTTTAATGTTTAAAATATGAATTCAAAAATGACAGAAAAAATATAAAAAATTAATAAATAAATTCCAAGGTCTTAAGAAAACTTTATGTAAGAGATGAAAAAATATTTCATTATTTGATCAAATTAATTATCGTATTGTGGTACAGTTAGTTGGTCATAAATCTTATGAAAATCAATTGTCCTTGTATTCATTTACATCAAAAATGTGTCAAATAATCCGTCTTCATGCATCATATTTGAATGTCAACAAACACAAATGAGATTTTAATAGATGTTTTTAGGCAAATGGCTTAAATCGAATGGGTTCACATGATAATGAACAAGTAATATAGTAAATGCACAAAGGTGAGTAAAATGGTAGCAGAACAAAAAAGTTGATTATTGTCACGCAATACTGTAAAATTAAACAGTCACTTGAAGCTTACCGTTACAATGAAGAAGCGCCTTTCATTGCATGAAATGAAGTTTCCAGCGCAGCAGACTTTCTGAACAATCCCAGCTGCTGCTGCTCTGTGCCACACAACTCTCAGGTAATTTTGAGGTGAGGTCATTTTAACCTCTGAACACACACAGGTTACAGCTGAAGTCTCTGGAAAAAAGAAATAGAGGATGATGGGTAAGCAGTAAATACCAGCGTATGTGAGGTATAGCATTATACTCCTCCGACAGGAATGAGACATCACTTGCAAAGAAAGAACAAGTACACCACACACGATGAAAACTTGTAATGAATTTTGCCCATTTATATCATAAATTGAGCAGTTTTAACTGATTTAAATAGGTTTAGATGTATTACTATATCTCATTTCATTGACATAAATTCTGCTGAATTACGTGCTCAATTTTGTGTTAAATGATTGACAACTATTTGGAGTAATTGATTCTATAACGAACATGTATTGCGTTATTGTCTCTTCATGCAGCTAGTCAGTTTTCTCTAAATAATAAGAGAAAAAGCAATTACCTCTAAACAATTTTACACTAGCCTTGCTAACAAGTGTAATTTACTACAATTATATTTTTGAATGTTTACGCTGTAATGCCCGTTATTGTAAATGTGACATTTTTTTTTTTTAAAAACCTACTACTATTCATAAAAAATGACAGCAGGCTACAGAAATAAATACAACCTCCTCTCATACATTGTATAGGCCACTTCCAAAATAAGTAAGATGTTGAAAAATTTCAGTGCAAAAATTGTTTACCCAAATTATCCCGCTTATCCTTTGTTCTCACTTTCTCAAGCAGCCATGGTTATTTATAGCCTGTCATGAAATCTGTATTCTCTCAATCATTCTCAATCAGTGATGAGGGGAGAAACTCATGTGCAGAGCATGCTAGGAAACCAAAGAATGCTTAGGACCCAGATGATTTCTAAGACTCAAACAATGCTTTACTGCTCAGGACAAATAATACTTAGAACTGTTCCAGAAGACCGTCACTGATGCTCGAGGAGGCCAGATTAATTCTGAAGAAAATAATGCAGAAGCGCAGTATTACCAGACTCCAATACCTACTTCAAATGACTTTGTGCAAAACACACCCAGAGACTCCAAACACCATCAGAGCAGCACTTTAACCGTCTTCTCCTCAGTACTTCACTGGTCAAAGAGAATGCAAATGACATGCCAGTCAAATCACCTCAGAGGCATGGGATGTGTTTGGAGCCTGTTTAAAAGGCCAGACACATAACTATGGTTTACAACACTGTATGAGTAGGCAGAGGGTGAGAAAGAGACAAAAACACAGCCGATATTTTTGAAGCCGGCAGACGCTCCACATGGGGATTGCGAGCGCTCATCATCTTGTTTAGAGTGCATTAGCAGGCAGCGCCTCAGCCTCCTTTGCTCTAGTTTTCTTGTTGTCGGGGTGGAGTGTCCTGAGGCGATAACAGGAGCTATCCCTCCCTCTCTTTTCATTCGCCAATACGCAGGGGCCTAATTTTCCATCAGCAAAGCATGAAATCAGCCGAGAATGCCACACAATAAGAGTCGCTGTGGCTTTGCCACGTGAATTTCGGCCTCTAAATAAAGTTGATCTTCTAGGTGGAAGTAAAGTGGCAGTGCCTGCGGTTCGTAGACTTGGCTTGGGTGAGTAAAAACAACACACGACAATTATCTAGAAATAGCCTGAAATGTATTTATCTTTCTACTGTACGATTTACAAACTTCACGAAAAACACGAGTGATCCCCTAAACCAAGTTATTACTTTATCAGACTTACAATCTGGCAGATAATACAGTTGGTGTGAAAGCCATATCTAAAGTAGAATACTCAAAAAGCCTTGGACGTGGCCCAAGAACGCCAAAGCACCAAAGAGCACCAAGCAAATGCCTCACAAACATTAAAATACACTACTCACATTTTTCTACACTAAATGTTGTCTAATGTTCAAAAGTTTGGAGTTAAGAGTAAAAGAAATATTTTGTGTCAAACAAGAGTGCATTTTATTTGATAAAAAATACAGTAAAAACTGTACGCTGAAATATTCTTACAACACAAAGTCTTCAGTGTAAACGATTACGACATGCATTATTATCAATATTAAAACAATCGTGCTGCTTAATGGATAAAGAGTTCAAACTAACAGTATTTATCAGGAATATAAATTATTTAGAACATTATAAATGTTGGTAACACTTTATTTTAACGTATTTGCATGTTGCATGTACTTATTATTATAACAACAATAAATTATGCATAATTACATGCAAGTAACCCTAATCATAACCTTTACCATATAGTAAGTACAAATATTACTCAGTACTTAAGGACAGAAGGACAACTTTGAATAAATGTCTTTATGGTCACTCTTGATCAATTTAAAGCATCCTCGCAAAAATAAAAAATGTATTCTTTACCGACTACAAAGTTTTTTATTAAAAGAGTCATAAAAAACAATCTAGCAATAAACAGAGGAGAGTGAGGAATGTTTAAGTTTTTGAAGTTGCTCAGAAAGTGAAAACTTTTAGAGAACAAATATGAGTCAAACTGAACTCACAGATGTGGTACTTTGCACTCCAGCAGCTCAGACTCCAATCACAACGTCTTTCTCTCGTTCCGCTACGCAAAACAACTTCCTTCATCAGAGGACGGTTACTTCAACAAACACACACCCTAAGAGAGCAAGAACACTAGAGCGATTTCTCTGTACTGATTGACAAAAAAAACATGCAAAATAGATGACAAGAACACAAAAAAGGGCACATAACAAACCGGAGCTCAGTTATGATGGTTTTCCCTCTCAATAATGAATCGCCATCAGTGTAGCATCAACATGCAGAGAAGAGGAAAATAAGCTTGGCTCTCTCTGAGAACAAAACTTCTATATTTAATCTGTGCAGAGAGCGTCTTGTGTGCAAAGTACAAAAAACAAAATGGATCACAAGTTCTGTGGCATGCAAATTGCATCCCGGATACACTCTGAGCTTATCTGGCCTTGTCTTTGTGATTGACAGGATTTTTTTTTTTAAATGTGCAGATTATAAATATTTATAATTGGGTTGATATCAGCGCCGCTGAGTTGCCAACTGCATCTATTGAACTAAGGGAGGCAAGGAGACAGCGCTGTAAATCTTAGAGCACAATATGGCATGCAGATGGCATGGCACGCTGATAAATAAGCCTAGCTTTTGAGCGCTGCCACTTTTTTCCGCGAGTTAATGAGTGGAGCTATTTCAGTTTGGAGCTGTCAGCGCTGACGTGCCGTGCGGTCCTCTGCGGACTGCGCACGGCTCCTTGGGTTCAGGGTGAAGTCAACGGGAGCTCGCCGGTTCTCGTGTAATGGGAGGTGACAGTGAAATGAAGGGGGGGGACGGCGGGGAAAATTTGGAACCGGATATCCAAGCGCAAAAGAACCTGATCCAGAACCTGGGAACGTCACTGAGAAGCGTTTGAGAGCACTGGAAGCAGCACGAGTCCGTCTCTGCACGGCTGTCGTGCACGTTTTACCCCAGACTGCATCTGTCTTACATAATACGTATGCTATATATTGCCTGACAGGGGCGACTCCCTCGTTCTTCCCTCGACAGAGCCGTCCAACATCAACATCTCCTCTCCAAATAGGAGCTCCGAGCCTCCTCTGGTCCTCGGAGTATTGCGGCGGAGTAAATCTCCACACAGTGGGCACTATTCTTCTAGAAAGGGCTTCAGGGTGAGGAATTTGGACACAGCCACAATGGCTTCATTATTCTTCTGTTGCCTGGCCCGCTGAGAGTCTAAAACAGCTCTCTCCGGACTGCTGTCAGCCTTCCCCGTCTGCCCCGACAGAGCAAGAGAGAAAAGAGGGAGGGAAAGAGAGCAAGCACACTTGATATGACGCCATGTTTTTTCCGACACAAACAGTTTGCCTTGGAAAAAAAAAAAAAGAGAGAGAGAATCAAACCAGGAAGTCTCAGCAGAGGGCCAGTGTTTGACAACTAGGTCATCTAAAGGTTCGCTTGCACATCTCTGCTTAGTGTTTTCCACTAATAAAACCGCAGAATATTAAAGCTTAGTCTGAAAACTACAGCACGAACCATCTTGGAGTTTTCTGCCGCTGTGGGAATTGCTGCGGTTGAGGAGCTACGCTTGTAGCTTCATGTGTGGCCTTGGTGGCTGTATTGAACTCGAACCTCGCCGAATCTGAAATAGCCGCCCATCTTTGATTGCTTTGTGGCACGTGGGCTCACCGTATCATGAGCTCCTTCAACGCCAGCCTAGGCCACAAGCTACGTACCGCATAAACTCATCTGGCTTTCCAATAGTCAGAATCGAGGGCAAGTCTGCACATCCTCTCTGCTCACAGATATCGTCATGATTTGGGCCAGTCTTTGATAATCTGATACTTAAATTCATGAATATAATACATGACCAACAGTCTGCAAACAACAAAACTAGTCACTTTTTTTCCCTTTCGTCCTCTCATTCTATGCTATATTAAATCTCAAGGGGTGTTTGAATTTAAAGCAAGCATGAAATCCAAACTCTTCAAGCAGATTAAATTCAGAATCAAGCAGCCCATGTAAATGCTGTGACAACAGGGGGCCCTGTGCAATTAGCATGCTGGCTACTGCTAGTGCAATTAGGCAAACCAGACAGCAAGCGCTGCAAGCCAGGGACATTAAGAAAGGGCTAGCATTTAATTTTTATTTATTTATTTTTTTCCGGAGGACAGAAGACAAATAAATGTTTCTGTTTCCTAATTTAACAGTCATAACTTTATACACAGAAAATAAACCAAGAATAAAAAAACTGTACTGTTGCTATGGGGAAATTCATCTGTAAACAAGCCCAGAGCAGAGAGGCTGTTGAGAGAAAAGACCCATTTAGAGGAATCTCTCAGGTGGATCCATCAAAGCGGCAAGCTGAGGAACACAATGGAGGACCACCTAGAGGAATAAAACGCTCTCATTTGAGGGTACATCACATAAACAAGCAAATTCTCTCTCAGCGTCCCACTGGAAATGCACGCAAACACTTTTGACTTAAACAAAAGGTAAAATTAACATCAGTAAACACAACCTGACCCCAGCGGGATACAGTAAGATGAAAATCATTTAGAGTACTTGAACTACTAAAAAGAAAATGAAATGAAATGCATCCTTTACTCACTCTCAACATTTCAAACCTGCATTCGATTCATTCTTCTGTGGGAATGAAAAGATTAGGGGTTATTCAGCACGGATGGAACTTATCAAAAGAGAGAGTAAATACATTTATCATGTTATAAACACTTCCATTTCAAATAAACACTGCTCTTTTAAGCTTTCTTTTCATCGTAGCATTCGGAAAAAATTATCTAAATTTGTACAAAATGTTAAGCAGCACAATTATTTTCAACTTTGATAATAATAAGAAATGTGAAGCAGCTAATCAGTATATTAGAATGATTTCTGAAAGACTGGAATAATGATGCCAGCTTTGATCACAATAAAATACATTTTTAAATACATATACCTATATATATATATTGTATACATTAAATTGTTAAAATATTTTAAAACGTTACTGTTTTCACTGTATTTCAGGTCAAATAAAGGCAGCCACGCTGAGCATTAGAGCTTTGTTTCAGAAACACTGAAAAATTCTTATTGACTGGATTTTTGAGTTATCACAAAGTTAACATGACTTCAGAAAGATCTGCAATATAAAAATAATAAAAAGTCAAACAGGTTTGGCATGACACGCAGGTGTGTGAACGAAAATTTTCAGTTGCAGGCTGACTCAGTCTAAAAGCATACAGCCAAAACATACAAAGAACTTTTTTTTTAGATTGTCGGCTGATTGATCCCTGATAGGTCAAAATCCTTGGCTCCATTTTGTTATCACATTCATGCATCTTTCCAGTGTGTTTACGTGTCATATTGATGTGGACAGCTGCCACGAGCGATAGTTCCAGTGCGATGTGCCATTCCCAGACTGCTGATTTTGGAGAGCTCTGTGATCTCCCATTGGGTTGAGTGTCTTTAGCCCAAGGGCTTAAACTCATCTCACACTCCCAAAGCCCAACTCTGGACACATGACTACCTGTCAGGGGAGAGGCAATTGGGCTGCTTGACTGCAGCTGGGGTCCAGTACACACACACACAGTCATTTAATGGAGCATGCCAAGGTGATGGCAGACTTCTCCTGCATGTCTAACCCTTGCTGCTCATTTTTCCCCCCAGTCAGTCTGGTGGGTCTTATTTGACATCTATTATAATGTGGTATAGACTCCATAGCACTCACAGCATGGTGAGACCGGAGATTCAAACACTGTGGTGAATATTACACTTTACTTTTGTAGACCTTAGTCTGAGCAGATGCCACATTCAATTCAACAAATGAAAACGAGGCTTTGGGATAAAAGTATAGCCTGTTCAATATGCCGTCCCTTTCAGCCAAAAAACACTGAAAACGTCAAATTTCCAACGGTCATAAACTCTGGAAAATGAGTTGTGGAAATTAAACAGGACCTAAGACCTTAAGGCAGTATGGCATAATGAACAGACCATACATCTGACCATCACAACCTCATTTTCATTTCTAAATTGAATATGACATATACTGGAGAAAAATTAAATATTACATATACTGTTTGTAATATATATCATATTATATATCCAGACTAATTATCAGAAGAAGAACTAAGAATGGTTGATTTGATGTATATAATTAACCAAACAAAACAATAAATGTAATTATATATATATATATATATATATATATATACAGTATATATACACACACACACACACACACAATATATATATATATATAAAAAATACAATATTTTATTTATATTTTATATAATAAACATGAATATTGATACCAATATTAATTATATTAATATTGCAGCACTTTGGATATGAGGAAAGAACATTATAGCATTTTTATTTTTATTATTTATAATATTTTTTTTATAATTAATATATTTTTTCATTATTTCTTTATATTGTTTATGGACAAGTTTGGTCAAATTGGAAAATTAATTTCAAGGATGACTTTAATGAGGATCACTTAAGAAACTAAAATAACTTAAGTCACTATATCACTATTTAAAAATATAAACAATAGCTATAAGTGTATGCATGTAGTCATTAAAAAAGAGGATCAGTGCAGTCACTCCAGTTTAGGAGCACATGGCCGGCAGTAGAGAAGACTACAGTTGTCCTAAGCAACCACAAAACACAACATCTGTGCAGCAAACCACAAAACCAGCAAGACCTAGAAGCGTCCATTTCCCATCTTGGTTCTAAAGACCAATCTTCTAATCTTATTAGAAGTAACACGCTTCAGAGAACAGTAACACTATGGTACTTTTTAACAAGGTACAAACACATCAAACAACAATCCTTTCTCTACAAAAACAGTCCAAACAGATGCTCGATGACTCATGTGGCTCATAATCATGTTTTTCTTGGCAGTTATTCTAGGTTACTCCAAACATACTGATCACAAAGAGGAAAAATACTGAGTGCTGGAACAAGTTCAATTTGCACATGCACTGAAAAGACTGAATCATGGTTGGTGTGTAGTAAGGCCCTGTGAAATCCATTTGATTTTATTTCCAATTTCCATTTTATTTTTCTACAAATTATGTTTTTCCATCATCAGTGTCCTTCACAGAACGCACTTCTGATCAGGGATACAGAGATAGAAAGACGTTAAATGCAGCATGTGTCCTGAAGAGCTGGGTGATGCTATTGTTCTCAGACGGTGGATTGACAGAGATGGGACTTCAAGACTGTATAATAATGCTTCACAAGAACAAGTGACGTTAAAGACATGATTATTGTGATGTGACACATTCTATAGCAGAACAAATAAGAGCCAACAATTACTTTAGAATAATAGTTGACAATGAACCATATATTTATATTAATAAATAATATATAATAAAAATAAGTAGGTTATAGTTCACATCAAGATCATTTATATATATATATATATATATATAAAAATGTGGAAATGTTTGAGAGTTTCAGTACTGTAATAAAACATTTTTTTAAATTAATAAACAAATACTATTAATACAACTGCCTTTTTACATTTGTAACATATAACATATATTTAGTTATTTAGTATAAATGTATATATATATATATATATATATATATACACACAGAGAGAGAATTAATTACTAAATAACTAAATAATGTTTTTTTAGGGCCGTGACTTTAACGCGTTAATTTAGATTAATTAATTACACAAAAATAATGTGTTAATTTTTTTTTACTCATTTTAAATCGCACTTATTTTTGCACCACAGAACGTTTCTCACTGGATGAGTTTTGGCAGACCGATTATACTGGAACACCAACTAGCTTTTCTAATGTTCTGAATGTACTTAAAAGTAGGGATGCACCGATCCAGATTGGCCGATACAGTATGTTTGCGCGTTATGTCATCAGGTGCGTGATTTCACATTAAGCCGTATATACTACACCCAGCCGTTGTTCACTGATGAGCTGCACAAATCCACTCTGATAATGAACATGGTTTTTGCGCAGCTCGTCAGTGAACAACGTCTGCGTGTAGTATATACGACTCAATGTGAAATCACGGACCTGATGGCATTTATCGCTGATTACAGGACCGGCTTTACTGACAAAACACGCAAACATATTGGCCAATCTGGATCGTGCATCCCTACTTGAAAGTATTGTGTTTTAAACAGTTTACAGAAGGTCTACCTACCTATAGGGTTCCTGAATTTCTGAAATGTAGGCTATTATATTTCTAAATATCCTATTGCTACACGTAATGGCAATATTGCACTGGTCTGTTGGACTTGGTTGAACAAAAATAAACAATGGGCGTTTCTCAATGTCAAGGAAGGATCCTCGGAAGCCAGAATTTCGAGTATGCTACGTCACATATATTGTGTTCCAATGTCAAGGATCCTCGGAATTTCAACCGAGGACTGAGTCCTGCGTTCAAAAAATATCCCATACACAGGAAAGGATGCACAAGCGTAGCTTTCGCGCTCTTAAATCACCCAATATCCTATGCGCGCAGCTTTGCTATCTTGCTCAAAAATTCAAAAAGTCAGACATTAGCGGAGTCGGAGCGCCAACAGGGAAATATGCTTTCCAAATGTAAGTATCTTTACAAATTACTTAAAAAACATTTTTGTATTAAAAAGTACAGATTACTACCGTATTGATATTATAAATTCTAGAAA